>JAWNND010000927.1:0-509906 GCA_035043265.1 Drosophila testacea
TTAAACTTGCAGCTTAAATTAGTGCCGAAAGGTCGTTAAATATCAAATATAGAGAAAATTCTAACGAAAATTCATTCAAGAATTTGAATTTAAACGCCCCGTTTTTGAGTTTTAAAACACTGGTTGCGCTATCTATTGTTTGTTAGCACCGACGGCTGTTATGTTGTTTACTTTTAGAACTAGATTTTTATTGAAGTCTGGCAGGCAGAAATAGTTGTTCATAAAACCGGCAAGAACAATTTGCTATTTAAATATAATAAATATGGAGGACTTGCAGCCTTTAAATAACTGTGAAATCTTTAATCAAATACGCACTGAATTCACAAACTATCATAACCAAGAAAAGAAGCTAAACACCTTTAACTTCTTTAGCGGTAACGAGGTACGCATCAAGGAATTGGCGCGTCGTATTAACAATGTGCTGCTGGAACATGGTCTCGTTGAGCAGGAAGCACATCCAAAGGACGAAGACAAGGTGGTGACGAAGCCAACTCCTGGCTGCAATGTGGATCAACTTCGTGGTACAATGATGTATCTCATCCTGAATAGTGTCAACATCAAAAGCGAGGAAGACTCGAAATTGGAGCGCTGGAATCCACAGTGCGTGCACCTGTTGAATCAGTTTCCAGCACCTTTATCCCAACTGGTAACCGTGAGTTTGGCTTTAGAATGCGGCATGGTCCAACAATTTCTGGAGTTTTTGGCCTGTGGACCACATTGGTTGACATCGCAATATTTTGATTGCTACAATGATACGTTATCCCACTTGGTCAGTGATCGCCGTGAGATGTTGCCATTTATCTGTGGTGCTCTTAGCACTGTTACCAAATCCATTTGCTATCACAAGTCCAAACTCAACTTGATGCCAAATGCTCTAAGGTTGCTACAACGTCATCTGCTGGACACTGAGGAGCGTCTAGATTTGATACGTTCCAATGCCGCACGTCATCGTTATCTGGGCGAAGCTATGCGTGCGCTCCTAGACGTTGTGCTTGAGGCCATCCAAGCTCTCGAAGTGAAGCTACACTTGCCTGATTACTTTCCCGTTTATGCATTGCGTTTAACTAAATTGGAGATGAAGGAGGAGCCGCCAGAGACTGCATTGGATACGTTGCCAGCGTTGAGTGCTTTTGCTGCCAAGCTGATGGACACCGTGCAGCGTCTGTTGCCTCAAATAAGTGTGGATACCTATATGACCTGGCAGGATTTGCCCTCGGGCCAACTACTCTTCCATCTGCAGGCTCACATCTGCAACCAATCCAAGCAGCTGCTAGAACTAATAGGTAAGGATCAGACACTTAAGACACACAGCCTACGCTCGTATCTGGTTAACTTTGCCGATGGTGCACAGAGTTTCGATCAGCGTCTGGAGACGCTTACTCTAGGGGAACTACTTAGCTTTTTAGACGGGGAGTTGGGCGAGGTCAGTGATAAATTGATACTCGCCGGGCTGAATCAACTGATGCAACGTTCGATTGCCTTTGGCAGCGATGAATGCATTGAGAGCATGACAAAACATGTGAAACTATTGGGATTATCTCATGCCCACTTGATACTCGATCACTTGCTGCAAGTGATGCGCATGAGCGAGTTGCAAATGGAGCAGGGCGAGCAGGAGGATCGGGAAGATTTGGATTTTATGGCAAACTATGATGAACTCTTGCGCCTTGTGCTTTTACCCATCTACAAAAACTGCACAAATCCTCAAGATAAATTGGAATTGCTTCATAAACGCGATATGCTTCAGGATTTCCGCTTTGATCTTGAGAATTCCGATGCACAACGGATCTCTTTCTTTAACACTTTAAACTATTCCATTGAAAGCTTCCCGTTGCTCAAGTTTTTGGATCTTTGCTTTGAGCAGCCCAAGGAAACGTGGCTTTCCCTCGCCCAACTCGCCATGGTCCATCCACGCTTTGCCAATCTTTATAGACACATTGCATTCCAATGTGCTTCACATGCCGAACATCATGTGGTCAACATAGTGCAGCATTTGATGCAGGATGATCGCTTACTGATGCGTTCCCCAACCCAAACCAAAACCGATTTTCTATTACAATTATATGAATTGCCAATGTTACTAATTGACAGCCAGAATAGTTCCTTAGACAGCTCAACGATAGCAGACCTGGGCATAAAGCTGCAGTTGGCCCAGAGTAGCTATCTGTCATCCCTCGCCTCTGGCTTGGCCAAGTTCACCGAATCTCTTAACTATTCAGCTTTGGAGAGACTGATGAGGACTCTTCTCCAACTGGAAGTCATTGAAAAGCGTCACATTTCAAGCAGCTGGAAAAGATTTCAATCTAAGCGTAAGCGTAAATCTGGATTAGGACGAACACAGCTTCTGGTGGCCAAAAAATCGGCAGCCCTTATTAGAAAACTTGGTTGGTGGCGTGCCTACAACTGGACTCTCACATCACAGTTGATTGTCTCCATGGATCAACTGCGTGGCGATCTCAGCAACTTTGAAGCATCACGCATTCAAGTTCTTGATCTTACCATGGAATACTATGTTAAAAACATGCCACGTTTCTTAAGCATCTCTGGCAGCCTACAACGTGAAGTCGATGAGTTGTTACAGACATTGGCGCACAAGCATTTGTGGAAGGATGACCAGTTGGCAGTGTTCTTGTCAGGCGGAAAGCCTCTCCAGGCAAAGGAGTGCTCTTTACTGCTGACACAGGCTTCTTCCCTGGAGGCCAACAAGCTGCTGGGTGATGCCATTCGAAATAAGATTGATCGCGCCGTAATGAAAGAACTGGCACAGGCTGTTGACCAGGTCAACACCTCCTCCGCACCGAACGCACTTCGAGCCTATGGATTCCTTATCAAGTGCTACATGCAGGCCTTCAACGATGTGTTGATTAAACCGGCAAAGTCCAGCGATTATCCTTGCCTCATCGAGCATCTGTTGCAGACGCCAAAGCTTCTAATGCCAGAGAACTTGTTCTTTGCCGTCGACAATTTCAAGACTTTACTAAACACAAAAGAACCCATTAGCGAAGAGAAGATTCTGCAATTTGCAAATCTTAAACTTACCAAGCAAGCTGATAATTAATATCAAAACCCCACACATAATAATCTTAACAACAATTGAAGACTTTGTTAATACACAACACCCTTTTGTTAAAACATCAGTATACGTACACATACAACTGAGATAAATTACTATTATTTATGGAAATAAGACTATGTTGGTAAGTGCGATCATTTTTATAACTGTGAAGCACATTTAATGAATGATTTATAAAGTTATTATTTGAGATTTAATACGCATTACTATAATAAACAAATATTGTTATAATCAATTGATAAAGAATTTCCCTATTGAAAAAACATCAGGGCTGGCCATAGAGTAACTTGTTGTCGATCATTTCGTACTTGCTATTTGTTTCAATAATAATTATGTATTTGATAAAGAATTTCCCTAGTGATAGGACCCCTCAAAGCTGACCAAAGAGTAACTTGTAGTCGTTGATATCGTACTTGTTACTTGTTTCAATAATAATTATTTATTTGATAAAGAATTTCCCTGGTAATATGTTTGGACTCCTCAAGGCTGACCAAAGAGTAACTTGTAGTCGTTCATATCGATACTTGCTGCTTGTTTCAAGTTGCATTTCTTGTTGCATGTTGCAAGTCTTTAGTCTTAAAGTTTTTTATGCGCCGCCAGCCATTTTATTGCCCTCTTGAAATGGCCAAAAGGCTGCTGCTGCTGCTGCTGCTGCGTGTGCAATTCACGTAACGCCGCGACGTCTGCTGCATTGTCTGCCACCCCATATATTTACAAAGTAATTACTTGTGATAAAATGAATTTCACAAGATGAGAAAAGTTTAAAGTTTTCGCTGGTTCTGTTGCTGTTGCTGCGTCGCCTTTTGCGATTTCTTTGCAACAAGAACGTCGACATCGACGTCGACGACGACGACGACGACGGCGCTCATAAAAATTCAATTTGTCTTGACAAAATACGCAAGAAATTAAGAATGTGCCAAGTGGCAGCAAAAGAAACTTTATTTCCCTTTTATTTATTTTTATTTTATTTTTTTTCATTTTTTTTTTTCTTGTTTGCTTGCACTTTTCTCTCATTCGTCTGGGGGCGAAAATGAGTTACGCGGCTGGCGCGTTAAAATGAAAATGCCACGCCCCCTCATCTAGTAAAAAGCCCTGGGCCAAGTTAAACACTGCATAAATAGCCGAGACCGAAGGGCCCAGTTAGTACATGCACACATACAAACAGAAATCCATATTGTATCTTAACTACAGCTGAGTACGTGAGTTTAACAGTAGACGATAGTTTTTATCAGGGAATTAAACCGAAACGAATTTCGGTTACGGTTCCGGTTCCGGTACGTACCGAAACGAGTATTTCGGTAAAAGGTTCTATTTCGGTTTTGTCCTTTCGGTTCCGGTTCTCGTATCGGTCCATACCGGTACAGAGAAGTAATTTTTAAAAAACTTTAAATGTAAAGAAAATCGAATTTTATCAACAAATATTTGTGTATGTATAAACGTACAAATGCATGCATTTTAGCATGTTAAGTCTGACATATAATTCGAGAAATTTCTTTATAGTGCAATACCATGTTCGTACGAAAAATAACAAACAAATTTTTTTAAATGTACCGAAACCGTACCGGTACGAACGTTTCGGTTTTCGGTTCTTGGAAAATAATTTATTTCGGTTCCGGTTACGGTTACGGTATTTCATTTAAAACGGTTAATTTTGGTTAACGGTTCCGGTTCCGGTTACGGTTTCATTCCTTGGTTTTTATTGTTGGTATCTGTATTGAATTGATTAGAAGTTATAGACAAATTATCTAACCAAATATGTTCAGAAATACATACAATATTCAAGTCTCTCTATGGATTTGGTTAGAAAATGTAATTCGGAAATGGTTAAAATGAAGTGCTATGGACAAATATCGGATTCCAGATATCTGTAAATAGAACGAAGTCGTACTTTAACACTTTACAAAACAAGAACTCATCGTGAGTTATTTGAGAATATTGTAAGCGATATAAAATTGGCACAGAGGGCCCAGTTAGTACACGAACGCATTATTGTATTGACTAGAAGTTATAAATATGTTCAGAAATCTGTAATAAAATATATTTGATATGTACAATACACCAATATTCAAGTGTCTCTATGTATTTGGTTAGAAAATGTAATTCGGTAAAGGTTGAAATGATATACCATGGACAAATGACGTATTCCAGATATCTGTAAATAGAAAGAAGTCGTCCTCTAACACTTCTTGAAACCATAACTCATCGTGAACTATTTGAGAATATTGTAAGCGATATTAATTTGGCACGTGCTCATCTCTAGCACGACTTACCATTTGGTTTGTCATAAATTAATAAAGGCATTGCATAATTTCGAGCGCCGTTGGCAGCAAATACACAAAAATTAACATAAATTGTGGATGGGTGGGTGGGTGTGTGGGTGGTTTTTAGGGGGTGTTGGATGTTTGTGCCTCCTTCTCCCTCAGTCACCCATCTAATAACAGGCACTGTCACTGACATTCGAAATCAAAATGCGATTGGCAAAATGATTTGCTTCAATTTTTGTGATGCGCATAACAAATGAAGTTTGGACATTTGGACTGGACAATTGATTGGGACACCACGAACGGACGAACAAACAGCATCCAGATTTCAGAGTCAGAGTCAGAGACCAGACTAGAGACCCATATAGACAATATTCGATAACACACAAATACACACACACACACACACAAAATGTTTGTCATGCACAACAAATTGTGGAGCGTCGTCAGATTTGAGTTTTGGAATCGCAACCTCCACACAACTCAACTCCACTCAACTAAACTAAACTAAACTAAACTCAACTCATATCGATATCGACTCGGCTCGTCTCGATTCGGTCTAGTTTCGATTTGGCTATCAATACGCATAGATGGATTTGTATGCATATTTTTGCTTTGGCATTTCGTTTGTGTGCTAAACATGTGAATGCCATCGATATAACGATGATGCTGCTGTTATGCATGTTTCTCTCTCCCTTCCCCCTCGCTAACAAATTATTTGCGTTCAGCTGAGATTTGTTTGGCCAAAAGACTGGGAAATCCCCCCGTTTTCCTTCTGTCATCAATGGCAATGGCAATGCAAATTTCTATTTTTCAACGACTTAAACGATTTGCATTATATTTTCCAAGTATCTGTTTAAGGAAGCATACAATTTAAATATGCATAAAGCTTTCATTCATTTCAGAGTTCGTTATAATTTAATAAAATGGACTTATGTGTAGTACAATATCACGCTCATCGGTTTCAACTGTAGAAAAATTGAGTTTTGTGGAAATAAGTATTAACTATTTGCTATAAAATAAGTAGCAATTAATTACCAGTTTAACTTCCTTAATGATTCTGATTTTTAAAATATTATGTTAAAAACATATTTAAACACAAAATATTTTTAAATGTAGAGTCAATTTATAGTGTAAAACATGGCTATACTGACATTCCCCATGAAAATCGGTTGAGGTTTAAAAAGATAGTCAAGTTTTTGAAGTCTACTAACAATTTGGTCAAGCAACTTTCAAATCACAAATCAAATTCTGTGTCACTTTTACCATGATTTTAAACATAAAAATTAAAATAGTCTTCACAACCAAATTTAAACTGTTACATTATAATAACTTGGGAATCGAAAGTTGATTAAAAAATATAAATCCAAATTTAAAATGTAAAGGGCGACCCTTATCTAAAATTACAATAAAATCGAAAAATCGATTTTTGAAAAATAACTATTTTTAAAGGTGGTATCAATTTATAGATCGAACCATGAGTAAAATGACATTCAACATGAAAATTGATTGAGTTTTTATTACCATACAATGAAATATAATTACGTTCATGTTCAGACTTAGATTTATATTAATTGGCACGTTATAGATTTGATAGATTCTTGATAGATTCCAGCGATTTCGAAAATTAAACTGTCGAATAAGTTATACATATCTCATATATAGCCTTTAAATAAATCTGAAGTGTGTTTAATTTTCGAAAATCTGCGGTAAGTTAGCTATTCTTTGCTGTCTCTTTTAATTAAGATTTTTTAATGTATACTATATGGTATTAAAATAGACGGGGTCTTGTGTCATTAAGATACTACTTATATGTTTATGTCTGTGGTGTAAACAAGATCTCAGCTACATATAAGTGTTGTATGTTTCACGGTGTAACCCCAAAAGGCGGATCCCATTCTAATCCCGTTCTTATAATAGGCACGTGAAAATAAATTGATGGCAATTGCTTTTTGGATTTTTACGTGATGTGTGAGGGCGAAAACTGCCGTTACATGAAAGGGGTGTGTGTGTGCGTGTGCATGTGTCGATGTATAGGTGGGCATATGTTTGTGTGTGTGGAGTCAGTGTAAGTCTGAGGATGTGTGGATGTGACTGAAAGGGGAGGGAGCTTGTGATTTATGTGGAATATCTCCTGTTCTCGCCTGGATGTTGGCTGCTCAAAACATATGCATAGATAAATTATAAGCGGTAAGCGCCCACAAGCGTCCCAATAACAACAACAACAATAACAACATCAACAACAGGGTAGATGGAATAGCAAATATTTTGATGTGACAAAACTAAATTGGGCGTGGCAAGGTGAGCATTGAGCATCACATGCTCAGCAATGCAACTGAAATTGCTTACCATATTTTTATATATTTAGTATTTGTGTGCGAGTGTGTGTATGTGTGTGTGTTTTCCCCCTCGACATTCAAATATATTGGTTGTCAGTCAGTTAGAAAATAGATTTTCAGTTATCATCGAATCATGCAGCAGCTGCTAACAAAAAAAATTTGTATCCCTTTGCCTGGGACTTCCCCTATGACATTGTCCACTGCTGACCAACAACTTCAGCTTCATCAACTGTAACTCTCTTTCTTCCCCTTTCCCTTTCTCTCCCCTCTTCCTCTTTGTCTGTCTCCGCATTTAGTTGAAGTTGAGCTTTTGTTTTGCATTTTGCAAGTTTTATTTTCTGTTGCACAGCTCTTGGTTGCCCTTTTACAATAGCATGGGCGGAACAGGGGGCGTGGCTGTTTCAGAATAAACAACTTTCCAATGCTGCATTAGAGTTTAATGAAAGTTCTACTCCAGTTTCGTATGCAAATGCACACTTTTTTTTAAAAGGCCAATACAAAGTTAATTAATAAATACCAAGCACAAAATTGAAACCTTTTCATTGATAAAGAAGAAATGATAATAAAACGGAAACGAAAAAAGCTGCTTCTTTAAAAATTAAGTTTATTGTGTAGTAACAATTGTTAGAAAACATTTTTTAAATTTCTATCAGCTCTTTTGATGTTGCCAACTTTTTATATACAAAGTGCAACTGATTTTTGAGAACTTCACAGTATATTTAAATACCTTTTGCTTTTTTGAAAAATTGAATAAAATCTCAACCAATGGAAATCTAAACTAGTAAACAGTCTGCCAGATATTTATCCATATATTTTAATCTGACAGTTCGTCGAGAATTCCTAGTGGAGTGAGTTAAGGTCTTTGCTAATTCCATTAAAATCGCATCGTTTTAATTAGAGACGAAAGTCTCGGCCATATTTCGTTGGCTTACAACGTGTTAAAGAAGGAGAATGGGCAAAAGAGAGAGATAGAGATAGGGAGAGAGAGAGGGAGTGCCATGGAGCAGACGTAACAATAAACGACAACATTTACGGCGTACGATGATTGCAAGGTAAACGAGCAATTAAAAAGCCGTGCGCCAGCTGCCGAGCAATGGAGAACCATAGATGGGCACGGCATGTAGCGAACCCAGAAGCGATCTCGGGCCAAGGTTGTGACAAGGTAAGCCTTAACCCACACGTACGAGGCATAACCTTTGCAGCTCGCATTTGCCAGCTGTATCCTTGAGGCATTTTTACAGCTTTCTTTCGCAGCGAGCGACAGAGAGAGAGAGAGAGAGAATTTACGTATTACGGGTATTTGAAATATGCACGTAATATTGCAAAATTTTAAGCGTATATCTTTGCATAATTAACTGAGAAAATACTTAGCGAACACATACACACACACAGAGACACAGAGACACACATACACAGAGACACAGACAAGGTCCTTGCCTCACAGGCATTTTTACCGCAGCCACAGCAGCATTTCGCATGCAGCAGAAAAAAGAAGAGAAGAATGAAAAGCGAACAAAACTTTGCAATGATACTTTTGGAGCCCAACCCAAACCCAGACCCAAAACCGAACCCAACCTGAACTGAGCGCAACCCTAACCATCGCCCACTTTCAGGTTGTGTGGAATTTTTAATCTGCTACAACGGCAACCAAACAACCACCACAGCAGCATCAGCAGCATCAGGAGCAGCAGCAGCAGCAGCAGGAGCAAACCATCTCAACCCACTCTTTTATGCCACCTTTATACTTTGGGTTCCTCCTCCTGGCCATGTATCTTTCTTTACTGCAGGGCTTTGCATCTTTACGCTTTGCTTAAATATTTTAATTTTTATTGGTTCAAGTTTTCAAACTGTCGCCTCTGTGTGCGCGCTTACACTCCCAATCTACTACCAGTTCTCTGTTTTCCAGTTAGGCTGCCATTTGATAAAGCTCTTAAAAATGTATTTATTTTGGTGCTAAGGATTGCGGCTATGATGCTATCCCTGACTACCACCGACTCAGGCAATCAGTAAAAGCTTGTGATAAGCGCATTTGTGGCATAGCAAAAAAAACCGCAAAGACAGAGAAAGATGCAGAAACAGAGAGTTAGAGATAGATAAAAAGTGATAAAGAGGGCGACACATAAATATAAAAGTTGATTAATATATAAATAGGTGAAGAAAAATCGAGAAATGAAACTGATTGGAAAATTGCAGAACTTAACGAGTGGTCAACAAAATGTCAACAGTTTTCAATCAAAGCAAATTTATCAATGAAGTCAACAGAGTTATCGGGACGCCTTTTTATTCATTTGATAAATAACAACAATTTGTAATATAAGGTGGTAATTTATAATAAAATAATGACCAAGTCAACGTTTTGCAAATCAATTAAAAAATAGTTTAACATTTGTTCATCGCAAATATAAATGTAAAAGAAGTTCTAGAGAAATTCATTTGGTATTTGGGCATAATTTAGACTTCTATACTTTCCTTACAATTTTAACATGATCAGATTCAAACCACGAAAGTCCTTAATATAATTCTTTACCATTGTGTAAGTCAGTACTCTAGTTCAGTAATTATGACATTTAGTAGTCCATCACATAGCTTTAATTATTAGAAGGTAATTAGAATAGTTCTCTTTATTGCTATATTTCATTTTTATGCCTTAACAATTTATTGAAATAATATATCTATATACTTGTATACCTTGTAATTGCTTAATATAACTATTAGGGCAGAACTTGCCATGTCCATTTAAATATAAACTGATCAAAATTAACTGAGATATTATTTTGACGCTTTGATTTGAATTCTTGTGGACTAAAAATGCCGCCTTAGTTAACGAAACGTCTGCTAGACAAACTTCTTGCTGTACTATAAAAAAGTTAAGAGGTTGGCAATAAAATCTAACTAAAACCAAGTTATATCTCAATGCTTAAGTCGAACTAAGCTGTAAGCAAAGCCACAGAATCTGGCTAATATGAATTTCTTAATGTTGCCAAGGTAATCCACTGGCCAACCAAGCAGCAAGCACCATAACCCCACTTGACCACAAATGGTGGCGATGAGGCAAATTGCCGGCTATAAAATCCCCTCATGAACTGCGAACTACGAACTGTGGACTGCAGGCTGGGCTAAGCTCAGCTAACTCGCACTAATAGCCATAATCATAAGCCATAATGACTGCTACCTAGACTATAGCTCACATTGCACTGACACTGGCAAAAAGGATATAGAGCTCCAGCACCACTGTGCGTATGCGTAATATGCAGAGCTAGAGTAGAAACTTTGTGAATGACACCGAAACCGACACTGGGTATGTGTGTGTGTGTGTGTGTGTGAGTGGGTGTATGTGTGTTGGTGTTTGCAGTGTCATTTGCATAAAAGTAAAGTTCACCCACTCGACAGCAGCGGAAAATTTGAATGCAACCTGCAAACTTTTGCCAAAATTTAAATTATAAATAAGCTGCCTGCCTCACTGCATCGACTTTGGCATGAAGGGAATAAAGAGGGAGGAGGTGGTGGTGGAATAGGTCGTCTCTAAACAAAACCTCATATGCATCGAAACGTAACGGCAAAAAGGATTTTAAGTGAAGTTGAAGTTGACTACACGACCGCATACCACGATATACCCCCTCTCTATGTCAGTCTACCACTCGTTCCCCTTTTCTATCTTCCTCTGGAGACCACTTACATTGCAGCAGCAAAGTTTCGACTTTGGTTCCGGGTCTCCTTCGAGCTAGAGGGGAACTGAAGGATGAAGACCACCAAAAAACTAACATCGAGAAAATAAGCACAAAGTGAAAACTGCACGCGCATATTCCAATTCCGCCTCACCAGACAAAGTGCAAAGCGTTGTGCGTGTGTCTTTCGGTGGTTGTTTAAACCACCAGACAGCACCACCAAGGAACCAAAAGGATGGCGGAAGGGGGATTGGGGGAACAGCCCAAATGCAGTGTCAAAGGGCACGCGTGTGTTGGGCACCGCAGCGCAAGTTTAAATGTCATGTAAAATGTTTCCACTTACACAAATTAATGTGTAGAATTTAATTTTGTCGCAGCAATAAGACAACCTAGCAAAAACACATACATACATAGAGGAGATGGGGAGGTTGGGGGCGATTGTACCAGGGAATAAACTGGAAAACAGAACATCCCCATCCTGTTCTGGCCATAACTATTTTAACACTACACGCATAAATAAATACGTACGTTTAGTGTGAATAAAATGCAAACACTTTGGGAGTTAGTTTAGATGAACATAAGTTGAAGTTCTGCTAACAGCATCAACTAATATAATGAATAAAATAAAGGAAGCTCAAATGACACAAGTTTGTACACTATTTGGGAATTGGGAGAATTAATAAACTTAACTATAATTAAAAGCTATTCTTTTTCTTGTGCTTGCAATTAAAACTTAATTTTTTCGATCTTTTATCTTGCAATCATTTTGAATTTATATCGCCATCAATTTGACATTGTTTTCGAATTTTGCTTGGAAGACATTTTAGATTAATAGAAATTTAGGACATGGCTTTTGACTCTCAATCGAAAGATCTTTTTTATAATGTGATATACTTGTACTTTGCTTGTAAACTAATTGAATAAAAGTTTAATTTAAAAATGTTAAAATTTAAAAAGAACGTCTTTGAATAATATACTATTTTTGGCTTTGCTATTTTGATGTCATACTTTTCATTGTAACCTACAGATATTTTGGAGATGATTCACAACAATTATTCTTACATTTTCACTAAGATGGGTTAATAGTTAAATGAGAAAAATATTTATTAATATGTTGAACAGTTGATTAAAATTGTTATTGTATTTGAATATAAATTTGCTATACATTTATTTAACATTTCACTGTTGAACTTAAGGAATACTTAGTTATATATAATATATAGAAGCTGATACTATATGAAAATTAACAGCTGCTTTACTAAAACAGTGGTATTTGTTTATTTGTGTAGCGTATCTAAACGGGTTTAATATGAAGTAATAAAACACGAGGAAACAAGCAAAACTCATCACATGCAGACCAAGTGCTGAAATTCATCACTTTAGACAGGAGCACAGTTCCCAGAACTTCCAGTTAGAAGATACTTCCCAACCCACTCCAGACTTGAGATGTGTTTGAATTTGCTACAAATTTTTGGCTAAATGAAGCGAGCTCTTCCTGAAATTTTTGGTGTGGAAAAGGGGTTAGAGGGTGGGTGGGTTAAGGAAAAGCGGAAAGCGGGAAGGCGGGGGACAAACTCTATGTGTGATACGCTTGAGAGACTTTTAGCTTCATTGCTTGATTTGTTTAAATGTCTTTGCTGTGTTTGGTTTATGGTTGTGTCATTGAGCATTGGTTTCAGTTCCTATTGGATGGGTTTTATATATTTTTTTTTTTTGGGGTCTCAGGGGCTAAAGGGATTGCGGGTGCGGAGCTTAGTGCTTAACTTGTCTAAAAATCTTGTTTGTCTGCTTGTGCATGTGTTAAATGAAAAGTTTTTGGCATCACTGGCTGCTGCATTTGTTGATGACCCCCATAGATACAAAAGTTATTTGCCCAAGCTAAACCAACTAAAAGCATGTCCCCCTTCTCCCCTACAGAGCCCTTCCCACAGGCAACCCCTAAGTCCATTTCACTACTCATATATGTATATGTGTTTATACGTATACATATGTATGTGTATAAATGTCAGCATATGCATATAATAATAAAAACAAATATGGCCAAAAACCCTCTGACAGCTTGACTCAGCACATTTGCTTCTGCTCTTTGACACTGTGTATTTAGATACATTTGGATATCTGAATATCTGGCGCATGCATAATACATAATACTTATATATAAATAGCTCAAATTAATTAATTGCCTCTTTTGCCTCCCAAGTAATAACATGATTAGCTTGATGATTATATAAGAACCCGATGATATGCTCCTTTCTTCCTTCTCCCTTTACCAAAAATCCTTGGCCCGAATTCAAGCAATTAACCCTTGAAATGAAATTCATGTATAAGTTGCTTGCTGAGCTAAAAGTATCTGAAAGTTTGACGAACTGTTTACGTTAGCTCTGTATATTTACTTAAAAGGGCATAACACGTTTATCATCAAGTTTGAGACACAAAGCGAGCATAAAGATTTGTTTCAATTTGAAAAGTCTTTTTAGTTTGAGCGAAAATATTAAATGACATTCTTCCGGTTTCAAAGTAGTAATAAATAAATAAACAAAAGGTTGATAAACTATACTTTCAAGTCATTAAAATAAATATGTAAAAGAGCATATTTGCAGTTCTTAAGATAGGTAAAAAGTGCTTGGTTTATTTGTTTACTCATAGAAATCCGTGCGCATTTCAGTTCATATTTTTCACAAGCAAATTACAAGCGCAGCGAAAACAAGAGCAGCTTAGTCTTGGCTAAAAAGGAGTTGCAAAACATTTGCTATAGCCAAGGATGGAAGGGAAGGGGTGGTGAGGGAGGCTAAGTTCAGAGGTTGCAGTTTTTGGGTTGAGTTGTGAAATGCTTACGAAACTTGTAACAAATACAAAAGTCAATGGCGCTGCAAAAGAAGTTTTTGCCTGGCAGCGCACACGGTAAATCTTGCAAGCTAAAACTTTCGACTTGCTTAAATAAACTCAACACACACAAACACACACACACACACTTACAAGCACTCACGCACAGTCGAAGGCACACATACACATGCAGATAGACAGACACACGTTCAGATACAGATACTCAAATGTAAAGATATAAGCTGCTTTTCTCCTGCACATACATGACGAGTCCTACTCTCGACTCCTAGTCTGACTGTAGCCCAGTATGATCCTGATTGTCCTGTCCTCCAATCCGCATTTTCAGCAATTTGATTATGCACAGTGGACTTAGCTTTCGTAGTTTCCCATTTTATATAGTTATATATAATTGAATGTGGTTCTTAGAATATTGAAAAAATGGAACTAAATAAAATTAAAAAATAAGCAGAGGTTCCAAAAAACCTAAAAATTTTAGTTTATTTATTTATTTATCTTTTGGTATTGATTTTTCCATTTTTAGATCAACTCATTGTCTTTGTTTTTGGGAAAATATTTAGGTGTTCATTATAAAAGCAATTAACCACTGTGCGCATTAGAATATTCCCAAATAGTATATTATGAAAAGTGCAAACTGTAACTGGAAACAGATAAAAGTTTAGCTCGATTCTTCCGATATGTAAATTTGGGAACTATTATAATTTTTGAAACAGTATCGAGTCGAGTCGAATAGATTACTATTATGGTTATCTGTGTGCATAATTAACTAGGCTATTCAGGCATGTTATTAATGGCTATTTTCATACATTCTGTTCTTCTGTTATGTCTATATTTGTAATATATTGAAACCACTGTGCATAAGTTTTTGCTAAAAGCTTGGTTTGCCATGTTTGTTGCGCCATTGCCAGCGACCTTGCCAACAACAATAGCCAGCAATATACAACACCAGCAAAAACAAGAACAATGATGGCAAAAAACTAGCCAAAATCAAACCAAAGTAAACCGAAGCAAACCAAACCAAACCAAAGCGAACCAAAGCGAAATAAGGAGCTGCATGTTCAGCATTTTCAGTTCGTCTTCTCTTGTTCATGTCGAGAGTTGAAGTTCGAGCTCAAGTTGCTTCCGTACTTCGAGGATATTTGTCTGCTGAATTAATTGGAATTAGTCGCGACATGCTTATCCCAAAGTCTAAAATAAACAATAAAATGGATACCTATTCAAATAGGGCGCTCAAACACAAACAAACAAAGTAACCGAGCGAGAGATAGAGATATGGTATATGTAGAGATAGAGAGAGAGCGAGAGGGAGGAGAAGGGGATATAGCAAAAATGAGTTAGCCAAGTCAGCACGTCATGCAAAAGGACACGAGGCAGAGTCGACGTTTTTGGGGGAAACAATGCAAAGTTTTAATGAATTTTGGTTTAAGTTTTCAGCGAGTGTTGCGCCCTTTGCGATTTCCTGTAAAATGTATTTTAAACGAGTAACGGAAATTGCATTATTTCAATTACAAATTCGTTAGTCGGCGCTGTCGACATCTCCATCTCAGTCTTTATCTCTAAAGTCTTGAGAAAGACAGAGAGAGATAGAGAGAGAGAGAGAGACTTGACAGAGATTCGAGCAGACAGCAAACGCCACAGGCAATTAGTTGTGTCAAAGCTTTCATTATTGTTTTGTCATATTTGCTTTGTGAGTATGTATATGTGTGTGTGTGTGTGCTGTGTGTGTCAGCCACACTCAAAAGTCTTAATTAATGTATAAATATGTACTTGTATATATGTATGTATAGGAAAACAGAATAGATTTTATATTTAATTAGTGCAAACTGTGCAAAACTTGGCCTGACACGACGTCGCCAATTGTTGTGGCAACAAAGGCAAACAAATGAACTGAAAATGGGAAGTAGAACTTTTCCCTCAACCAACTCGAGTTGAGTTGAGTCGACAACAACAACAACAACAGAACAACAACAGCTGTGAACACCGCGGGGAAACATGACATAAACGCCTTAAGGCTGCAACCATCAAGGGAGCGAAACTGGACCCTGAACCCGATTCCCAACTATTGTATATAATACTTACAACAATTGCAATTCAGTTGCTCAAAAGTCCCACTGAGTGGTTTGCTAAAGTGCCAAAAGTTTGACAGTTGAATTCTGGAATGCCCCAAGGCAGCACTAAAAGTATTCTTCGATTGCCCAATGGATATTACATACTTAGTTGGGAATTATGCCATAAGGTGGAAATAATTTTCACTGATTCTCAATGAGTTGCACACAGAGTAATTACTTAATTTCAATACATTTGCAAGTGTAGATATATGCATTTTGTTACCAATACTTGAAGCAAGTTATAAATAAAAAAAGTACAATAATCAAGCTTTCACTTTAGTGCAGTTTTATTTTCAATCCCTTTATTAGAGAAATCCTATTGAAACATTTTATTTTAGTTGAAAGTGTTGACCTCTGCTTTCTCTTCTTGCCATATTTTGATTTTTTAAACAAACAAAACATATTATAATTGTTTACCAGCCTTAATAAATTGAGAGTATTGAATTTTACAATTTTTTTTTTAACGTAACATTTGTTTTAATTGGAAATGTCTATACAAGATTTAGCTTCTAAGCTCTTAATTGCTTGTCAATCCTTTAAATATTAAGTCAGTTCTACTTAATAACAAGTAGATCTTGATATTTACTAGATACTTATTCTAATTTCTTTATAACAAATCTTACAAAATTTCTCTTCTTAAAAGTGGCCACATTTATACTGCCAATATTTATTAAATATTTTATAAGTATTAACTATCAAGTAAATACTTAAACATTAAAATACGTTTAGTCAATCTATCACACTTAAGCTCCAATTTATTTAAAAAAACCATGTGAATTTTCTTTTATTTTAGTAATAAATTAACTGAGCTTAGTTTCTGCTCAAAAAAATTGTTGCTCTACTGCAATCAGAAATCAGTCACCCCATAAACCGAGTTAACCACAATTACAGTAAGCGAGGCATTCAAATACACCCACTGACCATTATGAGGGTATCAATAATAAGTATATGTATATAGGTTAGAAAACCTTATAGTTATGATTACGATTACTCGCACACATCATCTTAATGAATTTCCATAAATTGTGTGGCAATAATTAAACGATAACATTTCCTCATGTCAACCTTCATTAAATGTCGCCCTGCTCTCACTGACTGTACCTAATTACCGCTACTTTCAGTAATCGAACAGTTAACTTTTCCCACAGAAACATACTGTATATTCTCATACTCATACACATTCACATTCACATTTCCATTGACACATCAATTGGCATGTAGCCTATAAAAAATTGAATGTACTCGAAGAAATAATTTCCACTTAATACTAATTAGAGCGTACGCTGATGATGGCCACACATTGACACTGCAATCAGAGTGGGTGGTAGGGGAAGAGATCTCTAAAAGGGGAGAGGAGGGTGTAAGAAGGAAGTGGAAAACGGGGACTTAGAATCAAATTCGTGTAAGTAAGTCAGTGCAGTTAGTGGGTTTTATGGCATAGGCTTGCTTCATTAGACAGCATTTCAGGCCAGTCAGCAGCATACTGGGAAAATTCATTATTCTCTCAATACACACATACACACACACATATACTCATGTTGCACTACATCAATGAACATTGTACATGCGTGTGTATGTGTGTAAATGGCACTTGACTTGTTCGACATAAACATGAAAATGATGATGTCACATTTGCACAATTGTGCGTACAGCAGAAACAACAGCAACGACAACATTTAAGTCAAACTGCAGCTGAATGCATAATTATGCTGACCAACTACATGATATCCTGTAAACAGGTTTTTAGACTATTAATATTGGCCTCATAAACATTTAGTAATATTTTGTTAAAATGTGTAAGCATCCAAAATAAATAAATAATAATAATATGCATTGAACACTAATGACAATACATAGTAATGATTTCAAAATGATTTAGAAGCTATCCCTAACTAATAAAAGATATTAGTCAAGGCGCAGCCCTAGAAAAAAGAAAAAAATGCACTGTTATATTCTAAAAGTCTAAAATTTAAATCTAAAAAATAAAAGCATTATAACAAAAATTGACAACATAACGAAACTGTCAAGTAAGCAAAGGCTTTGGATATTTCTGGTTATAAGATTTATTTATAATAGTTTATGCATTTTTATTGTGGTAACTTATGTATTGTTAATGAATGCTCGACCAATTATTTATCTTTCTAACTTCTTAAATTTCCCACAGATTTATATTTTAGAATTTAAATTTAATTTTTAACCTGCTAGCTCTAATTTCAATTGTTTTTGTGTCGAGTGTAGTTTGACAATAAATAAAAATTAAATTAATATATAAGAAATAAGTAAATAAATAATAGTAGAAATAAATATAGAAATAAATAAACAAGGTAATAATTAAATAAGAAAATAAATAAATAAATGCATAAATAAATAAATATTTATAAGGAATAAAAATAATCAAGTAAAAATTGTACAGAGTAGACTCTAAATTTTATTTAATTCTCCCAATTCCGTTTCATGTGTAGGGTATAATAAAAACAGTAATTGTTATTGTTGTGCTAGCTTTGGAAAATGCACATTTACCATGCTCTCCTGCGACAGTTTCCTCCCATTTCCCCCCCTCCCCAGATTCTGACACTGCACTTAATGTGCGTAGTAGATCGTGCAAGCGTGAATCTGGTGATATGGCGATTAAATATCGCAATGTCCAACGAAAAAAAAGAAAAAGAAATTGGAGTATGACAATGACAATGCCCGGAATGCATTGCATACGGATTCAGACTCACAGTCAGTTTTTATTTCTACATGTTCGAGGCGTTTTATTCTGTTTTTGGCATCAACAGACGCCTAGCGATAAAACAAAAGCCGATTTTCAGTTGAAAAGTTTAATTGAACAATGATAATGTTGCTGGCAACAACAACAACAGAAGCAGCAACAAAATGTCAGGCCTTAAAAATGAACAAAAGAATTTATATTGATAAATAAAATTGCGAAAATTGGCACGTGGCATACTAAAAAAATGTGCTTAAATATGTATTGGAAAAGATGTTCATTAAAGGCAGGAAAACAGTAGTTAGATGAAGAACAAGTACATACTTTAAGGTATTGTTTGTTACAGAATCAGAAGTGGATCGTAATAATCATATAATAAATTGATTAACAAAATCAAGATCGCATTTATTTCATAACTTTAAAATGTTTACAATAAAGCAGAATCATAAATATTACAATAAAGATAATTTATATTGAGTCTAGGATATAAAAACTTGAGTTCTTAGAAGGTTTCTCACTTTCTCTCACTATTTTAAATGGAACAGAATCCTAAATATTACGAGATCATATTTATTGAGACCAGCATAGAACAATGTGAGTTTTGAGAAGGTTTCTCAATTTCTCTTACTATTCGAATTAAGTATCTTTCTTTAATTTATATTACCCAATTGTTCTCTGTTGTAATTGAAAATTCAATTAAAGGTATCCAAATTATATAAAATTTAAGCTCGATTTCAACGCTTGATTGAATTTTGCAGCTATTTCTAGAATGTCCAGCCAATTAAAGAAGCTTTCCCTTAGTTTTGGGTTTAAAAATACACTCCGCACCATAAAATTGCAGCTGTTCATTTTGTTTGGCGTCATAAAAACAAATATTAAAATTGCAGCAATGCCACAGCGCACCACAATCTTTGAGGCTAAAAAAAAGGAAGCACCCTCTACAACCTCTCTCCCATTATTCGAACCAAAACAGAAAGAAAGAAAAAAAAGAAACGCCAACGCGAACGTTGACGACCATTAAACAATTTATGTTTGTGCCAGCGCTTAAGTCTACCAATTGCTGCCAATTTCGACAAAACTCACGCAACACTGCACCACCAAAAAAAGAGTGAGACAAAATAATAGAGACTGAGATGGAGATAGAGATAGTAGGGTACACCCACAAACACACAGAGAGAAAACGAGAGAGATACGCTTACATTTATTGTTTTTACGAGCCTCAACCCGACACGACTAATTGAAAAATACTTTGTTGTGCAATTTTATCGCATCCACAACTCCACATTGATCCTGCCCCTCGCCAGGATTGTGTACGCCCGATTGGCACACTTTTTTTTTGGGCCAGTTTCAAATTCACTTTCCATACAAATTGGCAGCGCGTCGATGGCGCTAATGAAAATTAACATAAAATGCTGCTGACAGCAGCCAATTGAGCGCACAGGAGCCAAACTACTCGGAGGGTCCTTCGTCCCCAGAGGCAATAGACCCAGTCCCAGTCCCTGTCCCATACCCAGTCCTATGCCCATAGTACCCGAAATTGCAGTCAGTGAAGATGCACCAACTGATTTTAATGCGATTCAACAGCTCTGCACGCGATGCCAAGCCAGAAAACGTTTTCCTAGTTTTCCAACTGGCCCTGACTACAAATACAATACCATAGAGCTGCCTTCTACATTTTTGGCCAATGCTTCGGGCCAAGAAGTGAGCCGCACGGCACACGGCGCGGCGTTGCATTTTGATGATGCCAGAGTCCTCTTCTCGCCTCTTCTCAAACCCGCTCTTTGCCTGTGTGAATGTGTCTGTTGGTCGTGCCATGGCAGCACCATTGTTAAGTTTAACCAAGGTAATCTCTGTGCTTCCATCGCCTATCGTGACAAACTGACATAAATGGCCGGCGGCAGGCACAGAGAGTCCAATCAACGCCAGCTACTTGCAAGGATTTTACTGATAGCCTAATGACACCAGCTGAAAGTAGCAAATAATATTTAAATAGTTCACAAAAATTCAATTCGAAATGCTTACTTTAAATGACAACTTTTGTCAAATTTTAGCTACTTATTTATTTTAATTATAGAGAATAATGCTTGGCATTAATTTAATAAGATTCGATCATTCTTATTTTTCAATAAGAAACTTTTTCTAATCAGATATAGAATATTATAAAATATAATCAATAAAGCTTTCATTACTTGCTTTATATTTTTCAATAAAGAACTTTTGACTTGATATATCAATAAAAAAACAATTACATTTAGAAATTCGGGTATAAAAGAGTTTAGAAAACAAACCGTTACTTGGTAGCTAGAAAAAGCTTTAAAAAACAAGATAAATATTTGGTGAGTTTTGTACAACACATAATCCTAAACCAAAGAGCCAAGTTACGATCAAGTTTATATTTATATTAATTAAATTAAAGCTCTAAAAATGTCTGCCATAGCTCAAAGTCTAACTAGATAGAATAAATGTAAAAGTATTCTATTTATTTTCCGGCATGTAATTCAGTTAGTGTCATTGGGTCAAAAGTAGCTGCAGCTTTTGGCGTGAGTGGGCCACAGGCTACCTTCCATCGTGTCGCCTGACAGTCTGTGCCCTGCGGTTGCCCTACTAACTATTATTATAGTAGTTCAAAAATGTTCGTTGCTGTTGGTGTTTCTGGTCGTGCACTTGGCAAAACGCCGCCATTTTAGCCGCCATTGCCTCGCTGCAATTGACGGAAGTTCATTGGTTAGCAAATGGCAGTTTTTGTACGCTCATTAGCATTATTTGTCAGTCTGCGGTTGGTATTTCGGGTAAAGTGATTCAAGTGGATGCATCGTCCAGATACGTATACGTAATACATGAGTGTATGTATGTACATACATACTATGTATTTGGTGTAATGCTTGTGTCTGTTTGAGATATGGTTGAGCTGAGCAATTGACAGTTGTGGGTTAAATCCAACTTGATAAACTTGATAGCTCGATTTGGATAGCTTTGGATTTAGGGCTTGTATTTATTATGTATGCCATTCTCTATTACTAACATTACTAACCAACACTTTGATTCAAGCGACTTTAAGACCTAAGTTTAAGTATGTACTACTTTGGATTAAGTACCTTACTTAGGAGTTAATGTTTGTACGCTAAGCAATTTAAAAATTTCCCACATGTTGAAAACTTTAGAGCAAATTGTCATTTAAAGACTCTGTCAAAACCTCCTAATTTCAGTCTATGTATTATTTGGTTTAAAACACTTGGAGAGCATACTTTGAAATAATAAATATTTGCTACCAATTGTTGTTTATAAGAGCTCAGTTGATTGTAGAATATTGAGCTTATAGAGGGTACAATAGATTTAAATATTTCTTTTAAAACTTGGAAACTAAACGGAGCTTTCATTTGGAACTTTTTATTAAAGAAACGGCCTGTCTCTTAATTTTAAACGATCAATCCTGAAAAATGATTAGATTTTATGATATGACTTAGATGAATCCTTTAACAAAACAAATTAAAATCTTCAGCTTTTCTAAAACTGAATCGTTTGTTCAAAATGTATTGTTTCTGGCATTTCATGTTCTTCTTTGGTCTGGGAATTCTGACTCTATGGAAGGATCGTTACATCTTTTGTTTCCATATATCACTGTATATGCAGCAGCTTGATTTTGTAAGCCTTTAAGTTCAGTATATTGTAGCTGATATTCGATCAAACAAGAACGCTTTACATATTAATATTTATTCATGCTTTGTTTGTAAAGTTGCGAGTAAACTAGAGTGTTGGGGAATCTGTAAAAGTAGTACAAGTAACTTGTCAAGTTTCGTAACTTGCTTGACATTTCTTTTGGTTACCTGACACGACACGCACATTGCAAGTGGTGGGGATTTGGATTTGGATGAGATGCCAGCTGCTCAGGTGGCCAAGGAGCAGCTAAGCTATTCAAATGGCTGCTCGTTAGTGCTCAAGTGATTCAACAGAATGCTTAACATGCCTAATGTCATTTGGCACAGTGCTCAAATTAATAGCCGTCACTTTTCACCTGACCAACCCCCTCCGGAAATACTGCAACCCACAGTGTCCACAGACCCCACAAACAATTTAAGGCTCTCTCTCGCTGAAGCACTCAAACTTTTTATACGCATTGCCTGGCGAGATGAAAACGTAACATTCCTGGCGATTGCTCTTGGCTAATCCCTGGCACAACAGCAAAAAAAGCAAAAAAACACAAAAAAAAGAAGGAAAATAAAGAAAATAAAAATATTTAACTCAAGTGGTGCGCATTTATATCAGCAGCCTCGACTAGAATTCACATAATAAATGGGGCAGGCGGTACCAGGATGAAGCTGCTCTCTGATTTTTATGCGTTTTTCTCGAGCTCGAGCTATATGGCATTGTGCTGGCAATAAAATGCCACTGCGAATACGAATACGAATACGAATACGAAATGTAAGCAAGTTGTTGGGGATATCTGCCACATATACTATACGAGCATTGAGTGAAGAGTGTGGCAAGTGGGAAGGCAACAACAGCGCTGCCCATTATGACTAATGGTTGACATTTAACTTAATCTGCTTAAGATGATTATTGAAAATGAGTGCCACTTATGCCAAATGTTGCGTCATAAATATTCATGCACTCTCAACCAGAGAGAGACGGAGAGAAAGAGAGAGGGAACACACTCTCCTCTACTCCAGCGAAACAATAAAAATCTCTGACAAGGAGAGCCTACAAAAGATGGGAACCGAATTTCTTATAGGGGAACCAACAACAGCAGCCGTCTCTGCTAATAGAAAGTCTTTTTGGCGGCCAGCAAAAGGCATAAAAACTTGCCAACATGATTTATACATAAATATATATATGGTATTTATGCTGTGCATAAGCACATTCATACATATATATACATACATCCATCCATTCATTTGTAATGCATATGTCTGTATATTTTTATGTTCTCACCGAAACTCATTTCGAGTGCGTTGTTTATATGTGTGTACATGTGTGTATCACTATGTGTGTATGCGAGTTTTGATTTATCGGAATTTGGCGTATATTTTACAATTTAGCGGCTATAATTCATTTTGTCGGTTTTGGCCATGCGCTTACCTCGAGTGGGGTATTAAGATATACACAGACAGTTTGTCATATGCCAGCGTAGCTTAAATATGAAGATTTGTATCTTTAAGATGCTGGGGTAAGCAGCAAAGATCGGATCTTAGAGTATGCCTCTTATGCAAAGATGACAATTTATAGCTTCGTTATAAAAATAGAGCCAATCGATCGAAATGAGAATTAAGTTAACGCAAGTTTTAAATTAAAGAAAATATATATAAAAGTTGTTGAAAGTAGAAACAAATTTGTAAAAAAAGAGGTAAAAATAAAATGAAATTGTGAAATTTAAATGTAGTTTAAAAATAGAAATCTTTATTGATTTTATTAATCTAAAACAAAATTATATACAATACAATTTTGCTATCTTTTTATTTTATTCGAATCAGCCTCCCACATCTTTTGGTATTACGTTAAAAATCAATATTCGTCATTGGCAAAAGCCATCAGTATTTGGTATTAAAACATTTATGCTAGACAATCAAAAAATTTATTTATAAAAATGTCCAGCTGATGGCAAAATGTAATAATCGTGTATCGTGATTTGCAATCAAAATTACCTGCTGCATGCCCCAAATAATTGTCTCAATCAAATGGACATAAATCATCTGCAATAAAATTTATAAAAATAATAAAAGTTGAAATTTAAAACAACAAAATAATGGTTTATTGATTGATTACAAATATAGACAAAAAAAAGGAAAGTCTAAAATTTAACAATTGTGGAAACTAAGTCATTAAATTATTGCTATTTCGAAGCACAAATTGAAGTTAATCTTTTGTATTGTCAACTGCAATGCGAGACAAAAATTGATTTAATTTGGACTCTACGTATTTTTAATATGTAGAATCAATACTTGATTGAATACGTATTAAATAGATAGATAGAATAGATAATAATAATAATAAACCTATTCAACGTCAGATTGAAACTATTTTAAAAGCAGAAATGCCATCAATAAAAATTACTGCTACAAAAGAGAAATTTAAAATAATTAATAGTTAATTTCAGCTTGTACGCCAAAAAATGTTTAGGTAAAATAGTTTATAGTCCAGTAATACAAATAAAATAAAATAAAATATTTAATTGATACGCAAATCTTTTTTAGTTTAAATGGCGTTCTAAATAAGTAGAATCTGTTGCACAATCTTGACTGAATATAATTTTTATACATAGAGTTAACACTTAATTGAGTTCAAATTAAATATAAATTTTAAACAATAAACTTTTGTGTCTTTAGCTTGAAACCATTTTAGTTAGTATTAAAAGACCAGAGATAAGATCAATTTTAAATCTAAAAGTAGAATATTAGGACAATAGTGGAAATTAAAATTTTATTCTTGTTTGCTCGCCATAAACTATTCAGGTATAATATAGAACATCTATTAATACAAATAAAATAAAAAATAATATTTAATTGACACACAAATTGCATGAACATGGAAAGTCGTCTTTAGTTTAAATAGCTTTTTAAATAGAATCTGTTGCACAATCTTGCGCTGCATGTGGCAATCTGGCATGCGGCATGCCAAACCGTGACACCCTTTACGCTAAGTGCAGTGGCCTGAACCCGCCAGCTGTTTGTTTGGGGGCTGTCCACATTGTGAGAGGGGAGGGGACATAGAGAAGGGGCGGGTGGGATGACGCTATTGGGCGCTTGGGCATGGCCTGCGGTTATGTTAATGAGCTTGCACACAATTAGCAGCTGCTGCCGTCATTGCCAGGCAGCCCCAGCTCTGGCCATGGCTATAGCTTTGGTTCTGGTTCTGGGTCGGACTTGGGCTTGGGCCTGGCCCTATTCTATAGCCATAGCCATAGCGATGTAGTGGCATTTGCGCTTGTCACTTCAATTATGGTAAATATTTAATGCATGGAAACTGAGCAGTAGGCGTGGCAATGTAATAATCAACGCTAAAATCAGTTGTGCGTTCTAATAAATAAATAAATAAATAAGCCGAGTGTTTGCTTTAATTACAAAACGCAAAATTAAATTGAAAATAAAATGTTTGCCACAGTCTGTGGGCGGCACTTTTATATCAATACGGTTTGCAAATAAATTGCATTGCAATTTTGTAATTTACATTTGAAGCGTTGGAAAAGTGGAAAAAGTGGGAAAATGGGTAACTACTACTATTGCTACTAACTGGTAAACTACAAAAAGGAAGGCTATATAGAGAGAGAGTAAGCCCAATAAGCCAGTCAGCCATGGTCTGGCATCATTTGAGTTATCGAACTGAAAAATTTCCTTTTAAATTACAAAATTGCAAATTAAATGGCTGCCAATAAACTGCAGCGACAGTTACCAACCAACTGGTTTACCCCTCCCCTTTTACCACCCTCTAACACTCATCACCTCGAGCCACCCACCCACTGTGAATGTCCCTTAGAAGACACTTGGCGCATAATTCAATTCCAGACGAAATGTATGCAATTTCTTTTGGTTCTCAGTGCTCTGACTCTGACTCTAACTCTAACGCCGACTCCGATTTCGACTCAGAGCGACCAGGCGAAATATATAAGTAAAACATAATTGAATTCAAATTTGTGCAATCGTAAGTAACTAAGATACAATTATGTACGTGGCTGGCTCTCTGGCATGTTCTCTCCCTCTGCCTCCTTCTCTCTATCTCTATTTCTCAGTCTATATATCTATTTGGTTTATCTGTTCTGTATGCGACTGTCAAGTCTCGTCACGGCTACATTTTGACACACAATTGAAAGGCACGCACACACACACACACACCACCTTCTCCTCCTTCCTTTTATACTCGTACTTACTTACATACTCCGACCCCACATTCTATACACCCCCTAACCCAAGACCCAAAGAACCAAAGCCAGAGACCGGGGCAGACAATGAAACGTAATCACACTAATGGCACCGAGAGCAATGAAGCGCACGTAATTGGTAAAGAGCTCGACAGTGTAGTGTGTGTAGTGTAGTGTGCTGGGCGATGCGGTGTGCTGCTCTCCGCTCTGCCTCTGCCTCTGCCTCTGCCATCGACTAGTGCAATGAAGTGAAATGTAAAACAGTGAATCATCGTGAATCATCGCAATAGATTTTGGAATCTCGCTCACTCATTGCTCAACTTTACAGCTTTTTAATTACTTAGTTGGCACATTTCTCAAGTCGCTCCCTTATAAACAGTGTTGGATAATGCCTGAAGAATTTCTAATTTTATTTTACTTTTATTATAAACTTTTATATAACAAATTGTTATGGACTATTAGGCATGTTTTACAAAACTCTAGCAACTCTCTGTCTTAACTCTCTATCTTAGCAAGTTTTTTTTACCGAAGCGAACCTTGGATATTCTTTGCCTGCTGTATGTTTTTTATAGTAAAAACTGTTCTCCCACTTATATTTTCAGAATAAGTCTTAACAGATGGTTTAATTATCTCTTACTATTATATATAGAACTGTAACTTTTAAGCTACGAAAAGATAAACGTTAGTAAGTAATGCTAACTATTTGCTGTCAACGCTTTTCTGCACTTGTAACCTTTTGATTGATAGCATGTGTCCTGAACACAGTTATTTTTAGTGTTAATTAATAGTTTCACCGTGACATGTCACAAATTCCCAGTGATTTTTTGCCCATCCCTAATAACTGGGTGCTTCGTTGTGTTGTAGTTGTATCGGTTAGATTCGGTGGTTGAGTCGGTTGTCTTCGCTGTTGTCGTGCATTGCATTTCATAGCACAGTTTTTGGGGCGTAAGCAAAAGTCGTTGACGCAACCGTTAGCATTGCCATTACCATTACTGTTACCGTTATACCTCGTATGACATGTGATGTGAAGAAACCGGCGCGCTAAAGAAATGCAATTACACGTTACCGTTGCTCGCTCTTCGCTCTTTGTATGTGTGAAGTATCTTTCTATATTTGAGTGTGCATATGTGTACACTCAGAAAAATATGGGATCATCAAATTAATTATATCCTCACTTGAATTTACAAATCTGGTTTAATATTAAAATCAGATTCTGCACTAATCTACTTAGACAGCTTGTGAGCTCAGCAGTAGTTGAATATCAGTTTAAGAACTGATTTCTTGATTCTTTTTTTCCAAGTGTACAAATGTGTGTGCTTTATTAATGAGTTGCTGGGGATGTTCGTCAACTGAGAGTTGTGATAGAGTTACGAGCATGTTGCAAGTTCTGCAACAGCATATTGAAAAATGATGAAAGTTTTTGAGTTTTAATGCGAAAATGAGCGACTGTCAACTGAATAGATGGATAGACACAACGACAACATATATATGTACATACTACAGACATTTGCTAGCTTGCAACTGACGAGAGTAATGAAAAGTTGGAGATAGTGCACAGCTACGAGTAAGGAGGAGTATAGTAAGTATCTTGTGGAATGTTTGCGGTAAATTAAAAATCAATAACCCATTTGCCAAATGCTGTCAAGCAAGCACAACAACAAAGTAACAAAAGTTGTCACAACCAATCATAATGATGATGGCAAAAGTCTTAAGGTGTAGACTTTTGTAATTTGCGGAAGTTGCAATAAGGAGTATGGGAGTTGGAAGAAATGTTAAGGATGAGTTGTATGTTGTTTGCTATGGCATTAATAATATCAAGTGGGGTTTAATCTTGTCAAGTGGGGTCAGAATTTAAATATGAAATCAGTGCTGAGGAATATGTTTTCATCATCATACATAGCTCATTATATTTTGCTTTTTTTATATTTTGAATTCTAATGAAGTGTAAAGAATAACAAAACACTTTTATATACGCTTTCATTTAAGCACAATTAATACAATAATAAAAGCATTTAATATTTAAGTTTATCAGTTTTAATAAGAGCTTTTAATATTAAAAACATGAATTGGACGTACCTATTAAGTTATTGTAATAGTGCTACTAATATCCTTTTACCTTCTTCTTTGTTTAGCTAACAAATTTAGAATATAGGTGTTATTATTTTTCAATCCAGGAGAATAGATTTTAAACTAAGTTTTCTTATAAGCTTGTTTCCTTTTAATTCTCTCCCTTTCTCGTTATCTTTCTTTATCTTTCTTAAGCTAACCATTTAATAGAACTGTCGTGTTCTGTAAATCATACTTCCTCCTTCTCTATTTTCATTGTCTATTTAAGCTATCCATTTGTTTTTGCTTCTAGATTGTCTTCGGCAAAAAGCCATTTGCATATCCAATAGTTTGTCACATCGTTTCGCAACAAAAACATGTTTATTTTTTTTTGTTCTTTTATAAAACGTATAGCTTCACCTATTGCTATCGTGGCCACAAAAGGGATGATGCACTAACGAATATCCTGGTCTAAGCCTTTTATCAAGTGCTGCTCAATATTCAACTCTTGGTTCGCTTCGCTCGCCTGCAGGCGGCAAACTTCTTTTGCTTCTTGTGGTTTTGGTTATCACAACTCTCAGCTTCTGGCCTGGCAGCTACGCATCAATTCATTGCCTAATCTATTTGCTGCTGAGAGCTACCTGGTGTCTGTTTTACCTTCCCTATCCTATCCCATCCCATCCCCTCTCTCTATCACAATTTCTCTTCTGGCTTTCTATCTGGGTTTTTGCCAAGTTGCTGTGTGTAATTTAAAACCCTTAGACGCTGACAGCGGAGCGTCTGTGCGTGCTGGCTTATCTGAAGTCCCATGGTCCCAGTTGGCCACGTCTTCGACTGCAATTCGAATGCATTTGTTTTAGAAAGGAGCCAAGGAGTCAAGGAGCAACAAGGAGGAATAAGATGGGTGCCAGCAGGAGGCAGGTTACACGCATACACATCAATCAGACTGCGGGAGCAGCGGGAGAGATTTGCCTGTTTGGCTATGCAAACCACAACGCTGACCGCCTGACCCAACAAATTACTCAATTTCATTGTGCTTGCCATATCCATATCCTGATACTGGTCGTGGTCTTGGTCCTGGTCAGCTGGGGATATGCGAGAAGCAGAGAGAGAGAGAGGATGAAGCGCCAGGAGGCAGTCATCAACAATCAACTTGATGACGAGCACAATAAAAATGAAAACCGAAACCCAGGCATTCACCAATGCCGCTACTAAGCACTTGAGGCTGAAGCTATCGCAATCAGTTTCTTTCCCTTTCACTCTCTCTATCGGAATCTCTTTGTCTGTCTCTGTTACTCTTAAGTTATTTGCTAACTTTTATTAATGTCGAAACGTACGGCAACGATTTACAACGACAATAAAACGCGCGTCCTGCTATCATATCGCACAATGTCGCTCATAGTCATAGTCATGCCACTTGCCTCGCTATCTAACCAAGCAAAAGCAAGCCAAGCCCAAACCCAAACCCAAACCCAGGCCCAAACTCAAGCCCAGACCAAGACAAGCCAAGGCAAAGCAGGCAAAGGCAGTGGCAATGGCAAGTCAAGGCATCCTAGAAATAGCTCGTCCTGACAATGCCAAAGAAGGTGCGGATTTCGATTTATGTGCACTGCACGCAGCACCAACAAAAAGTCCTTTGAATGAGGGCCAATGCCTCAAAATTATCAACTTCAGGATATCCTGTAATATTAAGTATTTATATTGAATTATTAAACGTTGCTCATAACATAATAGATGGATGGGATATTAAAAGTAATCAATGGATTTCTAAATGTATACGGGTAAATGCTTATTTTAGACAATTTTGCATTTAAGGTAAGGTAAATAGCTTTATTTGAAACCTAAGATAAAATAAATAAGCTCTTATTTAGAGTTCGCTTAGACTTCTGAAGTTAAGTTTTGCTTTTGATTTAGTTTAGTATTTATTATAAATAAGTTTTAGGTAACTACGTTAATAAACCAGCCAAATCCTAGTGAAGCCCTTTAATTTCAACCCCATCCATTTTTAGCAATAATTATTCTTTGATTCTTAAATACTGTAAAGTTTGAAATAAATACAGTTTTAAACACTATTACTCAGGATTTTAAAGACCTCTAAAATGATTCTAAGTCTACTCAGAAGTAAAGATATTTATTTTGAATCGTATATTTTCTCTACTTTGAAGCAACTATATTATTTTTAAGATAAAATATCAAGCCTTCTGACCTTAATTTGTTTAATTATTTATTTATTTATAAATATAACAGTATTTTAACATACATATATACCTATAATACATAGTAACAAGAGTCTTACATTATAAGACATAAAAGCCAATATATTCTATTAATAATTTTGTAGTATCTCTAAAGTTCGAAAAATTTTTACATTAACTGACAAGTATTTTAAATATTCTGAAGTAATTTTCGTATACTTTTAAATTTCAATCTTTTACGGCTTCAAAAACTTATGTTGTATTCATCGTATATTAATGAAATGCATATTAACTAAAATGATTAATAATGATTATAGCTTTCAACTGCTTCGAGCAATGTAACAAGTTTTGCCAACCAATAAATGCGATCCATTTAAAAGTGAGACTTACAGGGTATGTGGATAAAAAAATGACTCGGCTCTGTCGCTTGTCTGTGGCAGACACAATGCATGGAATGTGAAAATCTTAAAGACTTTTGAATTGCTCGCCATAAATGCGCATTTATATCTATGCTCAAGTTACAGGCTGTGGTGTCGTATGGAATGGCATAGAGTGGATGGGAGTACAATGCACAGATGGGATCAGATCAGAGGAAAACCATGCTGAATGGAACTGAAATCGGCAGTATGTATGTAGTAGTAGTAGGTTCCTCTCTCTATGCACTAGGACAGAGTTTGGGCAGCCTGCGTCACTTTGTCTCATTTTTGTGCTTCGCTGACAAATGCAGCCGTGCATATGCTTCCAATGCAACTAGGTCCACCATTCACTCCCTTCCCCCCCCCCTTCAATTCGTTGTGCCACCCACACACATATGCATTGAGTTATATCTTCTTTGGCGGCAGCTGCTTCTCGCTACTGCACTCCACTCTTTTCCTCTCCACTCATCTCTATCCTGGCGACAGTCAACGCATATTGGTAGCTAAGTTATCGCATTTGCGACAACAATGCTCTGACTGCAGTCGTAGTCGCAGTTATAGTTGGAGATGAAGATGGTGTTGTAGTTGTAGTTGGAGTCGTTTCCCAGGCATCTCTTACACTTGCTTGCATATTTTTGCCATTTGAATTTGTAAAATCAACATCCATTAATCTGAGCTCAGTACGCTGTGGCCCTGACACTCTGGCACAACTCACTGCATCTCTCTCTTTTACTTACTTTCCCAAACATCTCCACATCTCGTTTGCATCTTCGTCGCCTCGTTTTGCATGCTCGGTTTCATTTTGGAGCTGCGCAAATTTTTCGGTAGTTGTTGTCGCTGTCGGTCTCTGGCAGCAGCCAGAAATATGAAAAATCTTCTAGTTATACTACAATCGGGGGGTCTAAAAAAGCTCTGGCAGTCACTGCCAGTTGCCATCGTCGCGACGTCGTTGCATTATTTGCATTTTACGAGTTGCCTTTCGGTACGGAAGGTTGGAAGCTGCCACGTTGCCACGTTGCCACGTTGATGCAAGCACATAAGCGAAGAGTCAGGATGAAGGTGGAGAGAGACCAGGCAGGAGACCGGTAGGGAGGTCTCGGCAATGGGGCAATAGGAACATCGCGACGCCCAGGGAAACACCCATAAGGCCCAGAGGCCAAAGTGATGAAAGTGTGTTAGCAAGCGATGCAAATGAAGGGTTCAGCTATAGTCGACTGACTGATCAGCTATTAAGGATCATAGTTATCCATAGCGCAAACTCAAATGATATTCAAAAAATGTTTAAATAGCATTGAAAACCAAAAGTGTATGAGAAAGAAAATTAAAATCAGCATTGAAAACAGAAATCAGATTATGTTGAACAGAAAGTTACTATTTAAAATCCTTGACATTATATATTAGACTTACAAGGCAACTACTCCAATTAGACTGTTTATTACAAAATAGTTGAGGAAATAACATTAAGTTCTCTCTTCTTTCCTTTGGTAAACTTAGTAAACTTTGTAATCATAGCTGGTTTCTAAGAGCTTCGATTAAAAGAATTAGAATGCAGCAATTTGTAAAATCCACAAGGTGAATTTATTTATGCAAATCAACAAATCGGAATACGTTATTAAATCTTGTTTGTATTTAACAACCTATTATATAACAAATTGTTTGATAAATTGAAAAATGAATTGATGCTTAAATGAAAAGATAAATTCAAAAGGTAAATCGTTACCAAATTTCGTATGCCTAAATGAACAGAAATTGAATTTTGATGAGTTGCCAACTATGTGGCATTCATCAAAGTTACTCCATTCATGCCACACATGCCCTATGTCATCGCTTAGGTGTAGCGTGTGCGTCTCTCTCTGGCTCAACTTGCTGCAACTTGGTGCCTCAAATCTGCCCCTGGCACTACCGTTGTTGCCGCTGTTGCCGCTGTTGCCGTTGTTGCCGTTGTTGCATCCAGCCATCGCTGGCTGGCTGGCTGGCTGGCTGGCATCGTTGCGTTGTCAACATCGACGGGAAGTGCATGTGTTTTTCCGTTGGAATAACTCCATTGTGTGTTTCAGTGCAGTCAGGCGGCATCATCGAGGGCGGCACCATCAGAGAGCTGCCCCGTTATTTTTCTGTTAGCCGCCAGCTGCCTTGGAGCGTCTGCTCCTTTTGTGCTGCCAACGATATACGTATACGTAACGTAAGCCAAAACGGCGACCCCAAAAACGTTACGTAATGATGCTGGAGCCGTGATAAAGATACCCTTGCCTAGCAGCTGCACCAGCACCACCAACCTCCTTCATGCCACAGGACTTGACAGGCAAATGCCTGCACATGTGTGGCATATGGCAACACACGAACGCTGAACGCTGGATTGCTGCAACGTCAATTTTCGCTAGACATTTTTAACTGCGATTTGCGTGGGGGCCTGCGTCTTAAAGCGCTGACAACGCTGCAGCTGAGCACGAACAGGCAGGCAGGCAGAGAGGCAGCGAGGCAGGCAGATCCTTTAAGGCTCTTGGCTGCTGACAAACTGTTGCCACTTGTTTATGCCACACGCTGCCTTGCGATGAATTATTGTTGGCGCAGGCACAACAGTATAAACAGTACAGCACAGCAAACAAAAAAAATAAAGAAGCTAAAAACAATTGGATACATAAATCATTTGTGAAAGTTGCAAGTTTAGCTCACGACATAAATACAATAACTAACGAGAGAGAAAAATATAATTGTAAATAGCCAAGGCAGCAGAATGGGACCAAAAAGCTATAGCCGCAATTGTTTTTGTTGTTGCTGTTGCTGTTGTTGTTGCTGTTGTTTCTGTTGTTGTTGTTGTTGCTGCTGTTGTTGCTGTTGTTATTATTATTATTATTATTATTGTTTGGGCCCTCGCATTTTCCAAGTGTCAAGCGGTGGTCGGGCTAGCTTTTGCACACGGAGACATTCACATACCAACATAAATTGTTGAAAAGTGTGAAGAGAACATAATTGTAACATTCCTTGTTGGCCTAAAGCAATGCACACGGCCCTGTGTCCCATTGTGGAGTGTGGAGCCTTGACACAGGACTCAGGACTCTGAAGCGAGGGGGAACTAGACGAAGGCATATGCAGCAGGCTCATGGCATGGTCAGGATGTTAGAATTCAACCATTTCTTTTCATTGTTGTTGCTCTTGTTACTGTTGTTGTTACTGTTGTTGTTGTCGGTCTGCCAGGCCTGCCAGCCTGCCAGCCAGCCTGCCTTTTTCAAGCATTCAATTATGTATGTCTGGGACCTGGGTCTGACACACACACACACACAGAGAGATACACACATAACCAGGCACACACAAAAACATGGCAAAAGTTTTGTAATGCCCGCCAAAAAGGGCATGCAAGGTGTTGGAGTGTTAGTGTGCCAGGCCAGGACTGCTTCAGAGAATGACAACTGCACTGAGGGTATTCCAAGCCCGTGATGATATTTGTCACATTTGCAAATGTATTTCAAAGAGCAGCTTAAACATACTTAGTAGCATCATAAAGCAAGATACACTCATTTCATCGAAGTGAATGTTATTTATTCACTTTCTATTGTTCAGTGTTATACTCATTCTGTTCTTTGCTAAAGTCTAAAGTAAATATTTATAGTTTAGTTAAGTCTACACTCATTACATATACAATATATCAATATATTTAGACATCTATTTAAATGATAATAAATCAAACCATGAGGCGGATCTCATAAGATGTGTAGAAATAAAAATGTTAAACAATAATTATGAGAAACTTTTATATCTGTCGGATTAAAACGATTATGGCGGCAATTTAAATTTATTTAGGATCACTAAATATCAAGGGACTGACTTCTTCTGTCTCTTTTTTAATAATTTTAATATTAAAATGCATATATTTTTGTTTTTCTTTTTTAAATTAGTTTAATTCTTCTAATTCTTGTTCTCTTGCATTGAGTCATTCATTTCATTTCATTAACTTATTTTTTTATTGATATCTTAATTCTGCTTAATGCCAGATCCTTAAACTTTCTAATATAAAGCAAGCTGTAGAAGGAAATGAATTTCCACGGTTAACTACGTAGCTTACTCTTAATTGTGAACTCTTTAGCTTAATTTCTTTGACTCTCTGGTGAAAGTAGAGTTTAAAAATTTCTTCTTTATTAGGTATCCTTAAAGTTTGCTTTAATATCTAGTCATAAAACCTCTCTAAAGAATTTAGTTTTATATTTATTTTTGTGAGACATCCTTAAACTTTTAATTAAGGTAATAAAATTGTAATTCTCATTGCAGTTTTCCCTCTTGCTATCATGAAAATGTCATTTGAGAATTCTTATATGTGATTCATTTTGAATAAAATTAAGTAAATATGTATCGCAGGATATTAGATATAAGATCAACATTATTATCCAGTAAGTATATAAGAATTACTTATAGTAAAATAGTAGTATAGATTACATGTAGTAAAATTTCCTATCATCCCCAGTGGCATTAGCTATTTTACTTAATACTCAATTCCTTTTTAAGTGGCATCCTTAAACTATTTTGAATTCTGTTGTTTTTATAATAGAATGAAAAGAGAATTTTTACAAAGTGTATTACGGTCTTCGGTGTGAAGAATTTGCCACTCCTTTTGTAGATTATGCCGTTTGTTTAGTGTTGTTGTCGTTGCGCGCCATAATGTAAATGTAGCACAAACCTTTTTATAACATAGACACAAACATGAACACACTCACACACACACAAACACACACACACAGGTACACACATGCTAGGAGTTATGTCTGCGCTTTCGCTTTTTCCTAGGCACCCCGCAAGGACTCGGCATAAATAAAATGTGAAGAAAAAAGAAAAGAAAAATCTTAAAAAAGAAGAGAAATAACAACGCAACAAAAACTGGACCAAAAACTTGAATGTCGAATGGCGAATGAGGCAAGTCGGAGGCCCTATGCTTGGCCGCCTGGCCAAAAAGAAAATATGCGATATTTTGGCAGCTCGTTGTGTTTATGTCAGTGTGTTTGTGCGTGTGTGTGTTGGAAAAACTTTGCTATTTAATTCCAAGCCAGCTTTCGAGCAGTACTTCAACTGTGAAATCAGCAAAGCACGCAAACAACTCAAATGGCAAAAATACTCGTGCTGACGGTCAAAGTTTATGGTAACAGCAACAACTGCAATAAAAATGAAAATTGTAACAATATGCGGCGACCTATAATGAATATACAAAATATACATATGTAAAATGATTTCACGATTTGAACATGGCAATAACCAAAGAATTGAGCTACCATGCTCATAAAAAACAACACCTCATAGTAAAGTATAACATACATATTTTCCATCAAGTATTTCGATGCCCCAAAATAGTTGCACAAAATGACTAAGTGGCATCATTTGTGACACATTTGAGTTTGCGGCGGACTAGCAGACATTGGCTTTAAGTGCTTGATTTATGGATATTTCAATTGCTCCATACATAAATATTGTAGCTGACAAATGGTATTAGGCATTTGCCTAAACACCCCGACAATCGTTGCGGGAGATGTCAAGATGCTTTATGGGGCTTATTACACGATGAGAGTTTATCTATCGATACGATGCGTAGCAAACGGCAAATGTGGTGAGTTATTTGCCTCAATTCCTTGGTTACAAAGTGTGCGAGACCCAGTATTCTTTATTTATATTTAAATAAAGAAAATTCGTTTACTGCGGGTTGATTTTTATAAAATATTTATTTGAATTCAATAAAAAATTTAATGAAAAGAAACAACTTGTAATCGGAATTTATATTTAAATAAACATAAATTGTTAACTTTTACTTTGTTTTGAATTTTACAAAATATTTATAGAAATTCAATAAGGTAATGAAATATTTAGGAGTAAAGAAAATGAAACTTAAATTCAATTTTAGCAGGTCCAATTAGTTAAATTTTAAGTTTTTTATCAATGTAATTTATTTATTGGCAATAGTTGAAAAAATAGCAAAGTTTAAGCCAGTTTTTCTAATTTAACTCTATCAAAGTTGTTAGTATCTTGGCTATCACTGTTTCTTCCAAAAATTTAGAAAGCTTTCATTGTAAGTTAAAATGTAAAGCTATTGATTCTCTTTCATTCGTTTTAAAATCTAATCTTGGCTTGCTTTTTGGAGTCCTCGTATGTGAATTATAAGTCCGAAGACCCATATCAAAATATAATCTTTCGATTTTATTGTCACTCTGTCATGGAACTTTTGAAAAGTTTGCGTTAACACTTTGAACTGAACTTTTGATATTAATGACTGTGGCTTTAATTTAGATTTCAACAAGGGCAATGCAATATGCCAACAATGTAAGGCAAATTCTATATTTGCCTAGCGACAAAGGCAGGAAAAAAACAGAGAGAGAGAGAGGGAGAGATCCCTTGAAGCTTTCAAAGAAAGAAAACTGCAACGGAAACCGGAATTCCCAGCGCAAGATGTCAACCCTGTGCTATTACCAAAAAAAAAAAAAAAGAAACGCTACAAAAATAAAAAAAGGGAACCGAAATGGAAGAAAAACCCTCATCACACAAAACGCTGCCCTGTGCCAGGCCAACTGTGACCCATTCCCGGGGCGGTTCAAAAAACTGGCCAGCGTTTCTTCTAATAACTGCGCAAAAAAAAAAACAAAAAACATACACAAAAAACGATAACGAGTGCGAGACAGCGGCAATTTCGCTTACAAAATTGCCAAACCAAAAAGGACTTTGAATTCCAATTGCAAAGAGCAGCGAGTGAACCGTTTGTTCGTCATTTCAGTTCAGTTCAGTTCAGTTCAGTTTGGTTTAGTTTGGTTTGGTTTGGTATGGTTTGATTTGGGATGGTTCAGCCCTCAGCCTCAGTTTTCAACTTTAGCTTCAAACGCAACCGCAAAACATGCACAGACGTGCACGGACGCGTTGCCACTGCCACGCTGGCCACGCCCACTCAACGGACTCACCATAAATCATAGACAAAAACGAAAAAAAAATAAAAATAAAAATGAATACAAAGTGTGCGCACAACAAAAAAAAAAGAAAGAAAAAAGAAATCTTCCAATATCAGCAATGCAAATTTTCAGGCGCTACGGGAAAAATAATGTGGCAAGGGGCGTCCCTGATGTCCTGACGACGCAACGCCCCCCAAAGGCAGGACACCAAATGGGACCATTGAAATCTATGCAGCGCCCATCCAGCCAAACCATCAACGATGAGTCAATAGAGTCTGCCTCCTGCTCCTGGCTAACAGTGGACACAATTCCGCAACCAACTGCATGGAAATTCAATTGGAAATTCTTTCCAAAAGAACCATAAATAATTCGTGTAACAAATAAAGACAAATTATTTATTCACTTAATCTCGAAAGTTCAAGTTCTTGTTGGAGAATAACAATAAAATACCGTGTCTTAATCATATTAAACATACTTATTATTTCGACAGCAATTTCGAAATATTTACGCAGCTTTATAATGTTAAACAGTCTGGTAAATTATAGAAGAGTCCCGATGAGCTTATTAACTTTTGCAGCCTTAAGTTAAAAGAAAAGAAATTGTGATAGTTTTTCTTAACGCTTCGATTTTATATGAAAACTATCAATCAAATATTGTTCATATTGTTTGAAGAAAGTATTTTGTTATTATAGAAATATATATTTTATCTCTTTCTCCTCTATAAAATAGTTTTCTTTTTTTCTAACCAACTTAGTTTAGTTTCATACTTTAAACGTTTATTATACAGATACTAAGCTTCATACTATGTAGTTTTATTAAAAGCAGAAAGTTCAGTTTGTATAAGTAAGTCTAACTTTTAACATAGTTGTTTCACTTAATTCTAACAATTCTAAATGGAATTTATTCTGCTCCTAAAAAATAGCTTGCCACAATTCTGAGTACTTAAAATGTTATACTACTATTTAAAATGGTTATCCAATTAAAGCGATAATATGTAATATTATAATATTAATTGTAATAATAATTACAACAAAGTTTTCGACTTTACACAGGTGTTTCACCTGTAATTATTTCTGTAATTAGTTCTGCATCAGCATATTGCACACTTTGTATACAGTTTTTTTTTTTTTTAATATAAACAAATTATGTTTCATAATTAATCATTTTGTGTATTGAAACTTTTTAGTATTTGCTGCGGTTTTTGGTTCCACTGTTTTTAGGTTTCTATGTGGTAGCCTGAGATCGCGTCGGGGCCACAACCCAGTTGAAGAGCTTTATGCAAACGTCTTTTGCATTGATGAGAATGCAAAAGGGCTTTTGTCGAAAGTAATTAAAAATGCTGCAGTTGATGCTTAACTAGTTTTTAATAAGTTTTTAATTAAAAATAAATATGCATTTGTGTGTAAAAATGATGAGCGTCGCTCGCCCAACCCACAACCTCCAACCTCCAATCTCCAACTCCAACTCAAACTCCACTCAACGAGCCGCTACGCACGTGACGGGCGCGGCACGTGGCAAGAGAGGCGCGTGTGTGGGGGAAGGAGGGGGACGGGGGGTGGTAGGTGAGACTCTGTGATCTGAGACTATAACGTTACCATCGTCATCGGCATCGTCATTGTCCTTCGTCATCATCTTTGTTGCTTTGTTGTTGTTTGTGCTTCTCATTACATGGCGTGTAGACAAGGCAAACACAATTGAATTAGCATGGCGAGCGTTAAAAATCACGCATACGCCACGCCCCCCAAGGGCCGTTCCCCATGGATAACGCTCCAATGGTCTCCTAGCTCACAGTTTCTATCCTGGTCGTCGTCTGTTGTCCTACAATTGCCCTCCAACAATATGAAGAGAGCGAATTTACAATGAAAATTGACTGCAGCTAAACCGAAGCCTTCATATGCTTTCAGTAAATAAAATATGTATAACAATCAATTGCATTGCATTGATAAGGTATAATTTAAATAAATTTGGAATTTATAAAAATACACCTTTGAATCAAACTTTGATTGTGATCACATTAGATGTGTGTTATATGTAAGATTCGGGAGACTTTTATTTTTTAGGATTACACACTTAGTTTAATATGTTTATTCTTTAAAAAATAAACAACTACTCTTTTTTAAAGATAGCTGCTAGTCTCTGCTATTGACTTACCCAATGGCTTACCCATGGTGGGCTTTAAGTTCCTTTGCTATAATAATATTTGCACATATAATGCATAGTAAATGCTATGCCATAAATTATTAAAAGTAAGTTAACTTGATTATAAAGTCTATATGCCCGTTGGTAACGATAAGTATCTTAAATGTAGGCACCTAGACAAGGTCTTTCTGTACCAGAGACCCCCAGACCTGAATATCTGTGTATTTGCTTTCACTAACGAATGCAGGCAGGCTCTAGGTCTTTGGGGTCTTGGGGTCTTTGGGCCTCAGGACTCGGGAACTGTGGGGTCCCTAAACGTAGCACGGCTCACAGCTGAATTCAAGCGCAAAATTATGTAGCCACAGTTACAGTCACACACACACAAACACACCTACACTTACATATACAGTTATGTGTGTTTCTCTGTGTTTGTGGGACAATCAAGCAATGAAATTTCATGCGTTTGCACATGCGTTTACCTCCAACTCCTGCTCTAGGAACTTGGACCGCTGCAGGAACCCCGCCGGGCGTCTGTTGCCCGCTTCATAAACAAGTAACACATTTTCACTTCCTTTGAACCTGTTAGGAATTTTAAAATTTTCGTAGATTATCCGCTTTTAGCCGACGCCCGCCGGTCACGCCCCCAACCCACACATATACACACACACACTTACACACACACACTCACACCCACACATACACGCGTCAATGCCGCACAATGCATAAAAGGCACGTACCAAAATTGAGACGAGGGCAGGGGTTTTCCACAGATCTACTCGTACTCGGTTCTGTCCTATATCCAGGGATCCCACGTCCCTGGTTGGTCCTTCTGGACCAGCTACTGCTGCGTGCGTCCGTTGTGTGCAAAAATATTACTTGACTGACATTTAAATTAACACAATCACAGTTATTGGAGCATTGGAAGCCAGCCAGAGGACAAGAGGACAACAGGACAGCACGACCGTACAAACACATACACAAGTCTATAGGACTCATGCCAGGCTCAAAAGCCACTGCACAAATAAGCAATGAAAATGTTTTTTAGTGCTACCAAAAATCAAAACGAAGCGAATAGAACACAAACACAAAAAACAGCTTTGCAACACACAAAAAATTATAATGAAAAACTTGATGAATCTCTCGTTTTGTATGCGGGTATAGAAGTAGTTTTGTGATTGGGCTCTGAAGGGAAATGATGCAAGAAGTCTCTTTACGATAAAGGATTAAAGGTACGCTGGAAAATGTAGTTCAAAAACTGCAAAAGTTTCTAAATTTCTGTATAGTAACTGAATGTATTTCTAAATTATCCAACAATATAATTTCAACTTTATGTTGCTTGAAATATATCAGTACACTCAGTAAAATATATTTCTATTATTCTAAATATAAAATAATAGTCTTACGCATAATATTTTCAATTTATAGAAATATATCATGACATATATTTTGATGTGAGCTTTTACTTAAGATTCCAACTAAATTAGAAATTAAAATTAAATAGCTTAACATATTATTTTATATAATAAAAGCATAGCATAAATCTTAAATTACAAAACTCTTTACATTAAAATAAACTTAATTTTATTGTTATGTACGAAGACTGAAATCTATGATCATCTTGAGTATATATCTTTACAATAATTTTATACGTAATCAAATTAATATTTTATTTTAGTTGATTTCATAATAATTTTAATGAAATATTTTAGTTATGAGATTATCTATTATTTCAGAATTTTTATCCATTTATTTTTCAATTAATTTATGAATCTGGATATATGTAGATATATCAAAGTCTCTTTTAAACTCTTTGTATAGTTGCAGAATATTTTTATAATAACCCTTGTATATATTTTTATTAAAATGTTATTTAATCTTTAAGGATTTAACTCATTTTTACTGAATAGAAATCTTTATTTAATGACTTTATTTGTTTATTTCAATCAATTGAAATGAATTTACGTTTGTTCTCCTGCAAATTGTTGAATAAATTAACTCTACTCTCTGCTCGTTTTGTAGCTTTAACTGTCTTCATAAGAGAGAGCCGTTTTAATTGATATTTCAATGCAGAGCATTGAGGTAACGCCCAGTTTCACATTTGCTTTCGATTTGGCTTTTGGCTTACAGCTGCACTTTTGCTTTTGCTTTTGCTTTGCCTTTTTTGTGCGACATTTTTGGCCCATACATTTGACTCTGGCCTGGTCTATAGAGCACTCTATGTAGATATACTAATATGGGTGTATGGGTGTATGTATGGTAAGTATGTGTGAGTTTGTATGTATGTGTATGGATGTGTTTGTGGGTTAGTCGTGTATCTGTGCGACTTACGCGCGGGGGCGTTTTTTAATCAAAATGTAACAAGCCAAAAGCAAACAAGCGCCAGCTTCTTCTCCTCTTTCAAATCTAGCTCCTGCTCTGTCTCTGTAGCTGCTTGCATAGCCAGGACAAGCCATGGCCCGGATTAGTAGTGCAAAAGAAAGGCAAAACAACAACCACAATAACAACAACAACAACAACAACAATAACAACAACTATGGCATAAAGGCCCAGAGATAGCCGGCAAAAGCTATAGAAAGATAGTTGCTGGCGTCGCTCTTTTTATTGGACTTTATGCGCTTTTGTAGTGGGACGAACTTTGCTCGCTTTGTTCAGGATCTGTACAAAAAAAAGGTAGCTGAATCATATAAAAAGCCATGGCCGATGGCTAAATCAACTCAATAAGCGAACCAGCTGAGCTAACCTAGCAACCCAAGTTAACCCTTACAGAATCCGCTGTAAAAAGGAAGTCTTACTAATTTGTAGGGCACTGCTGTGAAGTTGATTAAATATGAAGGAATCGATTGCATATTTTTGTAGTGGCCACTGGCCAGTGGACAGTGGTCAATGGTATCATGTGCCTGCCAGAGGCTGAGGCATATCACATCAATGCGGTTTCGAATGCGAAGATTCAAGTTTGTTTTAAGCGTTCGAGCGTGAAATTGTACGGCCAAGAGAGAGAGAGAGAGAGGAAGGGCAAAGAGAGTGGAAGCCTATAGGACTTTGGCCATGGCTAATTTGTAACTAAATTTACGAAACAAAAGAGGCCAAGGATTGAATAGATGTTGAGGAGTGGGTGGGATGCAGAAAGGCCAAGCACATGTAAGCACTTGAATGCGCCACTTGACGTCCAAAACAACAACAGTTGTCCTTTGTGGCATTGGCCAGAAATTAATTAACCAGCAGCTGGAGCCTATTTCTATAGACCAATTCGAGGCAACTATTTAGTAGTACTTCAGTTACGACCACTACTCCTGCTGCTGCTGCTGCAGCTATACTCGTACTCATACAATAAAACAATAACAGGAGTTTGGCCACCGTCAACGCATTACAAGCCACTCAATGAGCTGCCACCGACGGCGCCTTAAATGCCAAACACACACAACTGGACATTGGTCAGCATCAGATGATGACCACAACATGATGATGATAATGATGAAGCTCGATTTGTAGCTGTAATTTCCGATGTACCATGAGTACTACTCATACTCGCACTCATAGTCAGGCTCAACACTCACAGTAGTCGCTCTGCTAAGGCGTTCTCGATTGGGTCTTTTGTTCTCTCTGGGCCCAGTTTGACTAACAGGCCTGAGTTTGGGTCTTAACAATGCCTGTCCCAAAATGCCATTCTATGGACGCATTCGGCCGTGTGGCTAAGATTTTTGTGCTGGTCATGATGATGATGATGATGACGATGATGCCTGGACAGCACTTAGGTAGCTTACACACACACACATAACCAGTCATAGGTATGAGCGGGTTGCTTCAACAGTTTTTTTTTTCCATCCACACTTTCTTCTCTATTTATTTTTTCAATGGACATAAGTGGCCTATTATGATATTATCGCTTGGGATTAGCAGAAAAGAGGGGAAAAATATTACGCAAAAGGTGAACAGTCAGTTCAATAAAGCATAAATGTAATGTGCTTGGAAGGTTACAGTATTTACCTGGAAACAGGTGACTCCGTAAAGATTATAAAAGCAACATCAATGATAATGTGAAAGAGAAGTCAAACATTGAAATGGAAATAATTGAAGCAAAATATACCAACAACAACAATAACAATAGAATTGATCGCATCAACGATAAGGAAAAAGGAATAATACATTGAGTTGTCCAGAAAGATAAAGAAATGTGTGAATAGATGGGAATAAATTCAGTGATATATGGTTCGATATTTTGGTGCTAAGTAAGTTTCTATTGTATAAGGAGGATAATAAAAAGAAAAAGGTAGAAGGGACTCAAAGAGTTGCCATAAATTGAGAGATAAATAATTGATTAAGATGGGAATTCTTATAGAATAGAAAGATTTGACTAAGTAGAAACGTAAATCGAAAATTAATTATGTTTAGGTTAACAAAGTAAAAAGATAGATTAAATTAATGTAAGACTAGAAAACCGTCTTAACTAAGATTAAATGTAATTACATTTTTGTACTTCTATATATAAGAATATTTACTACTGAACAAAATAGATAATATACTGATTTTGATTAATTTAAACACATAAATAATATAAATTTCAGTGATCTGCACAAGTACTTGTAAATAAATATACATATCAATATAGATAGGTAAACAATTTTTAATTTAGATGAATTCTCTATGACTTAGAAAATTTGATTCAGATAATTAGCTTACACATATTTCGAGATCTTAGTTATATTTTTTTTATAAGCACAAATGATTATTTATTATTGCTAACTGAACTTGTCAAGGGAAATATTAGAAAAATTATTGTAAATTTAAGTTTTTTAAGTAAGTTAGTAATCTTATGCCTTTGCTAGTTTTTATAAAATAAGATATCGGAATAAGTACTTTGTAATAAAAAATTTATTTATTTGAAAGTGTTGATTATATTAATTATCGACCTCGAGTCAGCTAAACATTCAAATTAATAAACATTAAAAGGATCGCTGAAACTCACAAATATAACTTACAAATTTAATTATTTGATTGAATGGAATTTACTCAGTTAGTAATTAACTACTCATATTTAATTGCTTATACTTTGATACAAGCTATCGATTTTGAATATGAATACTTTTTGGGCCACCCACGCGACCAATTTGATTGTAATCAACTGCCTTTATGCCAAACGATGTGTCTAGGTTCGTGTAACGTCTTTGTTCTTCTACAAGTGTGTGTTCCTATGCCTGACTATGAGTGAGTGTATGTGCGTGTGTATGAATGTGTATTGGTATTAAAAACAAAAGACCCATAAAGATTATGTCAAAAACAAACTATTCAATTAAGTAACTAAACTAACTGACATTCGCATACAAAGTAAGAGAAAAAGAGAGATTGAGACACAGAGAGAGAGGGACTGAGACTGAGAACTCGACTTTCCACATGCCACAACTGCTGCTTGCCACATGCCAACTGTCGTCCCTTTTACCGAAACATGCGGAGGCAACTTTTGCTCTTTGTCAAGGAAAGCAACAACAATTACATTTGCCTCTTTTTTGCTTTAGTTTATTTGCATAGAGTTGAGTTCGTTTTTTTTTCCCCATTTTCCTATTCTTTTTATTTTTGCTTTAGTCAGCTGCAATGACAAAGATTGGGTTGAGTTTTGGATGGGATCTGTCTGTTCTCTCAAGTTAACAAAATATTATTAATACAGTTGAAGGGCTGTTCTTTAAGTGTTTGTGTGTGTGTGTGTGCGTGTGTGTGCGTGTGTGTGTGTGCGTGTGTGTGTCTCTGTTGAGTCCAGTCTGTGCTTATTGGCATTATTAGCAAAGGCTTAGGGTCCTTGCGCGTGTCAGCGCCTTTGGCACATGGATGGGTATCTCCGGTCATGGTCTGGCCTGGTCCAAGACCAAGGAGCAGGCCACGTGTCATAAAATAAACAATAATCCTGCTGCGCCTGCCATTCCACTTTAGTGCACAATACTCGTAAATTGTATCTAATAATTTGGCCCCGTGTGCGTTGTGTTGCGTTCAGTGTTCAGTTCAGTTCTGTTTTATTCTATTCTGTTCTTTTCAGTTTGCAATGCTCAGCCGGCAAATAGAACAAACAATCAATCAATAGACAATATTTTCTCGTACCGTTGCCTTTCAACCGGATTCCGATTGCCTTAAAACAAAAGCGCCCGCTGCAAAAAAATGAACAAAAAAAATTGTGGAATAAAATACAGGAATCAAGACGATAGAGTAAAAAAAGATAAATATTTATACCCGGAGCGCAGTGCAGGCGACGCTCGACTTGTTTTTTCAGCTTCGCTGAGCGTATAGGAAAAGAGGAAAAGATAGAGAGATGGAGAGCAAGCACTGAACATTTGTAGATAATAAAAAACAAGTAGGTAAATACAATATAAATGCTGGTAGCTGGTAGCTACAACAGTAGCATCAGAGCAGCCTCCATTTACCTTCGTCTTGACTGCGTCTTTGCCTAGTGCTATTGTGTGTATCTTAGAGATACAATTCGGTTGCAGCCAGCACTTTTATTACATGCGACTTTTCTACAATTTGTGAACCATTGTCTTCTGGCAGTGACTACTACTACATACATACATACTCCCTGCGTAGCTAACGGGCAAAGTGTTTGAATTTAGTAGCAAGCGGAAAAGCAAAGAAAAACGAAATGAACTACGACCCCGGCCAACAAAACTGCCGGTTCAAGTCCAGAGAGCCCAAGTCAAGCCAAGCATCCAAGCATCCGAACATCCAAGCCATCCAAGCAGTTACCAGCTTCAGGTTCAGGCTCCAGGTCCTTTTGCTAAATCCAAGGCGCTCCCATTTTTATTTACCAACCGCGCCAAAGCAAAGCAAAGCGCTTAGAACCACCTTAAGACAACGTGGAACGAGTACAAACATTATTTGGGTTCATTCTGCAATATGTACAAATACTTTTCCCAACGGCTATAATAACTACGTTATGCCTTTGGCTATGTAACTACAATCAATGCACATATGATGATTATTAGTCCTTGTGCATACGTTTAAGGGGTGACTCCTTTAATAACAAGGATTATTGAACATTGAAAGCTCGATTTAAATCGATGGCATCACAAAATATTTTTACTATAAATATGGCTGAATTTTAAGAATATTGTTAATATTAAAAAAATTATGATTAGTTATTTAATTTTAAGCCTAAACAAGTTATTAAATTTAGCGTTTGTAAAATATATTAAATAAAAAAATATAGTATACTAATAAATGATTTAGTAATTTCATTTTAACGTTAGCAAGTTATGAAATTTAGTGTTAACAAAATTTAAAAAATATTATTAAGCATGTTTTTAAAGCATTAAATTTAAAATAAATTTTAAACTTCTTTTAGCTAGAAATAAAACATCTTATTATGTTTTACTATTTATAGTAGTTAAATTTAAGTTGTTATTCATTATTGATATTATTTAAATATAATAATTATTACTTGTTATTCATTATTAAAATATAAGCATTAATATAAATTAAAAAGTACGTATTGTTTTGAATATTGCGTATACACCTAGTATAACTTAATATTATTATGTTCTTATTGCTTAATATTCAAAAAATTATTTTAATAATAAAAATTGTATTAATTATTGTAGAAAGAAAACAATTTTAATAAAAAATTAATTTATTATGCATATTTATTCCTAGGTGTGCATTAAATTCAGCGTTTATTAATGAACTCATTTTTTATGAACTATAATTTCTGAATTCTCATAATAGTTCCCTTAGGGTATATAAATTTCGTTAAATTAAATATTTGTTTCTGGCTTTGTTCAGCTTAATGCCATTTGTAGTTTTATTTGTATTTGTTGTTATTTTGTAGTTTCATGGAGCTTTAAGTGCAGATGCTAGCCAGTTGTGCTTTTGTTTAACGCTGCGTTGAAAGAGAGAGACAGAGTTTGAAAAAAGAGAAAGAGATTAGTTTATATACACTTATGTATATATGAGTGAGTGAGAGGGAAGAGAGATGCAGTCAGTTGTCCATTTGGACTGTTAAGTAGTGGGCAATTATTTTTACGACATCTAGTTAAGGGTGCTACGATGTGTGGGCTGAAGTTGAAGTTGAAGTTGTTGCTTGTCTCTAATTGCGGGCTCTTGGCTTAGCACAACACCCCAATTTATAAGGTCCAAGTAACGAAAACAATGAGTGAGTCGAAACGAAATGTGTTGATGGTCAGATATGAAGTTGGAAGTTTTTCGTCTTTTGGTCTTTTGGCGAAGAGAACAAAAGAGCACACAGAACGCATTAAAGACAGTTTATTTGATATAAATACGTGCATGTGGGCTGCTTAGACCGACAACTTGCTTAAAAAGTTGCCAAAGATAATGAGTTTTTAAGACAGATGTAACAGCCTTCCACTTTCCGCCCTTGTCCAAATGGGTTGGGAAAGTTGCCCTTGGTAAAGATTAACTCCATGCAACATAACACATAACTCAAACAGTTCAAATGTTTCAACTGTTTTGTGTTGTTTTATGACTCGACATGACTGTTGCCTGACTCTGATAATGATAACAACGTTTTTTTTTTGTTAACACACACACACGACATAAAGAAAGCTCTAAAACCAGCTGCACCCGAGGGTTTTCATTGTGGTCCAATGAAAATGTCTGCACTTGGATGCAAAGAGTCAAGAATCAGTTCTGTTCGAGACATTTTAGGGGCTGCTGATTGCTTAAGAAACGACTTGAAATTGTGAATGAGTGTATCGCAGAGATAGCTTTGTGAATGCAAGAACTGAGTCGAAACAATCAAAGTTAAACAGTTCAACATAATACTCTTATATAGTCTTATGCTCCTCCACATTGAAAGTTCTTCAAAGAGCTTAAATGATTTCACAATTTCAAGTTTCTACGCAGACAATAACATTTTGTTATTCCTACAGGTGAAGTAGTCATCATAAACTCTGATAGAAGTTTAATTAAACTAGTTGCCAACTGAAGATTGAGGCTGTGGACTTAAGCTCAAAGCGATTTCATAGTTGTAGTTAGATTATTCAATTATCTTTCTTCTTCTCAGGGGTTTTTGGTTTGAGAAATGAGAAATAATTGTTTATAATTTAATTAACAAAGATATATATATATATATTTCACATTTTGATTTCTTCTTATAGTTTAAGTATAACTCATTAAATTTATAGGCCAAAATCGAGTAGTTCAAATAAATATAATATTCACATAATTCTTAAAGATTTTTTATAGTTTCATTTAAGTTTATATTAAATTTTAAATGGAAATTTAATTAAATTGATAATAACTCATTAAATTTATAGGCCAAAATCGAGTAGTTCAAATAAATATAATATTCACATAATTCTTAAAGATTTTTTTATGAATTTCATTTATGTTTATTTTAAATTTTAAATCGAAATTTAATTAAGTTGATAATTAACCTCCTAAGTAATTTATATGTCCTGCAAGTTTTGTTCCGATTTTTTGAGATTATTATGAAATACATTCAATACATTTCAAACTTTCAGTCATATGTATATTAATCAAAGCAACATATAAATGTAATCAAACTCAAATATTTACTAAGCTATACCCAATTAGATATATTTTAATTAGTATTTGGCAACTTTTTTTGTACTCCATAAAAAGCTGTTTGATTTCACACGCTTCTGGTTTCTGTGAAAATTTGGGTGCACGTATACTAATTGAAATGCTTTATGACATAGCTGTTGACATTTTTTAGATTTTAATTAAATTTATGACACTATATTGCATATGTAGTCGTTAGCACATTTTATATATACCCTGTAACAATTTAGAAGAAGTCAAAAGGGTATGAAAGAGGCAAAAACAATAATTGTATGTAACTCAAAGATTGAATTAAATTTATTTATACACTAAAAGCAATGTCAATTAAGTATTTTTAATCTAAAAATACTTGAGACTTGATGAGTTTCTATTTTTTCTAAAGTATCACTTACTATTTTATTTTTTAATCATCTCTCATTGGAGATTTAAGCCCCTTAGAACTGTTTATATAGTATCATTTAGCTGTTCACATTGTATTGATGAAAGTATTGTTTTTTACATGAAATTTGTTATGTTGTTATCTATTTTTCAGTTGGTCGAATTGTCGTCGCGGCCATAAAACTCGCAACTGTCATAGACAGCTGTAATAAAACATGGCCCAAAGGTCGAGGTCCAACTCGAACTCTATCCGATGTTAGTGTCAAATTATTACACGGACTGACTCCATAGTAAGTACTAACTAACCCGTTTTTTTGTGCATTGTTTCATTCAGTATTATATATACATATGTATGTGTGTTATATTTTTTTGTATATCAAATTTGTATAGCTAGAAATGTTCTTTTGTTTTCGTTCTGTGACCACAAGCTGCAATGTTTTAATTGAAACTAAATGTTGCCCTTGTGTAATGTTAAAAAACAAACAACAAGTTGTGATGCTAAAAACAACAACCACAACAACTACATTGGCAATTATAACTGCATCGAAATACAGTTCGGTCCATCCACTAAAATATACAATACAAAAATGGCCGGAAATCCGCTTTGCGCCCAATCCACGTGCTTTTAATGCCAAACGCATGACACAGTCGGTTTTGGGGAGGTATATGTATGTATTCGTACTCATACTTGTAATACTGAAAATGTTGGTATTGCTACTACCGATGGACAATTGAGTTGTGGGTGGGTTTTTGTTATTATTTGTCTGCCTTTTTAAGTATAGACTTTAGCTCTGAACGGGGATTCACATTGAGCCGCAATATAATGGAGATTAAGAGTTTGTTTTTGTGCTTGCTTTTTGTTTATTCACAATAGCCGCACACTGAATTGAAAAGGTCAATAATGAAAAAACACGCTAAATAAATATTATCAAGCGCAAGTAAAAAGTGTATATTTATTTATTAAAAGCGAAAATCAGACAAGCCAATCTGACTGAAACAGCCTGATAATTAAATACACTACGCAATCCATTAATGTATACCATTAGAATAGAATTGACTATTGGTTCATACTTTATTTATTAGATTTGTTCAAAATTTATTAGAAATTTTAAAATTTTAGTTACGTTGAGTTTAAAGCTTAGAACAGGCTTAGGCTCAATTGAATTGCTTTTCATTTGTGATGAAATAAAATTTATTAATTGTTTCCTGTGCTTTGGACTTGTACAATTTGTTTAAAATTTTGGAATTTTAGTTTTAGAGAAAGCTCTCTTTAGGTTTATTGTGAAACAGCAGATTAGGTCTATAACATTAAATTATATAATTAAATCTAATTTAAATACTTGCCTGCATAGCTCACTGTGGGGTTTGCAAGCTTCTAAGCACTAAACACACACAAAACATTTATGCATGAATTTTATTGATAAGCACAGGATTATACTAAGCTTTGTGGCTTATTTATTATATATTTCCCAATTTATATTATTATTTTTAATATTATACTATTATCAAAGCTTCAAATGAAATTAATTAATGGTATTTAATAAATATATATTTTTATATATAATAATATAAATAAATGTAGATAAGCAAACTGATTATGCTCTGCTTAATGATTAATGTTTGCATAAGACTTTGTAAACAAATATGTGGAAAATATAAATTTTCCGCATGTTTATTAAACGAAGCTCACATATTCATATTCTGACAAACAATTCTTTTTGGCAATCTGAACGATTCCAGACACTGAAAAAATTAAATTCCTATAGAACGAATTTATACTCTGCAGTAAGAGTTCAAATGGGCGTATGAGTTACTAAGAGATTAGGGATAATAGAATAGAATCGTTGCTCTGTCTTGAACCAAAAGAAAAAATCGTTTCAAAAAAATATATTGTATAAAAAATAATAAAGAAGTAATTTTAGGCCAATTTTTCCAATGTCTATTTAAGGTTTTATGATAGACCTCTTTGAATTTTACATAAGCTTTTTTACGTCTGTTTATCATTCGGATTGAAAATATGGACCTAAGTCCTTTTCTTATAGTAATTGTTTACCAATCATAAAGTTGAGGTATGAGAGAATACTAAAAACATTACAGATAGAACTATAGACTTTTTTCACATAACTTCTACAAATATTGGCTACAGGGTGTGTACCAGTTTATCAAATTCGACTATAGTATTACTGTTTTTCATAAGTAAAGAAGCTTAACAATTTGTATGTGTTTAAACCAATAAACAATTTTAATTGTACGATTGAATTTTTTCTACTTCTCACCGCAATGGAAGCTTCTTTGCTATTATTTTGTTTTATTTTTTATTTTCACTCTTTTTTTGTTAGAATTTTTACATTACAAAATGTTTAAAAGGCCAAAAGCTTAAGCCTTATGCGGTCAACAAAAGCTGGCCGCAATGGGAAAAATAAATATGGGCTCAGTGCCAGTGCCACAAAATAAATACAAGAGGGATAGAGAAGAGACAGTGAAGAGAGAAAGGATGGAGAAATGGAGCGGTGTCCTTTGAGTCCAGCACATAAAAATGCATTAAATAAAATTTGTCATATAAATCTTGCAATTTATATGTTGGCCAGGCCAACACGAAAAATGTAATTTACAAACCAAAAGCTCTTGGATTTCTTGCTGTTGTTGTTTTTTTTTTGGATACGTATTTGCTGCTCAAGAGCGAGAGCGAGTTGTCGTATAACTCATTAAGAACGCTTGTCGCAGGTGCTAATTCGTTAAAATGGAAATCAGAATTTTCCAATTAAACTGGATAATAAATTGGCCAACCGGGCAGGCCAAGCAGTCGGGGGCAGTACAGGGTAGGCAATGGGCAATGGGGTTTGGCCAGCAGCTGCCAGGAAGGGAAATAAATTATAAATACGCCGGAAGTTCCAAGTCAGCATGAAAGGGCGAAAGCACACACACACATACACATACACCCTCTCCTTGGGCCAGGTTTGCATTTCCGTTAGCTAGCTAATTTGTAAAAAGCTGTTGACCAACACACACAACACACAGCTGAGCCCCTCAGTAAGAAGATAAACTATGAGTCGTATATAAGCAGATACTTTATCTGCTGGCAGTGCGATGTATCTGTATCTGTGTGTGTGTGTGTGTGTGTGGGTGGAAAATTTAGACAACATATGTGTGGAAAGAGGGGGAGAGTGAGAGACTGTAAAGAGGGGGTTAGCAATTAGATAAAACTAACGCAACGCTGACAAAGGCAATGCAATTTTGCTTGCCAGCCACAGCAAAAGTTGCGCGTCAGTACAAAAGTATCTATGAAATGGAGTTGAGATGCTGCAAGCAGCTGCAGCCGCAACTTCAAGTATGCGTGGTCGGAGAATAGATGCTACCCCCCTTCCACATTTCCACCCTTCCACCCACTTTTACTTATCCAGCTATCTAGCACAACAATTCAATTTAAGCTTCGTGCGCAATTTGCGCAATGCCAATGTACTATAAGGAGAAAATGCTCAAGGGGGTGGCATGTGGCAAGTGGAGTTTGAGTAGGAATTGGAGTTGGAGTTTGTGGCAAGGGCGTCTGTGCGTTTGACTGTGTGTTAATTCATATAACAGACAGCTCTTGCTTTTGCCTTAAGCTTAACGCATCCAACATCATCTTGTGTACGTCGCATACTACATTTTGGGGAGCAGGAAGTTTTCTACTCCTCGATGCCACACTTCAAATTGAAGGCGAAAACCCAACGCGCAATTACAAAGTGTTGCCTGTTTTTTCAAGTGTAAACTGAAGTTTAGACAAGCGAATGCGAAAAATTAACTAATAGGCTTAAATAGTTGTTAACATATACGAATTTTCCGTATGAGCGATCAATTTTGTTAAGGTTCTTATAATTACTTTCTGTTTTCTTGCATTAATTGTTTTATAACTTTTCTATTTAAATGCGTTTTATATCAAGTTTTGCATACGTTAACAATTGTATAACTTTTGATGGGCCAAGTACATTACGAATATTATATTCAAAGTGCAATTACATTACAGTCAGCGCACATTATTCCATTTATTTTATTAATATTTTGTTGTTTGTTAGCCAGCCAACAATATTATATATTCCACGTTCCATAAGAAATATCTGTAAGTCACAAGCATGCATAAGCATATATGTAAGTATAAGTATGTACAAGTATATAAATATGTGTAAATTCTGGGGATGTTCTCGTTTTCATTTGCTTTATTCTTTGCCACAAATCTCATTTGATGTTAAATAGGATTAGAAATATATTTATTTATACATATGTATTTTCAAGTATTATTTGTAGTTGCCAAGCATGTGAGATTATTTTTATTATTGATTGCAATCCCTGCATTTTTCTGGGAAATAGATTAATTCATTTCAGTATTTCAGTTTTCATATTTCAGTAATCTTATAAATTTTGTATCTTTATGAATATCTTCTAATAATTTTATTACGTTTAATCATTTTTATTAGTATTCATATATTTAAATTTTTATATATTTTTGTTTGATAGTGTATTTACTTCTACAAATTGTTTATAACTCTATTTTTTTGGTTGTCTGACCAACTGATGATCCTTTCAAATCTCGCATCTCCCATCTGACATGTGTCTGCTTTATGCTGCTTAACACTAAACCGTTTGTTTGTTTGCCTATTTCTCTGTTTCCTGGCAATTCCACAGAACACAAGAGTTATTTGGCTTTCCAATGGTTTAATTAAAACATTGTTACTTCATTGTGAAAATGTGCAAAGTGTAATTATATAAAATTTGCACAGCCACAGACATACACACACACATGGATGGGGAATAAGAGACAGAGAAAGAGGATGCGGAGGAGAGAGAAACGGAGATATGTGTGGCTGCCACAGCGCTAACAAACAAATAGAATGCCACACAAAATGTTGTCCATATGTTGGTGGAGCAAGTGAAGCTGCTTTGAGCCAAACAAGAGTGTATGCGAGTATGTGTGTGTGAGTGTGTGTGGGTGCAAATCGCATGGCTTCAAAAGTTGACACGCATATGTGTATGTGTGCACATACGCATATATATCCACACGTTATAATAGGCAGCAATAAAATTAGACCCAAGTGCCGGGCCCCAAAAAGTATGCTACAATATTTGCACGCTACGCACACCAGAAGTTTTAAGCTCCTACGCACCAGGGTGTGCTTATGAGTATGTTTCTGTGTGTGTATGAGCCATGAGCACTATGGGGTATTTTCCATATTTTTGGAAGAATATTAATATTTAATTTTGTTCAAATTAAGGAACTTTAGGTGACAATATATTGGAAATTCACTGAAGAGAAATGTTCCATTTACAGAAAGTTTAGACAGGCCAATACTATTAAGTTAACTCCTTAAAAAATGGATATATATTGTGTTAAATTAAAGTGCTTTAAAGCACTTAAAATCAAATTAATATTAGTGATGGATATTAATCATTTTAGAAGTTACTTTATACAAGTACCTTTAATTAAAGTATTATTTATAAGAAACTAAAAAGCCCAACACAACACACAGAATAATTTTAGATAATTTTCATTAAAGATTTTACTTTTTTTATCACAACAATATTGTTGATATTGAGCTATACTAATTTAAAATCTGACATGTATTTGTTAAACAATTCTATAAAAATATGGAAAACTGGTTTCGTTTTTGAGATATAAATTAATTCCAAAAAACTCGGCAATTACCCCATAGTGTCATGTGGAGTGAGGGATTAGAGAAGAGCTTCTCGCAACGGCAGTTTAATATCTTAATTGAGGTGCCCGCTTTAAAGATGCATGGTTATCCTTTGGCAAAAAGGATGTCGAGATGTGTCGGAAAGTCAACTCAAACATAAGCAGGAAAAAGCCAACAGCAAAGGCTTCAAATAAATTAACTTTTTCTGGTGATTTTATGTAAATCATATGACGAAAAACAACAACAACAATGACAGCAACAACAGCAAATACAACGACAACAGTGACAGTGAGAAACCAAACTGTTTTTACTGCTTTTTAGGGGGAAAATGTCGTTGGCAGACAGAGAGGCGACCCATTTATATTTATTTAATGATGTGACCCAAATTTATTTCTGTATGTGAGTGTTTAATTAGACGGTTCGCCTCACAGGCGACAGTTGGTGGTCTTTACGACTCAGTGACTCTCTCTCTCTCTCTCTCTCTCTCTCTTCTGCTATTTCTCTATTTCTCTGTCTCTGTATGCGTGCCAGAAGCCCAAGGAGACCTTAAATGTTAATGCTGGTCTCAAGGTCACATGATATGCGCATATAAATTACTGCTCCCCTTTTTTGAATGGTATGGTTTGGGCCATGTTATAATGCTTATCTTGGAGGCGGCGGTCTATGCCAAAAATTTACGTACTGTTAAGTAAAGGATTTGTGGTTAATGACGGTCGCTTGACAAAGAGAGGTTTGGGATGTTTTGGACGCTTTCCAATGCCATTTCAAGCTACATATGTTGAGTGAAGAGACCTTCCAAGTTCTCTACTTTTTTATTTTACTATTTTGCGGGACAGTTAGGGACTGTTTTTTGGTGTTAGGGGCGATGCGGGTAATAAATTTGACTTGTAATCAAATTTAAATTAAAGTGATGGGAATAGTCAAACCATGTTAGTATTGAATTTTGTGGTTTTCTACTGTAATAAGACTGAAATGAAATGCTTTTTCTTAGTTGGTTCACTTTAATTTTGGTGTTTGAAATTAGCTTGGGAAATGTAACTCATTTTCTGTTATTGCTATTTATAATAAAAGAGTAATACAGAGAACCACTTCAAATTTGAAACGAAATGGAAGATGTTGTTTATTTCTACAGAATACTACAGAGTTTTTACTTCATAATAAGAATACTATTAAATATTGAGATAAATTAAGATGATAAAAACATGTTTTAATGTTTGATATATGTATTTAAAATATCCCATTAAGGCTTTTAAATGTTGAAAAAAATTTGAATCTCGAGCTTTTAAATTTAATTAACTCCTTATGCCCAAATTGGTATTATACAACACTTTAAATTTGATTCTGAGAAGATAGACAGAAATTAGTGTATAAAAATCCAATTTTAATAGATATATTTTATCAAAATTCTCATAAGATTTCCTTAATAAGGAAACCTTACAATACTCTTAGCCCTATTATTAATTATGCAAATTTGATAGAATTATTTTTTGATAACTTATAAAGGATTGCTAATAAATTGACCCTCTGAAAAGAAAAAGACTTTTCCGATTAAATACGCTTATCATACATCAAATCATACGGAATATAAAAGTAACAAGAAAAGAAACCATAGTTTGAGAGAAACAAAACAAAAATACAGTAATGGAATCAATGTTTAAGTGGACGTGTTCACAAATCCAAAAGCCTGAGAGATAATGCAAAATAGATGCAGGATACGCGTCGGACGAGTGTGACAAATGTAAGCAAGGACCTCAGCTGGGATGCAAAATAAAGCAATTGCATGGGATGTTTTTGTCAAGTTGCCCTTCGATTAAGAAACGCCCTCAGGAGCTAAGCCAGGGCTTAGATGTGTTAGATATGTTCAACAGCTACGTTACTTTCTTTTTTTTTTTTAAGGCCAAAACAGCATAACAGCCATGACAGCTTTCAATTCAAATGCTGTTGTTGGTAAAAACCGCCTCCCTCATACGCAATTTCAATTTGCCAGCTGGAACAGACACACGCCTGACCACGCCCATCAGCTTAGAGATAGAGAGAGAGAGAGAGAGAGAGAGGCGGATAGCAATATTCTAATCCAATCGAAGGCATTTATCAGCGTAACCGATCAACATTGAAAACTTGTGACGTATGCATCAAAGTCATCTCAGATAATCCTCCTCCTCGGAGCAATTACCCTCTTGGAAACTGTGAAACTCTGTCATGAATTTTGATGAAATTTTTTATGTAAATGCTGCACTAAATCAAAACAACGACAAGCCATGCCACATGCCAACAATTTGATGCTGCATTGGTTGGCATAAAGTTGACAAAAGCCAAAAGCCAAAACCGACCGTGAAAGAAGCGTATCATAAAAAAATAAGCAAAAAGGCAGAAGAGATTGAGGAAAAGGAAATCTTCCACGACGATGACGACAGTATATGGGAATATCTTACAACAATTTTTGCAGTAATGGCCGCACATAAAAAATACGCAACAAAAATAATTTTTCACTTGCGTAACCAATCGATTGGCATGTCCATGTCCATGTCCTACCCCAGGTTCAGTTACTGTTTCAGTTTCTGTTTCAGTTTCAGTTCCAGTTGCTGTTTCTGTTCCGTACCAGGAACGTACTCGCTTTCTGACTCTATCGTGTGAGTGTGTCAAAGATGAGGCCATACTGATAAAATCCAATCACTATGAATTTACGCTCCTTTACAGGAAATGAAGCGGAAGAAATGTGCAAAATGTATTGACACTCCACTCCCCTTCTTTACGATTTACTTGGTGGGGTTGTTGTCAGTCTGTCTGTCTGTCTGTCTGTCTATCTGTCTATCTGTTTGTCTGCTTGTGCTTGTGGGGTCGTGTGGCACAACTCCAAGTTATTGCCAGTGCAATTCATAAAACAAATTGATATTGCCTGCTATTACACACGTCAAATGCCAACGCCCCCATGGAACCGCAAAATGTTAACCTGCCTTCCACCCGTTTCTAGCAAATTAAATTAAATATTTACTCACATTTGCGTGCGATTTTTTATTTCGTTTTATCGAAGCAATTTGCCAGCGACATGTTTTGCTTTGATTAGCTTTCGCCGATGGGGTAATTTGTGTCACAGCATGTCAACGCCCATGGTCCCATGGTCCCATGGTCGCAGGTTCCATGGTCCCAGGTCCCAGGCTTAGTCCCACTGTCAGGTTATGGCCCAAAAGCAGACATCAAGTCGCAGACTTTGACTCGGAACGCCAATTTCCACTGGCTCTAATTATATGCAACAAGCAAATGGACGTTGCCAGCTGCCAACTGTGATTCTGACTATAGCTACAGCTCCATCATCGTCACCGTCTCCATCTCCATCTCCGGATCCGGCAACCAGCCATGCAGTTATAAAATAATTTCTTTCGAAATTAATAAATTGAAGCCTGTTGGCCGGACAGGAAATGAAGGCCTTTGCAACAGCAGCAGCAACAACAACAGCTACCAATTGGGGGGCTGGCCTCTTGGCCTGGTCATGGCTTTTGGCTCAGCACAGGCATGGGGGACACGTCCTTCAGTTGCATATCAAATGCGGGCCAAGTACACTTGACAACAACAACAGCAGTCAACGCAGTGACGTAGTCACTAAAAATGCAAGCTCAGAATATGTATATCAAATATTTTCCACCCCAGGGGGTAATAGTTCTGCAGCTGGGAATAAAGTCAAAATCAAATTGAATAGTATCTCAAAATTTTGAATATTCAATCGAGAATTAAACAATTGTGTTTCCCTTCTTCATGAATTTAATTTACGTGTTTTAGAAACACCAATCCACGATAAATGTCCATGTGTCATGTAGTTATGTTGTGTAAAAATGTAAGCCTTACGGTTTAGACGGCACGATGATTTGTCAATGAGTCAGTCAGTGTGGACAAACAATTTTAAATTTTATTATCTATATCTGTTAAATATATACAAGAAGTTATGCAAAATACTTTGAAAGAGTTATCTTTTCATTATTATGTTCCTTTTTAGAAGCGTCGCTATCCAATTGCCCAGCTCTGTTTTAATCAAAACGTTATGCAATTAAAATTTCAAATATTTTGTCAGCCTGTTGGTTACATTCGATTAGATTGAAGTACCAAATCTCTGTTTTAGCTACATCGATGCTAATAGTAATGATTGCCAAACAATTTGCCCACATTACGGAAACATTCTCATCAGTTCTGAGTCTGTGGCTGGTGTTGGCTTTGGTGAGGGGAGGAGAGAAGAGGAGGAATACAAACGTGAATCGAATTAATTTACAACAATTGCAACGGTTAGTGACTCGGTACTATGGTACAATTTGAAGCCCCTCAATTCGACTGTCATTCATTAACAATCGATTAGTCAAACACTTTCCGCTTTCGGATGCTACCATTAATTATTGACCAACCCCCTTTTGCCAATGATCTCTGTGTGAAACGCCACTGTTCCAGTTGTTGCTGTTGTAGCTAACGCACTGACTGAACTGATTCGAGTCACTGTGACATTGTCGCACAGTGTCGCATTTATTTTCTTTCCTTTATTTTGTCCGATTCCACACATTTTGAATTATGTGCGAGACGCCCTTCGGTCACCCCGAACTAGCAGAGAGATCGGCGACAGACAGTGAGATATGTAAGAGGCAGGCCAACACTCGTACTCACTCACACTCACACTATCACTCACACTCGTACTCACATACTCCACTAGCACTCAAATTGTGCAGTTGAGCTGGGTCTCTAATAACACATTGCCAACCCCTAATTTACCCTAATTTCTTAACCAATTTCGACCATTACGACGGGTGTGCAATAAAAATTAAAATCCATGCCCCATCTCTGTCTCTGTCTCAGTTTCTCACTCTTTCTCTCTCTGTCTCTCTCTCTTCCGTCGCTGGCCAAAACATAACTCGTTCGCTGACTTCCACTGCGTATGCGAATACGATTGCAGCTGAGGAGTGCTGCCATAATAAACGCTGTCCTCTGACGATGAGCAAAGTCGCAAAAAAAAAAATAAACACACAATTTTAATGAAACCAATGTACAGGCACAGGATCTAGAGATGGTCGCGTGTCGTGACACGAGTTACCAAATTCCACACTCATGCTATCCAGTGGATATTGTGAATGTTTAGGCATATAATAAGCGTTATATATAAATATTAAAGCGCATCTGGGAACACATACTATCTACCCCCTAGTTCACATTTTCCAAAATTTGAGGTATATATTTGTGGTTGAAACATACTATTTTCAAGTGTGCAGAACATTTGTAGATCAAGCCATGGCTAAAATTATATTCCTCACTCTGCAAAGTTATGCAAGTTAGACAAAATAAAAACAGTGAGCAACTCGAATTTAAAGTTTAAAGTTTATACCTGGTGTTGATTAAAGTAAAAACTCAAGATTTCAAAATTTTCAATTTATTTGTTCCAAAAAGCAAGAGGGAGCCTTATCTATGATTTTTAGTAACATGGACAAAGAATTATGAAATACGAACTATTTTTAGATGTATAATTTTGAAATAAAACAACTATGTTATTTATTGAAGTCAGGTTACGCAATAAACATCTATTTGCAATTTTTTTGACAAAATAATTTTCAAATTTTATTTTCAATTTTGTTTTTAAATTGCAATTTAATTGCTTTTTCCCCTCCAAAAATAACAGTTATTGACATTTGGAATTTGGGATATTCACACTGACATAGTAAAAGTTGTAAATATAAATATCACGCGCTCATCACTAGACAGGAGCAACTTTGGGCAGCAGCTGGTCATTTGGGCAGTGGCATGGGGAGGTTTGATTGGCCACACAAACACGCAACTACTGTCAATTATTTGACTGTCATTGACGCACTGGCTGACTGACAAAGTGACGCTGCCGCCGCAGACGTCGCAGTCGAAGTCGCAGTCGAGGTTAAACAATTCCCCTCCTGACATCGCCAAAACATTCTCAGTTATGGCCAATTCTCTTGACATTCGCATGTGTCCAAGGCACAATGTCTATCTAGTTGGCTGTCTGGACTGTCTGTCTGACTGTCTCTCTGTCTGTCTCCCTGTCTCAGTGTGTGTGTGTGTGTGTGTTGTAAGTGATGTGACCTGCTGCTGTCCTGGCAGTTTGTGCTTGCTTGACTGGCCATCAAGTCGCTAACCGATGTCGTCGTTGTCCTGTACAGGTATGTGCATAGAGGGGTGTTCAAAGGGGGAAAGGGGGATCATCATTGACGCAACTGCGACAAATTTAAATGCGGTCTCCTTTCTCGGTTTGTTCGACGCGTTGGTCGCGTTTGCTGCCGCCACGTTGCAGCAATCATCATTAAAAGTTATTCAATGGGTTCGTCCTGGCTCTGGATTGCTGGCAATTTCACTTTGATTTGCCTTTGTGCAATCGACGAACGGCACATAATTATTTAAATAAATGAAATTAAATTTATACACGTCAAACATGTGTCGCAAACAACAATGCAATCTTAAATTGTGTCGCCAGAGCTGCCGAGAGTCCACTGTCAAGTCAATAAAAAATTAAGCGCAACGCCCCTCAACCTCCTCCTCTTTCAACTACGACTCCTTCTCCCTGGTCGAAACTGAGCAGTGACAACAAAAGTGACCCAAATATTTTGCAAGGACAATGCACTTGCACAATGAACACACAGACAGACATACAGACAGTCAGAGAGAGAGAGACAGACAAGACCATAACAGAGAAAAGGACACAGAACACGAGAGTCGAGACCACCGCAGAGTGGAGAACGATAAAGTGGCCAAAAGCGGGGGGAAGAAGGGGGATGAGGGAACTCGGGAATGCATGAAGCATGCTAATGGCCAAGTAAATAAACAAAAGTAATTGCATAAATTTATATAAATTAATGAAAATGCATCATGCAAATGGCTTCAAATGAATTTAAAGCACAAAAGTTATTCAAACATTTTTTACAACACGAAAAATGATTAATAAATGTAATGCATTTGTTTTATTTATCTTTGACTTTCGAGTTGGTCAAGCGAAGAATGAGCTATTTATCATAAAAGCACTTAAAGCGCAGGCTTAAGAATTGAACTATAGGAAGAGTAATATTTAGAGTAACATTAAATGTACTTCAGTCTTCATTTGAATAGTCTTTTCTAGATTTGATATTTCATTAAATTGAAGATTCCTTCATTTGGAAGATATGTGTCTGTTTTTCAAAAAGTAGAAGTGCGACAGCTGTGATCAATTGCATTCATTAACCACAGTGGTGACTAAGTATGTGTGTCAACACAATTTTCAAGTGGCAAGTGACAAAACTGAAGTGCACTGCATACAACAGAAGTTCAGAAGGACACATTTCAGTAATGGGATAAATTTATTAGTTCTTATTAATATTTAATATAATTTATATATCACTGTGGATGACAGTCCTCACTTGTGACGAAACATATGCCAAAAGCACATAAGCAGTGAGGTTTTATCAGCTGACATTTAATAGATTTTAAAATTATTAATAAGAATATCAAAATACATAAATAAGTTTAAAACTCTATTATAACTCCATTGCTATGTTATTTCAGGTTACCAAGAATGTAATATATTTCAAAGATTCTAAGTATTTTGATTTTAACTTGTACAAAATAGATGAATAGCTGAATAGACTTATAATATTACTTTATCTATGGAAACCTAATAACATAAGAAGCATATAACATACCTATTATCCCTTTAAAAATGTATATAAATAAGATATTGGATTACTCATAAGTATGATTCGATCCTACAATTTCTTCGCTGACCTTCATATCTTTCCCTCTATATACAATTAGGGAAACTTTGCTTCGACTGTTTTTAATTCATATAAACAAACTCCCAAACATCCCTTATTGCTATAAATAAAAATTGTATTAAATATCTCATTAATATTAAGTTGTCAATTTACTCATCATTTGCAGTTACTTGACTGATCGTTTGTCAAATAATGGACATTGACTGAGCCACTCAATGAGCCGCTGGCCATGAGTTCAATTACCTTACTTTCCATATGAGGGTAGCAACAAGTTGGAATTTTTTTCCATTCTTTCATTCAAGATACGATCATTGTGAGCACGCCCCTATTCCAGTTTCTTCACACCCATAGGGTCGCTGAGTTAAACAAGTTTCCTACTTATATCTTATGTGTAGGTACGCAAATACTTTACGCTCTACCTGTTTCAGGGAACGCACCAATCAGCAGTCAACTACAGTGCCTGCCAAGTTGGTGTAACACTGGTATTTTTAGAACAGCGTGCAGAATTGTGGACAAGCCATTGGCGGAAAGGTTAAGCAACTGAAATATGTTCAGGAAATGGAGTTTATTATACGGAAAATAGGGAAAATTGGTATTAATAGGTATATGTAGTAATTATTATATTATGTAATTATTCAGTAGGAAAATGATATTAATTTATCTTAAATTTAACTAAAGGTTTAATTTTTATATTCTTTATTTTAATATATTCCTGTTTCCTGGACCTTTCATTTACTCATTTAATACCCAGATTTATAAAAAGTTGTTCTGTAATTAGTCTATATGTTAATTGGTGGATTTACAGCAGATTGGCAGGCCGTCACGTCTGGGTTGATCATTCTTGAGCCTATTGTGAACTAAAAGCTATATTGACAGGGTTTGAACTCTTTTTAATTACAATCTATCAATTTGTTGTCATCCGATTGATTGACAAACCATTTTAATTTGTTGTCAGCTTATATTTTTTACTCCCGTTTACTATTATTATGCACATTGTCATCATCAAAGTGATTGAAGCAATTAAAGGCGGCAGGAACTGTTTATAGTTTTAGTGCATTTCTAGGGATCAGCGATAAAAAGTCTGTCAGCTAATTAAAAATGCACATGATATGCAAAATGAACTCACAGCTAATGGTAAAATCAATAATATTAATATATATATGTATGTGTATATATGTATATGTATATGTATATGAAAACAAAACAACATAAATAGTTAATAATTTAAATGCTCAAATTACGAGGTGTCTACAGAGAAGAAAAAAAAACAAATAAATAAATTACGTGAAATTAAATCAAAATAGAATGTTTGGGTGCATAAATAAAAACAGAGAACATAAATAATGTTAAACATACACAATTTAGTTAATATAAAACCCAATTAACCAAACATCAACAACTACAACAAAAGCATGCTCCTGGACATAGACATTAACAACATAGCGTCGCTAAAAGAGATGAAACGAGGCAAAATAAAGACCATTTAAAAACCCATTGAACAAAACGAACGCCAAAAGAGCCGACCGGAGATGACAGCAGAACGGAGAATAGCAGTGGAGGCTGTGGTGGATATGGAGTCCGACCAAACGACCGACGGACCAACCGACCGTCCGGTGATGGCATGAATGAATGAATGTCATGAAGTCAACTAGGACAAAGCATATAACACTCATTTATTAATGTACAATTTCAACAACAACATAGGGACCCCCCACCAGCAACAACAACAGCAACAACAACAGCAACAACAACAACAACAACTGTACACAGAGACCGGCTAGAGCGAAGAGCATAAAGCTGCTCTCATCTCTTTTGCGAGCACATGTTAAATTTTACAGCATGTAAGTCGCTTTGAGCTCTCTAATCAATTCGGCGCTCAGCATGGAAATGCATTTAACATGTAACGCTCTCGACAAGCTGCGCTCTCTCTCGCCCTCTCGCTATCTCTCTTTATCAGACACACACACGCACACACACCCACAGTAATAATGACATTGAAATCGCTGCCCCGTCGTCGTCTGTCAACAGAATTGGGGCCAAACTGTGCATGGGAAAACTCAGCCTGCGGGTGACTGTTAACAGCAGGAGATGCTGTTGATGATTGGGATGGCGATGCTGCCGACACCACAGCACAACAGAGAGACACACCAACATGTGAGAGAGAGCGATTAAGAAAAGTGAGAGCAACCGGTTAACAACAGCAACGGAGAGAATGAGAGATGACCGGTTATTAACAGTGCACTGTTATTATTTCAACAGATATACTGCTAGTTGCACAGGCATCTCTGTTCCATTGGAACTGGTTTTGCATGTCGATGCAGGTTCGTCTCACTGGGCTGCTGTTTGCGGTTGACGATGGAATGCAACATGGACATTGCTGAGGCTTCCACATACATATGCACAAACATATCTCTTTTGCAGATTGATGTCGTCGCATATCATTGCACCGAAGCACTGTGAAGGATTCTTAATGCGTTTTATGTTCCCCAAGTATCAAATACCAGTTTTTAATTGATCCTATGCTTGAGTGGTTCGTTCTTTATTCTTTATTTTTTATTTTGCACAGGTTCCTTTTACGATGATATTAGTTATGGCTGCTACAAGTATAATTAAGACTTGAAAGTAAAAGTTCCGAACGACTATAGGCTTGCGTGACTCTCTTTGACAGATCCAAAAGTGATGGATGGTGCTACAAAAGATATTGAATCGTTTTTATGCAGTTGCAATCAGATGCAGACTGAGACAGGAAAGGGCTATTATGCTGTATTTGTAGTGTGGGTTGTTAAAATCTTTAAATACAACTTAAAGCTCAAATAATGCAAATCGGTTATAAGTCCTTTTTTGGCCTTTGAGCTGATAATGATCAACCATTATAATGCATTTAAGTTAAATTTTAATTTCTAAAATTTAGAATTTTAGTCAGGCATAAAACTTTTTAAATATGTATTGTATGTAAGTATTTGTATACAAGGATATGGCATCCTCCTAAGCATTTCACTTAAATTTGTAATTGATTTAAAATTGAATTTATTTTTTTTATGTTTATTGAAAATTGTGATAAGTAACGTAACCTAATTTGGTGGTAAGCAAAATGCATAAAATTGTGACTTAATTTATAGCTTCCTTGTGGAGCTGGAAAGAAATTAGTAAATATACTAAATTTATTTACACTTTACCCGGAATATTTACATGTCCAAAGTTGTTAAGCTAATCGAAAGACATGCCATTTGTTTACACATTGCATTTAAGAGTATACGAGAAATAAATACGAGAACTGTTTTAAATATTTAGCTAAACATTTAAGTTTTCAACAGTTCAAATAACATTGCTTTAGCATCGCAATTTAACAGAATCCCACTTGCAAGTGCCTGCCATCAATTTAAATGTTAATGGCTCGTTCGGGCTTGCCATGTAAAAGCGGCTGTTGCTGTTAATGGCAGACAAATGGGTCGTTTTACGTTCAACGCTGTCATGAATTTGAAATGTTAATGAGGCGTTGGGAGCGCGGCGCGCTCCCGTTGTCGATGTTGATGTTGATGTTCTGATGCTGCTTGTGGGCCTTAACAGACTGCTAAAAGCAAATGCTGCAGTTTATGGTCATGTGTGTATGTGTCTGTCTGTCCGCGTCTGTAGGACTGTCTGTTGTCCTAGGCAGATGTATGGGCTTTCAACTCGATGCTTGCAGCAGCTCTATAACATGTTTATTTGTGGTTAACAGCTGGCGAGGACTCATGTGGGCAAATATGGCCAAAAATAGAGTTAAGTGTTTTGTTCGCATAAAGGTTAATGTTGCATTTACGACTTTTTGCATTTAACACTTTACTCATTATATTTATGTGCACGAGTATGTGAACTGGAATTCAAGATAAGTTTCTTTTATAGCACATATTTTGGGTACAAGAAAGCTTCTAAGTAACGTCTCTGAATTTAAATGAACTATAATTAGTTTATGCATTTTATTTGACTTTAATATGAATATCTAATTTACCTCTGCATAAGGAAACTCATAAATATAGAGGCAATAAAACACAAATAAATAAATATATTATATATCTAATTTAGCCAAAACTCGGGGCATTGTTCACCCACAGACAAACAAATAAATATTCTACTCTGTCTTAGAATTTTGTCGGTGTTTAATGTACATTCATTTGCATTATTTTACCGGATAATGTATTTACTTTGTCATAATTAGCATACGTGCCGTGCATTTGAACTTTAAATGTCGAAATAACAGCGCTATGTTAGAATTTAATAGCAGGCTTACATACACACACACAGAAGGCTAAAATGTTTTTGATATACCGCCAATGCACCTGCTGCGATGTTGATGTTAACGTTAGCAGCCCACTGTTGGGAAATACCAAGCAACATTGTCTGCTTAACAGAGCAATGCTAAATTTAATTCACCCACATTGCTTGCTCTCAGTCTGTCTTTGTTATTCTCTTGGTGTTTTGATTGCCGCTGTAAGTGCTTAAGTAAAAGGAAATTGAATTATGTAAACGATAAGCGCTGCTTAACAGCGACACTCTCTTTTCCTCTCTCGCGCTCAGCTGTGACGCTTGCGCATTGTAGAAAAAAAGAACCCCCCTTCCGCACTGTTACCGCTCGCCGCCTGCAGCGTTGTAAACAAAAGTTGATTTTTTTCATAGCCTTCGCTCTCTGTTTGTTGCGCGCGCTCTTGCTCTTGCTCTCGCTCTGCCTGGCTCATTCTCGCGCTCTCACTGTTGCCCGCTGCCACTGAGACACTGAGGTGACCTAACCAGGTGCTGTTCTGCTGAAAGCGAATTCAGTCACTTCCGAAGTTTCAAAGCGAGCGGTGCACGCGACGGACGGCGATTACTAAATATCTGAAGCATTCAAGACGAGTTCAGCAAAATCAGTAGCAATAAAAAGCGAAAAACAACAAAACTTCTATTCACGCATAGATTGACATATAATTGTGTAGATAATATTGAAATATCTAAATAACTCAATTCAAATACATTTTGCACAATATGTAAATGTAAAGTAAATCAAACGGTTAATTATATTATAATTGCGGTTTCATATGCAAATCCGTTTGCAGTGTGCAGTTTGAAAATCAATTGGAAATTAAATCAAAACACACGAAAATCTAAAATCCTGTTACATCCTGAACAGCGACGAGCAATTCGGACATTAACCGTTACGCTTACGCGGCTCTCGCGTTCTCTTCCTATTTGTGTGTTTTGTGAGTGTCACAGTGTGAGTGCAAATATTCCTGTGTGTCTCGTATTCGTGTTCGTGTGTGTGTGAGCGTGTTATGACAGAGAATTGACAATAGGCAAATAGTAGGCAAATCATATGCCGCCCACGTAATGTGTGACGAAATTTAAATTCGCCATCTATGCAAATACAATTGCACAAATCGTCTATGTATATGCGTATGTATACAGTGTGTGTGTTTGAATATAAGTGCTAGTGGGATATTCATGTGGATTACCATAAACATAAACAAAGGATTAGAAAGAAACAACAACAGCAGCAGCAGCAGCAGAAGTAGCGTTAGCAGCATCCGAAGAAAACGAACAACATAAAAAACCGCAGAAACATTTCTGGGATTACAACAGCCGCAGAAGAGAAGAAACTAAGGAAGAAAAAGTCAAAGGGAAGAGAGAAGAGGAGTTTTGTTGAAAAATATCTGCACATTGGAGTCCACACAGGTGAGTGTGTTTTCCTCTTTTTTTTTTGGGTTAGTCCCCATCTTAAATGATGTATTACCTGTGCTGCAATGTGAATGTTGCACTTGCGGTTTACTCTGTGTGGCATGTTAAGTGCAATCCATTATGCAGATAAATATGTATCTGCTGGTAAGCATCTATGCACTTTGTATCTATGTATCTGTGCAAGCCTTCTTTATCGCTTGTAACCAGACTCACCTGTGCCAAAAAATTGGCAGAGGGAAAAACGCATCCATCAACTGTTGTATATGCCATGGAATGCTCTCAATCAGTTTCTAGTTTTGCATGCCAAGTTGACAATAATTACAAAACGAAGACCAAAAAAAAGGACAACAAAAAATATGCATAAGGAAAGTAACATGTCACACGAATCTTAAATACCCTAAAGAAACAATGAATCTAATTAAAAGGTTCCATTTTCGATCCAAAAACAGCTTCTATTTATTTGAAGGAATATATATATTTAATTGAAGAATAAAAGTAACTTTAACATAAATTCAAATTTTATAAATTTATAAAGCTTATAGAGGGTCATTTGGTTTGAACACTCTTAAAATACTCAGTACATATATTAACAGAAAATAAAATTCGTTAAACTGCAACAAAAACCAAATATATTCATATATCGTTGATATATAATACACACCAAAAAAAGTGTAGATATAAAATTCAGGTGCTACAAAAGCTGCAAAAGTTTTGTACCGTTCAAAAAGTTGAACATTTTCAGTAGTAGTGGGAAAATAAAGAAAAACTTTTGTTAAGAATAAATGCATAAAGCATAAAGTGAATGAGAATGAGAACGAGAATGAGAAAAGAGAGGCGCACGTAAAAACTAATTGAACAATTTTTGGTATCATTTTTTGGCTAACCCAATTTTTGTTGATGGCTAAGAGAACAAAAGTGAATGCCACAAGTTTTTCCAAGCCAAAACGAAAGTTTTGCGCATTGTGAGAGTAAAAGCGGGAAAAACGTTAACTTGGAGTTTTGCATAAAATAATATTAAAGGGAATTTGAAATTAGTTTTAGTTGAAAAGGTAGACTTTTTAGAAACTATTTTTTTATTATGTAAAGAGTTGAGAATAATTTAAAAGGAAAAGTCTGTTATAGATATTTTAAAGTTCTTGGTTTATTTTATCTTTGAGGCGTACATTGTTATATCTCTTTTAACAATTATACATTTTACTTTAAAGCCACATTCGTTTGATTGTTCATTTATTCAATCAATGCCATTTGGTTTCTGTAGTTGTTTTCATCCTTTTGTTAGAGATGCCAACCCATATGCAGCTAGCAAATAATCCTCTTAGGTTCATTCATGTTTTAATCAGTTCATTGTCACAATGATTGATGTAGGTCGTCAATGAACACACACTCGATAAATAAATGTGGGCATTGTCAAAACAAAAGTCTAGATTTCAGATTTTAGACCCTTTAAGCATATTATTCATTTTGAATTTCCTACCGAACAGAACTCTTTCCTCTGTCCATTTGCAATTGTTCAATATAATGCAAGGGTCAAAAGTGCATCGCATGCTACAATTTCGAGTGTTTTCCTTTTTATTGCTGCACGCCAACTTTTTTAATTACTCATCCATATTATGAATTTGTTTTGGTTTCGTTTTTGAATGTTGTGTTGCTTTCATTTTTGGAGCCATGCGCAAATATTGAAATATCGTTCTATATGACGCTGGTTGGGTTGTACTTTGGTACCGCTTGTCATAAATATTTTAGCTGCTACGGCCCAAGCGGTTTCCAACAACCAGCATACATACACATACACCTACACAAACTCCCCCGCACACACAAAATATACACACACACAAATACAGGAGCTGGATCTGAAAAAATAATCAAAAATAACAGCGCCCATAAAATTGGCGGAAACCGAACGAGAGGCCCATGCAGAAATCCTTTTTCATTGGCCCTGTCTAACCAAAAAAGGCAACAAAAAAAACATTCACACACACAAAAATACACACACACACACAGAGACACGACAGTAAACAAAAAACGCATTTTGAAAAATATTTACACAAAAACCAAAGACCGGCAGCAGCGCAGAGTGTGGAACAAAAGCAAGTAGCGCGGGGAATAGGAACTAGTGAAAATAAAATATCGAGCATTACTTAAAGTAAAATATTATTTAAATGTACACAACGCTGACATTTCCTGTAACAAAATGGGAAAAAATGTTAACTATGGCACTTGTTGATGTCAGTATTCTTTAGAGATATATCTTTGTATTTATTATATCAGTGTAGCTAACTTAATTAACTAATTTAATTAATGATTTGATGAAAGAGATTATAGTACAGAGGTGGACAAAGTGCATTACTTTGCCTTGTCTTGTGTAAATACTTACTTTTGTCCACTTCTGTATAGAAATCAAGGAAAACTACATACATATCAATACTATAGAAATATTTTATAGAAACAGTTGCTTGTAGATGATTCTACAGATTTACCTAATATGGTACTTTAAACATAATATAAAATATAAAAAAGATTATCAAATTACTAGTTCATAAAAAGAGTAACGATTTAAAAAAAATAAAACTTAATTTTAACCACAACCAAATTTTAAAACTTTGTAAATTCGAACATATAAAATTCATATATATAAATTCGAATACAGTATTCAAATATTACATAAACTAAATTTCCCGGCGGTTCAACAAGTAGCTTGATTTAGTTTAGGTTTCTTTTTTATGTAACATAACTATAAGAGATATTTTTAAATAGGAAAAGTATTTCTATCTACATTTAATTACTTACATTTAATTAAAATTAAATTGAAACACAGGTTTAATTTTTCAATAGGTTTGCATATAGTTACAGCAAAAAACTAACTTAACTTTAAGAAAAATGAGAAGCGCCTTCTTCTGCACCCGTACAGGGTATAGAGAGCAGAATCGAATAATATATAAAGTAGCAGCCATTTTATTTTTCGGCTACAATTTTTGTCGCCATCGTTGTCTTTTCTGGATTCTGTGTGTGTGTGTGTGTGTGGGTGTGTGGGTGTGTGGGAGGTGTGGGTGTATCTGTGTGAGTTGCAGTAAATAAATATACGCGTATCTGATGGGGATTTATGGCGACGGCCGCGGCGCGTTGAGGCACGGCCATGCACTTGTTGTTGTTGTTACTGTTGTCACAGTTTTTTGTTTTTGTTTTGTATTGTATCTTTTGCGGCGGGCCTAGGACTTAAATAAATGATAGATTGAAATTTATATAGCAAAAGCGCCTCCCAAAGCTCCCTCTTCACGTTCTCGCTCACTTTTACTGCACATTTTTAGGCAATTTTCGACCTAAAAATTTATTTTGATTTGTTCGGTTTTTATGCCTGGCTTTGTTTGTTAGAGCACTGTGCGAAAGAGACAAATACAAATATTTATAGGGGAAGAAAGAAAGAAATATAGTATAAGTGGGCAAGATTTGTGCAATTGTAACAGCAGGTAACAAAATTTATATGGCATTTATATAGTTCCAACTTTATATATGTAGTTTAGTTCGTATTTTATGTGCAGTTATGAAATATGCGCGACAAACTTTTTCAAATTTTTCATTGAAAGTGTTTAGAAAAGTCCTTTAAAATGTTTGCGTTCATATTTTGTTTGAAAATGGTATTCAATGTTGCATTTTTAGCTACAGTTTGCAATAGATTAAACTCACTCTTGTCTTTTTATTATGAATTGAATTGACTAGAGAATTTGTTGGCTTAGAAAGCTTACTTAATTTCTTTGTACTTATTTTGGGGATTGCTTAAATATTCTTTAGGTTCGTAGAAGTTAATTCTGCTTCCATTAAAAATGAAAATGTGATATTGTTAGTTTAAACAATTCTTATATATTAGGCTGTAATCTGTATGCTAAAGTCTGGCTTGCTCACAAATTTATATATGTAAATTTATATATATAGCGGTTATGTTTTACTCTTATTTCTGTACACAAAATTCGATTAATTTGATTTACATTGCGCAAATATTTTAAGTATTTGATGTTTCACACATACATTTAATGGCATTTTGTCAGCAATTTCGTTTAAACAATTTACAATAATTTAGCATTGCCTGATGCATTTTAATTGCGTACATAATTTACATATTTATAAATCACTTTAAATGCCAATCGACCGGCATTAACCCTCTTTGTTTTCTCTCACTCTTCCTCTCTTTTTTGTCCAATCATGTTTGATTTCTATTGTATTGTTGATTATTGCATTTTATTTGCACTTTACACAATTTCTAAAAATATTTAATAATTAATTTTTGTGCTTTGCTTTGTGCCAATGCCGGCGGCGGCTTTTTACCAAAACCCTCAAACCAGAAAGCAAAAACTACAACGATATTTCAATAACAAAAGTTGAATAACAGAAGGAAATAAAAATATACATGAAAATATATGGTTTTGTTTTCTAATAAAACAATTTGCTCATGGCCAAGCAAGGACAAATACAATTAATATTAGGCAATTGAACAAACTGGCAAATCTGCAACTTAAATGCTTTTCAAATTTGTGTGCCTGGAATATGGATATATAATTTTCATATTGCTAGTTTTTGTGTTTGTTGATCAGAATTTTTGTTGCAAAACCAGAAGCCAAACAACCCGAAGGTGAAATTTTTGTTTATTGCAATGAAAATGGAAATTTTCTGATTTCAAAAATGAACAGTTTTAACAAGCACAAGTACACAGGTGTATTGCCAAAAGTTAAAACAGAACACACCAACAATATTGAAAGCAAAAATATCAGAAAAATAGGAATTTATATTGCAAATGTGTATGGTATGATTGAAATAACATTGGTTTTACTTAAACCGACAAAACAGAAATACAAATTGATGAAATGCCAATGACAATAGCTAAAATAGCTCACTTATAGCAAATTGGTAAAGCTTTGAGTCTTGAGATAGATTCTTTCAAAGCATAAAAGTTTATAATTGAAAACGGAAAATAATACTTTGATTTGCCTATTGAAAGTTATAACAATTATGCCTTTCTTTTAAATTATATTATTTTGATTTTATTCAAGCTAAAGGCACAAGCTAATATTTAAATTTGTTAGAGTTTTATGCTCTTTAGTAACTAAGGAATTCTTGTAGTTATTTATTTAATTACTTAAAAGCTTAGGCAAGAAGCTCCACCATTTTAAAATTAATAAACTCAATAGACAATTTTCAGAGAGTGGCATTGGACATTCACAAGCTTAGTTGTTGAATACGACAAATGATTTTCCTAAAAATATTCCCAAAAGGAACCTCCAGGACAAATAAGCAGAATTCCAAAAATTTTAAACAAAATTGCACACATATCTATTGCTGTAATAAATATGAAAGCATATCCCAAAAGCCTAACACAGCTTCTGCCCAAAGTTATGTGTATTGAGAAATGTGTGGTGCGATGTGGTGCTGTGCGGTGGGTATAGGAAACTGTCTTTTAATTTTGGGTGCACCACTCAAATGTTAATTTCATTTCCCGTACGCCTTTTTGTCTGTGCATTCCTGTGCAATTCTCTTGGCGTGCGTTGCGTTTAAAAGACAAAAAATGATATTCGTATTTAATTTCAATTTCAAAGGATTTTCCATGTATTTATTCAAGGACTTTATCTTAAGCATAAATTACGGGCCAACGAACGAGCGAGCGGGTCCCATTTGTGCGATGTCTCGTCGACACTACTGTCTCCATCTCCAGCTCCCTTTCCCTCTTATTCTGCGTATCCTGTCCCTGTCTTTCTCTCGACTGTGTTCACCTACTTTTTAGCCAGGCATAAAGGTGGCTTCCATAGTCCTTTGCCAAACATTGTCTGGCTGTGTTGGGGGAAGCTGAAGCTGGAGCTGAAACTGGGTGTGTGTTTGCCAAACTGTGGCTGCCAGGTTATCTTTCACTGTTTCTTCTCTATCTATCTCTCTCTTTTTCTCACCCACCTTCTTTCTTTTTCTCTGGGCTGTATTCACGTTGTCGTTCTTCTTGCCTTCTCGTCCTGTTTGTCTGCGTGTGCATTTGGTTTTCATTTACATATGAAGCTCCTTAATAATCCTTTTGTGCAGCAGTCAGGCAGGCAGGCAGTCGCACGTGCATACATTTCGTTTTCCGCTCAGTGCGTATAAGGAAATGTTTAAATATATGCAAATCCAGTTAAGTGTAATCATTTAGCGCAAAAAATGCCAGCAACAGCCAACAAAAGCAAATACAGTCAGTCAGTAGCTTCAACTCAACTTTGCTCTGCTTATTTTCTCTTCATTCTCTCTCTCTTTATTCTTTCTATGGCAATTGTAAAAATTAGAATTTCAATGCAACTAATACAAAGCCCCGACCCAACAACAGCAACAACAACAATACATTAAAAAAGAAAAAATTACTTTTGAATACAGCTTTAGAATTTGGTAGCTGAAAATAAAAATAAAATACACACATATGAGTTTTGGAGGTTCAACAAATTTGAATGCCATTAAAAAACACTGCCTACTTTTATGGGACTGTGCATTGTGGGACATCACTATGAAGTACGTGTAATTAGATTTTTAAGATTTGTTCAAGAATAAAAGTAAATGAGTTGTGAGTTATGCACTGCATTGTGAGATCTACAGTCAAATTATGAACAATAGAGCATAATGGAGTCTACTACTTAAGTTAAGGAATCTTTATTTATTTATTTAAAATTAATAATGAGAAAAGTAATATTTTTAAAAGTATTTTAAAGTAAAGATTTGACCAATTTTTATTTGCAATTTCTAAAATAGATAAAAAATCAGTTGTGTCAAGCTAAAAGATAAGCTGATTATCAATCGCTCACAGAAAACAATTTAAATTATTAATATATATTTTATTTAATTCATTCAAAAAATTTCGTTTATCAGAGTCTGTCTTAAATCCTACTTTGAATATTTGAATATTATTCTTATACGACTTAAACATTTGCTGTGAATATAATAGAATTTTCAATAAATATGTTCAATAATAAGTTTTTTAATACTAAAATAAACACAATTTTATTCAGCAGCTGTCCTATTTCCTTAGCATAAATAGTCTACAATTCTGTGTAAATTTGAGTTAAGAATTCCTTTAATATGACTTAATTCTCTATTTACAAACGATATTAGGGTTTCTTTTATGCACATATGTTATTTGGCAATCAATTAAAATTTATTCTACGAATGCAGAGAGTGAACACCCCTAAGATGCGTGTCTGAAAATGGCGCGGGAAATGTTCATAAAAATAACTCTCAGACATACATATGTATGAGAAGCACGCTGACACATAAACATACATATACACATGCACAGACATGGACACACATACACGCACACAAGCATCGCATTACCTAGTGTAAATAATAATAAAAATTGCAGAGAGAAAAATCCATTAACGCTTTGTGGCATTGCATTTAAGCCGCCTCATCCGCATTCGCGTCCGGAGCATGGCTACGGCTACGGCTACGGCTACGGCTACGGCTACGGCTACGGCTACGGCTACGGCTACGGCTACGGCTACGGCTACGGCTACGGCTACGGCTACGGCTACGTCTATGGCTAACGAGCAACGTTAGTTTAATTTCTAGCGCAGAAACGAAATAAAAAAAAAACAGAAATTATGAGAGGAAAAAAAAATGTTATACATAATGAATGCAAATGCTTTTGCGCTCATAATTTCATCATCGTGAAAGCAGCTTCAACTGTGCTATCATCAACCTCCTCATCATTATCATCATCGCCGTCATCATAATGATGCTCGTCTTTGCGGTGGCGCTGCAGACTGCTGCGGTTTGGGTTCCAGGACGTTTCATGTGTCTGCAACGGATATGAAGGCATCACAAACAGGCCGAGCCATAGCCAGAGACAGAGCCGAGAGCCGAACAGGACGAGGACGAGGACAACAACAACAACAACAACAACAACAACAACAACAACAAGAACAACAACAGTAATAGCAACAGCAACAGCAACGAGGATGGTTGCCTATTTTCAAAAACACGGCATAAGGATAACAACCTCTTAACCTAGTTTGGCTGCGTCAACCGGCGGCAACTGAGAGCCGACTGCAGGCAGGCGTGTCATGTAGCTTGCTCCTGATCCAGGATCTGGTTCTGGTCCATAGCTGGTACCATTTTAAATTGAACTGTGCGCATTTAAGCGTAAACTGACAGCTTGGAAAATCGAAAGCAAAATAAATTGTCTAGTGAACTTGGTGGTGGTCGGTCCATGGCGCACAACAGCTGAGCTGATTGTAGCCTTTGGGCTTAGTGTCAGACAAGAGGAGGCAAAGGCAGAGGCAGAGGCAGAGGCAAAGGCAGATACAGAGACAGAGACAGATACAAGGACAGAGACAGAGACACAGTCAAGGCAGTCCTTCCAGCCCATCCTGAAAGGAAGTGGCTCTCAGCTCTTGTGCTCTCCGTATGGCTATTAATTGAAATTCGTTGTGCTCCTGCTGCTAAAGTTTTTAAAAGCTCTGGCCGAACTAGGACGCCGTGCTGGCCGGCCAGTCAGAGTGTCACACGCAGTCTGGGCCTTAAAGAACATTAGAAGCAGGCGGCGAAACTTGTCGCCCCCAACCATACTCTTCACTATACCAACACTTCCATCCCATCCACTCCACTAGGCGCAACTTATGGCACTAGCAAACTATCAAACTACCCCCGGCCAAATGGCATTTGCATATATATCATCTCGTATATCCTTTTTTCGGTAGGTTTTCTCTGTGTGTGTGTGTGTGTGAAAAGTTTAACGGGTCACATAGAAAAATACCCCTTACTCAATATTTGCATATCTATGTAGAAATAGAGAGCTACTCACATTTTAAACAAGATAACTGGTTTTTAGCCTTGGCTTGTTAGCACTACTCGTCAATCGACCTTGATGAATGCAATTGCTTTTGTTGGTTTTTGGTCATACCTGAACTACTGAAAAGTAATACAATTTCTATTCGGATTCAAGGCATATCAGAAATGGGTTTTTAATGAGGAAACGCCTCTGTTTGATTAAATTAGGCATACAAAGGGATTTTTGCTGCTGATGCCATTGATAAAGCAAAAGGTTAATGGGTGCGATAAAACTAATCCTTTGACAGCTGCACCAACATAACCTCAATGTTGGCAGCCTTTTGATTCTCAAATGCAGCTGCAATGCTACTTTTATAGCTCTAACCCTACTTATCGTATTTTTCACACTTTAACGTGTTACGAACTTGTTTTTTAAATCTTTACAACACTTTTCTTAAGCTGGGTGCTAACTTTTAACAATTATTCCGAGTCCTTTTATGTAAATACCGATGTTATTCTTATAAGAGCGGGACTTTTGAGTGAAGTTTAAAGTTTGAATTACTAATCTTATTGATTCTTAAGTAAACTTGAATCTTTTAATACATTATATTATAAAAGAGAAAATATAGTCTTATTAACATAGCTTAAATTGTGTTTGTCAAAACTGAATATATATTAAAATTCCTGAAGTTATTTTGGTAATTTTAAGAAACGCCCATCCAGATATATTTATAATAATTCAAACCTTCAGACACTGAAAATTGATTACCTAATCTTAATTTTATTAACATTAACATCGTATAATTTTAAATTAGTAGTATTAATCGGAAATTTAATAAAATATTTTGGGATTGCATTATAATACATCATTGTATAATAACACTTTCTTAAACATAACTTAGCTTTAATTAGAGAAAACCAAATTTTGTGTTAGACAGAATTTTAAGAAATCTCAGTAATCTATTCTATCCTGTCATAATGTCACTTTATCTACTATCACTGCATTGCCAATCTACTGCTTAACACATACTTGAATAGCTTCTGGCTATAACACCAATGAAATCGAAAAGTTACCACCAGAGCTACTCACCTGCTGTTATATATTTTCCCATCGTCTTTCCCTCTTTAGTCAGCAGTTAGTTGAACTCCTTGTGAAGGGGTTTAACGGCTAGTTTCGGAAACTTTGCACACAGCGGGTGTCCCTGGTCGGACTCGGCCTTCTTCAAGCTGGCTAAAACTTTACAATTCATACAAACTATCTCTATATATATAGATGTATATATAAACGTATATAAATATATATAGAGTGCTATATAGCTGGTACTTTTGCTACTTAAAGTTTGCTTTTTGTCTTTGCATATCTATTGCTGAGAAGAAAGGTGGGAAAAAAACTGAGAAAAAAAAGAAAAAGAGAGGAAGAAAAGTTGACGGACTTGGGGCTTTGCTATCCAAATTGTGCGCAAATTAATTGAACGCAAAGAACGCAGCAGGCAAACACAGTTGGGAAAGGACACCATCTCCATCTCCAAACTTGGAGTCGAAGTCCGACACCGACTCCAACTCCAACTCCTACTCCACCTCCTACCTGTCCCTGAATCAGATCCTGATCCTGTTCCGTGCTGGGGCTGTGCTGACCAAACGCTTTGCTTGTTAAACTTAAAACGCTTGCCGGACCCAATGGTAGGGGGAGAGGTGGGAAATGTGGAGGCGAAGAGAAACGCAAAAGTTTTTTTGTTGCCACTCACATTTTTACACGCTGCTTTTGTGGCAGTCCTTGGGCTTCCTACTACTACATAGCTGGCTGGAAGCCTCTCTGCTTGGCAGCCAGGCAGCCTGGCAGCCGTCTGCCTGCTAATCCAGGACAATAAGTGTTTGTCGTTGGGATTTAGACAATTATTCACGTTAAGTTGACGTCTGAGACGGGGCCCTGGGACACTGACGTTTTGTTATTTTCGACTCCGACTCGACTCGAGTCGCCTCGAAAACGTTTCAATTTGTCCCGGTTTTTGGTCTCAGTCCCAGCCACATTTTGTATTATAAGCGCATTAGGTTTTAAGGTGTCAGCAGTGGCACTCGCGTTGATATGTCATCTGGAAGTAATTTTTATTTATTCGCTCGCTAAGTCGTCTGGCAATTTTATGATGACATTTCGTTTCCAAGGATTTTCGCAAGCATTTGCCATATAAATTTTAATATATATAAAAGTCCTCTCCACTTGTTCCCACTCTCTCACTCTCTCTCTCTCTCTCTCTCTTAAAAGCGCTTTATTTGATTTTGTCGCCACAATAAAACAGGCGACACAAACCCGGGTGAACCGGGTGTGCAACTTTTACGCACTGACAAGTGCTTCCCCCTCTCTCCAATCCAATATAGAACCAAACAGAACCCGAAAAACCCAAAAGGCCAATCCTGCAATTCCAATGTTTCACATGTGCTGCCCAGTCTCTGGTCACGTACCAAACATAAAAGTATTTACAAATAATATTTCCATATGGTAAGACGTGACAAAGACTCAAATTAGCGCTGCCGTTTATCTGGTAGGGTCCAGCGAGAAAGCAGAAAGTCCCCTCCAAAAAGAGGAACCTGCAGGTTGCTCCATAAAGCTTCCGGCCATAAACAAACCGAGAGGGGAAAACATTCGATACGACTTGACTCAACTCGTAAATATCCATTTTTATATACGTATATATCAGGGCCCCAAAAATAAAAATGTTTATACATAATTTTAATGTTTTCTGATTGAACCTTTCACAAAAGTTTGCCTCCTACATCCTATAAATTAAATACCCAAAATCGGTACAGGATCTGGCACAGGACTGAAGGACAGAAGGCGAACTCCATTTGGGCCATTAATTTAATTTCATGTTTGATTTTTTGATGGTTGCTTTTTGTTTTGTTTTCCTTTTTTTTAACTTTATTTTCTTCTCGTTTTTTTTAATAGTTGATTGCTGTTTGGCAGTTCGCGTTTGTTCCTGTTGTTATTTTGGCATTGAAATTACTGGTTGGCAGTTTTAATGACTGCATTTGGCGGTAAAGTTTTCAAGTTTAATGACTTCAATTTGATGTGCATTTAGTTTATATGGCCAAGTGCCTCTGTGTTTCTTCCTAATGCTTTTCCTTGCAATTTATTTTGACTAACAATTCAGATGTTAAGAGTCTAGTTTTGGTATAAAGAATGTGAATTTAGAATCATTGAGGGGTCATAAAGTAGGAATTTAATTAAATGTTTTATAATAAATATAAAGAAATGCAATAAGATAAGTTAGTCTGTTAGTCCAAAGAATAAAGATTAAACTTTTATTTTTATTTATCGAATAGTGCATTATTTAAAAAGTTTGCATTAAATGTTCTTAAAATAAATGAAAGCTAAATTAAAATATATTATGTGAATGAATTTCATTTGAAAAATGTGAAACTTAACGTTGAAACTTATATTTCTAATGTAATACAGTTTAGTGCTTAGTTGAGATGCTTAGCTTTGAATCTTGTACATAATACCGATACCTTCACATAAAGATTTTATCTATACATCTAATTCACAATTGTAATTGCCATAATAACAATAAACGTTGCATTAGAATTTGACTCAAGTTGCAGTTCAATTAGTTTCTAGATTTCCCTCACTTGGCTTCAATTAAACACCTAAGTAGACATATTCATTTTCAGATATTAAGCTTGCATTTTCGAGTAAGAAAATCATTATCTAAGAAACACCTCACGTGATTTAATATATAATTGAACACATTCCCAATGTAAGGTTACACTTTCAAAGCAATATCAAGAGACCCAATCAATTTGCAGCTTCCTATCTTTTCTCCCTCTCTGTCTCTGTAATTGTATGTACCAGCTCTTGGCTTTATAAGTCGTCGACTTGACTTTCATCCCAGTCTCCAATCCCAAACAGAATTTACCCTTTCAGCACATATGTTTCCTTTGCTTACCTGTCGTTTTGTAATGCAAATCTTTTGCTTTCATCTGCTTGTTATATATCGCAAGCTATTAACCGAAAAAGCATGAGGGAGAAATATAAAAAAAAACTCACATTTCTATGCCGATTGCAGACTATGGGCTTTTTCGCGTTATCCTTTAGCCACGCCCACTCTGCCCCCTTGCCTTGTCTGGCAATGTGAGTGTGTGTATTTGCATTTGAATCATTCGTTTGTGCGAAATCAGATTAAATCGCATAATCGAATCTTATGCTATATATAAACGATGACAAAGACTGATGCAGGCAACCAGCCAACCAATAACCAACAACAAAATAACAACAACAACAGCAATAACCAGAAGCAACAACAACCAACTAAAAAAAATAAAGAAATTATGTATTGTATAAAAATCAATAGCGAGGTATTGAAAATCCTATGCACATAAACCCGGGCACGTACAAAACGTTCTGTCTAAAAAAAATCAAAAAAAAAGAAAACACGAAAAATGAAAACCACAGCCAGCCACAACAGGAGTACCAAAGTTATCCAGACACATGCGGCAAATACTTTTCAAAGTGAAATCTCATGCAAGGAAAAATAAAAAACAACTATGGTATGTATATATGGAAGCATAAAGGCAACAAAGTCAGCGAAGGGTTGTAAAACCAGTTGAATCTTTGGCTTAGTTTTTGTATCCCAGCTGATCAGAACCAACAGACAAGAGTAGCACAATGACACTGGCTGAAGTTTCATCTGTAGAACTAAACAAATGCAAAGTTTCAAGTACATAAGTAGTGACAATCTAGAAATGGTTTTTTATAATTTGAAAGTTTTCATATGAAATACTCTTATCCGTTTTGTGTTTTTTAGTAAAAATAAATTGCATTTATCATGACATTAATATTTATTGATAAGGTGTATAATTTATCTAACTAAGCAATTACGTAATTCACTAACCAATTTTCGTATAAATGTTTAAGACTATGTTAAATGCAAAGTTCTAATCCGTATCTAAAATGATATTAGCATTATGAGTTTAATCTACTATCTACCACTTAAAGTGGAAATTATTTGATGTTCTTTTATAAACTAATTATCAATGAAGTTCTTTTTAAACAGTTAGCCAAGTTTTTAAATGATTAGATATACATATTAAGTGCTTTCTAAACTTTATCTTCTTAAGCATGTATACAATTTAGATTTTATATGTGTATTTTGAGTGTTTAAAATTGTTTGTCTAAACTTTTAATCTACTTAAAGTTTTCAATATAACATTTTCTTGAGTAAATTTACTTTCATGTCTTTTTACTGGATTAATCAATGCACATCTTTTAGCTAATGTCATTGTGACTTGAGACAGTAGCATTTAGCCTGTTAGCTGTTTGTTGTTTCTGATGTTCTTGTTTGAAAATTCAAATTAACTCGATCATAAAAGCTGAGATGAGACCAAGTCAATACCTTTTTTGACAGCATTCCCACTTCCACTCCCACATATTTTGATTTACCATCCTCCCCTCAAGGCGCTCATCTATGTACTTTGTTTGCTCACACTTTGTACCACATTTTTAACTTCAAATTAAGTTTGTGTGCACGTAGCAAACACAAAAGCAACAACAACAGCAACAGTTGTAAGAACAACAATAACAACAACAACAATGGAGTTGAACCTTTTTTTTTTTGCCTTTGATTTTCCTTTGCCTTGCTTGCACTTTTGGAAAATGCCACACTCAAGTGGCCAAAGCATCGCTTCCAACTGAGCTCCCATCTACTCGAGGCTGTGAAAATAGTTCGTTAGCCTTTCAAAAACTAAATTGTATTTTGCCAAAAAAGGGCAGAGGCAGTGGCAAGGGGCAGGGACAGGGACATGGGCAGGGATAGGAGGCAAGAGGCTGTTGTGGGTGATTGGTTTGAGCAGAGCGAAAACCAAATTATTGGCATTTATTTCTCGTTTTGACTTTGCGCCCCGCATTGGGGGCAACATAACAACTGAAGCATCTAATGCGCTTTGCTTGCCCCAAAACTGATGAATGGAAGGATGGGGGAAATGAAGAGGAATGTACTTACCTCTCTCTCTCTCTCCCTGTCTCTAAATTTCCCCTCTTTTCTCTTCTAATTCCGCCTAATTAGCAGCTTGAATGCGCTAAGACTACAAAGCAGCTGTGTAACACAGCAGTCAGTCAGTCAGTCAGTCATTCAGGCTGCTGGAAAATCTCGGGAGTGGAAAACTTTTGGCAAATTGAAAATGCGCAAAATGACTTTGACCAAAAATCCCCAGTGCCAATTGGCAAGTCACAATAGCCTCACAAAAAAATGCTGACTAAGCAAAGCAGCTGATGAAATACCCTTGTAAAGGTATCAGTACAGTTCAGTTAGTGTGCCTCCGGGTATTTGGGAATCTGGGTGTGTGTGTGAAAATCACATACTCTCTTTACCTAGATCAGCATTTGTTGTTATTGAAGGGAAACAAAATTAAGTTGCCGAAGGATTAATGAGAATGTGGAACCCCGTATCAAAACACATGCATGACTGAACTGCATCCAATTTGCGCATGTGATCAATGTGTCTGATCATCGTCAACAATATACGTTCACATTAATGTGATTGTTCTTTTGCCCGGATTGTTGAACCTCTTATTGATATAGAAATCGAAACAGAAATTGAAATGGATATTGAAACGCTGCAGATGTTTCAAATAGTTCAAACCGTTTAGCGTTTAGGGTTTAGCAAATCAATGATATGTGAAATAATTTGTGTTTTTTAGCGTCGTATGTGATTATTTCAAAAGAGGGTTTGTTTGCTTAAACGAACATATTTTTTGTAATGGAAAAGGGTTTCAATGTAGACAGTTGTAGTTAAGTAACGTCAAGTTAACTCATTAATTTTACACCTTATTACAATTACTTAAACTAACAAAGATTTGAATTTGTATAAAATATCTGAAAAAGCCTAAGTTAATCAAACATAACATAGAAAGATATAGCATATAAAGATAATTAAATTAAATTTAAATTATTTATTTAACTTTTATTATTAATATTTCTTATGCAAATTAATTTTTATTTTGAGTTTAAATTAAATTTAAATTATTTATTTAACTTTTATTATTGATATTTCTTATGCAAATTAATTAATAATATCCTATATTTTTTATTTAAATAAAAAATATAAATTTAATTTCATTTTTATAACAAATTTTAAAAATAAAATTTGTCCTGTTCCAAGAATACTGCGTCCTGAAATAGTATATCTAAAATTTTATCATTCACCGAAGTCATCGGGTTGGATTTTTTTCAACTTTTAACTCTTATTTGCAATCTCTGATTTTAAACAATCAAGTATTTAGACATTAAGTTTAATTAACTTAAGCTGTAAATACATATATCATACATTACCCTAGAGTATAGCTTGCTTATAATAGTCTTGTAATTTATTGACTTAAATCATTGACCAGATAACCTTTGTATGCTAAAGGAACAAGATTTGATAATGCAACCAAACCTTATTTATTTAGTTATTTCCTCATTCTTGCTGTCCTCCTTAATGGCCTTCACTTATTTAGTATTTGTCTAATCAAAACTACTACAAATGCATCACTTTCATAGGTCTACTTACATTTAAAACCCTTTTAAGATTGCCTTCAGAGATGATCCTCATGAACTAAGGCACATTTGCAAGTTGGGTTATTAACCCACGTTTATGATACTCACCTCGTTAATTCGTTTCCTTATGCCACGAAAGTTAGTTAAGTTAACCGTCTATACCCTCAACTTCCCCCCTTAAGCAATCATTAAGCTCTTTTTATGCGCCTATCAATGTCGACGGTGGACGTTTGGTGCGACTCCTTTGGCCACCTTTAAAAACACTTTTAATTGCTTAAACTTATTAAACAGCTGCCACTGCTAGACAAAACTTTCAAGATGTGCCACCTCCTGCATTTAAGCCAACTACTTTGTATTTGCCTCATATCCTTAAGAAAAGGGGTAACAAAAAACAAAAAAAATATGAAGAACAGAAGACGTTCCTAAAGCTTATTGTTGTTGTTGCCTAGACAAAGACTAAAGTCTTCAGACTGAGACTGAGACGGAGACGGAGACTGAAGCTGTGACTGCGACTGAGACTGAGCTAAGGTCAGCAACTTTTATTTCTTGGCCAACACTTGTGAGCAACGCTTTTTGTTGCAAATGGAGCCAAGGAGCCAAGTCGGAAGAGTCTCTTCCCCATTCTGCAGCTAGTTGAAAAGGCTCGAAGCATCGTTGTCTTCGCTGTTGTTGTTGTTGTTCTTGCTGTTGTTGTTGTTGTTGTCTGACAGCGTTTGCTTATCTTTTATATTGTTCTTGGCCAACATCGAAGCAAAGTCTGGACCCCGACTGCATTTTGGCATTTTGCAACGTTTTTGAAGTTTAATGCCAGAGTCGTGCCTCATATTTCGATGGAACAATAGACGACGACGGAGTTGCACACCAAAAAGCAAAAAAAAACGAAGAATCCTAAGGCGTGCCAAAGGGGGCGGAGGTGTGTAGTTGGTTCTTGTGTTTTTTTTTTCTCTTTCTGTATTTTTGGTGGTTGGTTTGGTTTGTTGTTGCCTTTACCCTGGCTGGGGGTAATCCTCAGCCTCAGTTTAGCACTTGAGCGGCGTCCTGAATGCATGGATTTGTTTGTGTATATCGTTGTATTGTTCCTGCTGATGTTGCTGTTATTGTTGATGCCTCTGCCCCCCATTTCAACACGCGGCGATGCTGCTGCAGATTGAGCAAAAGTTGCTGTTGCCAGTTTACCATTTACCAGTTACCAAGTTGTTGTTGTTGCCGCTGGGAAGTGTGAACATTTTGGGCAACACTCTCAGGTGGTTGCTGGAGAGACTGCTCAAAAGGTGTTGGTAATGATGATTTTGAATTATTCATGATTCACGACGATTGAAATTATTTGCGCGCCCTGTACTTCGTTCTTGTTGTTGTTGTTGTTGTTATTGTTATTGTTGTTGGCTGTTAAAGTTTTGCGCGTGTTGCCTCGTCGTGGCACTTATAAGGCCTGCCACAACAATGCCCCGCATTATGCGATATTCGACTCTCAGGTCTCTCTCTCTCTATCTCTCACAGTGTGTGTCTTACCTTTTGCTTGCTTTATGTTAAATCATTCAAATTGAAAAACTACAATAACAGCTGAGGGCCCCGACGCGACGATGTGCCAATGTTTGGCCAATGTCTGCTCGCCTTGGCTTTTCAGATTGGGATGATGTTTTGTTGTTGTAGGGGGACAAGGGATTGGAATGTTCTCAGGGGAGGATGTAGGTCTGCGACTTATCGTTAGGGCGCAAGTGTCATACGAAATATGCTGATTGTCTAGATGTGTGTGTGTAGATATATCTGGGTGTGTGTTATTGTACATTGGATTGCCACTTTGGACTTGGGGAATGCTCTTTGTTTCGCCTAGCATAATAAATTTTGACTTGGGTTTTTTTGATAGTTGGACCTTTGTGTTGGCCTTGGGTCGCCCAAAAGGTGCATCCATCTAATTATATGTCAACTTGGCTTGTTAGCAATGCAGCTAGCACTCTGAAAGTTGCTCATCCAGCTTCCTAGAACTTGACAATGCCAAAAGGAGAAGCTGTTTCCATTTATTTTATACAGTTCAGCTAAAACGATAGATGAAAAGTAAAGAACAGTTCAAGAAATTATAGTATTTAAAAAATAAATATTTTAAATGTATTTCAATAATTTAATATGTTTAATCTTTAAAATTCAGTTAATCAGTCTAAATGGGATTTATTCATGATCAAAGAAATCGATTTATTTGAATTTTTTGGTTGTTTTATTTAATTTAATTTATTATATATATTTAAATTATTTTATTTACTCTATTTATTTTTTTATTTTATAAAAGTGCTTATTATTTCAGTCATTTATAATTATTTTGGCAATTGAATTTTATATTGTTTTACTAATATTTATTATTTTACTTTAAGAAGATTGTGTAACTTTACTTATTTTATTATTTTTGTTTGAATGAACTTCTTTATTTGAATGTCCCTCTTTAATCTCATTCTACAATCTTCTTTCATATTTCACATTTATTTAAGTTTTTTTTATGATTTCTTATGTCTCTTCTCATGACATCCTACGCTCACATGCTTATTGTGTACGCAATCATTTCATTATGTGATCCCAATTATCTGATTTATAAAGCACTTGCTCTCAACACCTTACGAGTATTCTCACACAGCACAAAAAATTAACTTCCCACAAGTAAGCAGAGTGCCAAAGCAATGCCCTAGTAATTTTCAGATGTACAATCACAATATAAAAGATCTGCCTTATTGGGTATAGAATACAGTAGAGTAGAGTAGAGAATGCAGTTGTGTGTACTTCCCACAAATTATCACAAATTAGACGCAGTTCGCAGAGAGTCGAACATGGAATCGAGCACATGTTTCAATCAAATTAAATTCGAACTCTGGCCACACTCACGCCAAAAGTGCCCAGCTGCATACGAGTATACTGTATACAAGTACTGTATAAGTTGATGGCACATAATTTTACGCGATGCATGCCGATGTGAATAACGATATGAGCACGGCAATGGAAAGGTGGAAAGAAGCAGTAAAAGAGGGGGGTGGGGGCCAAAGATGCCTTCCTCATAACCAACACGTACGAACAATTCACAGTCATCCCAGAGGCTCACTCGACAGAGGTGCTAACGCTGATCAACAGAAACTGATACCAACAGTCGTCGTCGTCGTCGCAGAGTCAGAAATAATGCAAAGAAGCAAGAACAATAACAATACACCTCCTGACCAAGCTACTTTTCCTATAGTTTTGTATGCTGGCTCCTCTTTTACTCTTTTTGGTACCACACAAAATTAAGTCAGAGTCGGAGTCGAAGTTGGAGTCGGAGTCGAAGTTGGAGGAGTCGAGTCCAGTCCAAGAAGCCAAAAACAATGCAACCCGACGACCGGTCGCAACGCCCGCTGGACGTGTATCTGATGCGGCCTCAACTTCAAAAACCCAACTTCATGCCACAGTCCCAGTCCCAGTTCGTAACACAAATCATCTTCCAGCGCTCACGAAATTGTTGCGCAAACTAAAAAGCCAAAAAAAGTTAAAAAAAAACAAAAAAAAGAGGAGAAAAATCAGAGTAAAGAGCCAAAGCGTGAGGCTGGCAAAACAAAAGGAGGCGTTGGTGTTGGTGTTGGCTGATTGTTGTTGCCCCATTGTTGTTGTTGCTGCTGTTGTTGTTGCTGTTATTGTTACCTGTATGCGGCAGCCTAAGCTTGGCCAGCGAGCAGCGAGTGGCCTGCAGTATGTGTGAACTGGTAAAACGTGACACATTTATATCACTTCGTTTGAATCGCAAAATAATAATAAATATAATAGTGAGTCGCCTCCATTGCCACCGCCACCGTCTCGCAATTCTCAATTCTCCCAGGCTTTCGGTCTCTCTCAACAGTTGAGACTCTGCCGTGCCCATGTGCAAAAATACAAAAACAAAGACAATAACACCAACAAATGCTATATAAAAGTTTTGACCTGGGTAAAATCGACATTTTGCTGCCAGGCAACTGGTACAAAAAAATGTTTAAAGTACAACAAAAAAATAGAATGGGATACTTCACAAACTGCTGGAATGTGTTGATAATCCATGCAATACCCTGTAGCCTTTAGCTAGATTTATATATTTGCATATTGTAGATAGTTTCAAGCCGAATCAAAGCTTAGATGAGTCACCTGAAGGCAGTCAGGCAGTAGGCAGTTGCAGGTAGAGATTTGCAATTCTCTTTATTATGATAAAGCTCTTCGGATATGGCAAGAAGAATATCAATGGAATGTGTTGGGGAATTAAAAATGGAATAATAGTTTGATGAATATTTATAATTCAACAGCATCTGTTGGTCATTCAACAAAAAGACATTAACAATAAAAGAACATAAACAGAACTTCTTGGTAGCTTTAAAAATAAGAGTGTTCCATTTATAAAATGCTAACTTTTGCCGCAGATGATAATTAATGAAATATTAACTATAACAGAACACATATCATCTTGTTTATAGACATTCGTCTTTGATTACATTAATCATACTCTAGTTTGGAAAGTGCTGATAAATAATAAGCAAATTCCCAATCGAGATAATAATCTAAGCGACATTTTTACATAAAACATTTAATTTATATAAATATCTATTTAAAATTCAAAGAGCAAATATTTAAAATATTATCTATCATCTAAATGACACCTAAAATACTCCTAAATAATCTGCTCTATAAATGAACCTAAGCTACTTACGATATTTTCTCATTTAAATCAATTATCCATCCCAATACTTTTTATTCTTTTCACATTTTTAATTTTCATGGATTTTTGCTTTGCCGTATTTAATTTTTTAAGCACATTCTTATTACAATTGTAACTACCAGCTAATTTAATGCATACTCTAAATAGTAGGGCAGCGTGGGGCATTTAAGTTTTTATGCAAACTATATGCAAATATAAACCAAAACTAGAAAAATTTCTTAACTTATTTAAACTTAAGTTAAACTACAACTTGAAATAATAAATTGGACTAAAGGCTTTCCACACTATCTTTGCCAAACGTTTGTAAAACTTATAAGCTCCTTTAAGCAATTGTAGGGCGCTCGCAAAATTGGCTTAGCCACTTGGCCTGCTTGGCGGTTGGTGGCTAAAAAAATAGACAGAGGAAAAGAGTGAGAGGTTATTTTCATTTTGTGGGTAGCTGCTGTTGGCGCATTTGACAATATACGAAATATTGCACCCCTGGGTATGAGCCTGGTGAATAGCGAAAGCAACAACAACAACAGCAACAACAGGGTACCATCCTGACCAGAGTTGTCAACGTGCAGCAAGGCGACAAGCAGAGACGAACGTCGGATGTATTTGTGGCGTATAATGTTACATCTGCTTAGCGGAAAGATAAATCAACGAAGCGGCTGCAGCAGCAACAACACTAACAGCAACAACAGCAACAGCAGCAACAACAGCAACAGCATCAGCAACAACAACAACAACATCAGCGCCAAACGTCGCACTCAAGTTGACAATGATAAATAGTGAAAAAGCGCCAGGCGAGCAAGCAACAGACGTAGATAGAGATGGAAGTGTGAGAAAGAGAAAGGAAAGGAAAGAGAAGAGCAGGGTAGGGAAGAGATGAAGATGAAGCCCAGACGGGATAGATAGATGCTGCCATTGGATTTTCCATGGGAGCTGTGGAAAACTCGGCCCGTGTGCTCTGTGTGGCAAGTGGTGAAAGTTTTTCTCGCTCGTTTCGTGTGTTGCGGGCGTTGATTGAAGTAAAACATTTCGATTAAAGTTTATGAAATGGCAACTTTTGTTGTTATTGCTGTTGTACGTAGTTGCAGAGTGCAAATAACAATGAGATGCTAGACGACATTGTCGACCATAAACTAGCTACGTAGAAATTATTATATATGGATAAAACTCAACAAGGACAGAGAAGAAGTAGGAGGAGGAGTTTGAAAAAACTCTCGAACCTAACGAGCTATGAGCAAAGAGCAGCAGTTGATTAAAACTTTGTGCAACTTATAAAAGGCTAAAGGGTTACGGCCAGGACAAGAGCAAGAGGTGCAAGGATAGGCGTCTATATCGAACAGGAAGCTCACAAAAGTTGTAGTTGTCGTTGTCGTTGTTGGGTAGTTGTTGATGCCGCTGCTTGCACTTTTGCCCTGAGGCATCACTTGGTCTGGATGGATCAGGTGCCGTTGACAGTTGCCATTTTGGGATGAAAAGAGAAGAGAGCTAGATGTAAGGAAAAGACGGATGCCATTCCAACCGCAAAGACCAAAAAACTTTGCTGCACAAAATATAGAATATAAGCGAAGCTCAAGATGTGCAAATGGGGAGGAGTGGGCGAGGCAGCTAAATACCCTTTGAGGTACAAAATTTAAATATAAATAAAGTGCCAAACAAAGTCGCAAAGAAGTAAGCGAAAACAAAATAGTCTAGTTAAACCGATGAGAGGAGCAAAAGTGGAGGACAGGAGTACAGGAGAAGATGGAAATGGGAGCAAGGAACGCGACTAGAGAGTCGTTGACGTTGCCCGTAAACAGCTGCAAGATTACGCAGGAGCCCAAAAGGAGGTAGACTAAGAAGAAGACCCTAAAGGACCCAACACTAAAATAAATAAATAAAAATGCTACAAAATGACATTAAAGGTAAAGCGACAGTGCCGAGTTACCCCTGGACCAGCCACAAAAGAGTAGGTAGACACAAAGAGAGAGAGAGAGAGAGAGGGTGAGGAGAATGGCTATAGGGTAGCATCTATAGGCAGCTCTATTTGTAGGTGCCAAAGGTAGAGAAAAAAGGAAGCTGCAACACTCCCTAGAAACTAGGAACTGTTGCAAAAGGGTGACAAGCGTCTGTATATACTATAGTTTAGTTTGGTTTAGGGTAAGTCCTAGTTGAAGAGGGAATTTCAGAGCAGGGTGAGTGGGGGGCATAGAAGACTACTGCTCAACTTGAATGCAAATAGCGTGATGGTAACTCAAATGAAAAATGAAAAAGGGGTGACATTTTAGGTTTTAGGGCACCGCGGTTACCGTTACCATTACCATTCCCACTCCCATTCCCTCCTTTACCTTGACAGTAAGGGCAACCAAGCGAAACAATCAGCGAACTGGACATGATGGGTACAATTTTTCGTAACGATGTTTCCCTGAGAATATGAACTGTAATTTACCACAATGCTGAGATCTTGCCACAGTCTCTCAGAGGACAGACTAAAGGGTGGTTCGACAATTAGCCAAGTTACGCATAAATTCATTAAAGGGTATTTCAAAAATATATACATATATTATAAGTATTTGCCATGTAATGCTCAGTTGGAGATCGGCGACTGTAACCTCAACTCATTAATGAATTGCAGTCTAGTTCTCAAGGGGTTAACCAGTCAGCTAGCTGACACTCTTTGGTTAGTTGTTGTTGCCATTGGATTGTCAAGTGTCTTGAGCAGTTGGTGGAGCAGTACTCTCAGCAGGACCTCAGTTGGATAGTTTGGCTGGTTTGCTAGACCACCCATTGCTTCCTGGTTGGAAGTGGAGGCTTTACTAACAGTAGCTTGTGTACATTGGGGTGCCATAAAGCAAAGTATAGCCCAATATAAAATGCTAACAGGGTACCACACTATGCACATAAACAAAACGTTGGCTGTTGCACATGCAACCCTGAGGAGACGCCACTAGCCATAAGAGGTGCGCTGACTATCTGGGCAACATGTGCGATGCATAGAACCTTTCTATATACTCTATAGCTATATATATGTACACTTAAAGAAATATTACTCCCTTTTAGAGATTAATACATGTTTTTAAAGAAAATGGAAAATATTTATCTGAATTATTTTCTAATATTAGAAAATTATTTACCCCTAAAATTGTTTTTTAAAAATTATTCTTGCTTGAATGTCAATTTATAGGAAATATTGCACTTAATTAAAAAAAAATACTTAAAATAGTGTTTTTTTTTTAATTTTTGTCCTTTCTAAAATATCTGTGTATTGGAAATATTTTTCATTAATTAAAAAAACTACTCTACATGTTTTGAAAGAATTATACTAACTTTCTTAAATTAAAATAGAGTGATTTGCCTTTCTTGTCTTTTATAAATATGATGGCAAAAACAATTACATTTAAGAACAAAATAATTTAAAATTTTTGAAAGAGAAAACTTTTATATTAAAAAGGGTGATACATATTTCCAGCCTTTTCTTAATTTTAAATTTTAAAAAGAAAATCTATCTTTTTATACAAATTATTTTATTTATTACCATTGCACATGGCCCTTGAAAATGAATTTTTGATATTCAGGGTGAAGCACGGGTCTTTTTTATGCTGAGTGTATATATGTTTTTATTTACACGATTTGTTATGGCAGCATATATCTTTCTATATGTGTGTGTGTGTGCTTATGTGTGTCTATGATGGCGTGGAAAGAAAGCCGTTGACGAGAACGACGAAGCATTGAAAATTTTTGAACTAGTTTAAGTGGCCCATCATGAAGTCCCAAGTTTCTCGTTTTCACCAGGATTGTTTTACTTTATAAAGCACACACACACACATACAGACATACACACACTTACACAACAAACTATCGCTGCATGGTTATGCAAAGTAATTTTGTTGTGTTTGTGCTGGGAATGGATGTGGATGTGGATGTGAATGTGGGTGGGGCACATAACGAGGCAGGAGGAGGCAAGTTGAAGCAGCAGCCGGCAAGGACAACACATAAAGCATGCTCCCAGTGAGAGAAAGAGCACTGAGAGGAGACAGAGAGAGAAGAGAGAGAGCTCTCGATGTGGAGGCTTTGCACAGTTTACTTTTTGTCTGCTGAAGAAGAAGCAACTTGGTAGAATCTTAGGGGTTAGAGGGTTAAAGGGTCTTTTGGTACTTTAGACAGCTGTAGGGGGCGTGGCAGTGGCAGGGGTTAGGTGCTGCTGCCACTACTGCTGCTGTGCTGGACTGTGTAAACAGCGTGGAAGCGTTGAGCTTCGCAGCAGAGCGCTGCTTTATTTTTTATTGCCGCACACAAATTGGCAGTGTGCGTGCTCCGGGGTCCACATGACCCTCTTTTCAACAGCTGCACAACAAAATGCAACGCACTGTGCCCCGCCCTCCCCGTCCCGTACAAGTTACACCATCTTCTCCGACCTCCCTCATTCAAAGCGCAGATAATTTCATTTGAAGTATGATAAAATAAAAAAATAAAGTAAAATAAAATAGAACAGCATTTCTGCTGCGTTAAAGTTTTTCCTCTCCCGTCGAGTAATTTGTAGCTGAAGCTATAAGCGAGCGAGCGTTCATGCTTCCAGTTTTCGGAGTCCTTGTCCCTCTTTTTATTTTGTTTTTGGGGTTAGCTCAACTTGCAGCAGTTGAAAAGCAGCTCATTTCCTTTCGGCTAATGATGTGGGTCAATTATGGCAGCAGTAGCTGTATTTCCCAGTTCTCAGTTCACACAGAGTTCTCTCGGTTCACTTTTGGGCTATTCAGATTTTGTCTACTGGAATTAATGGCATTAGTTTTCTGCATTTAGTTTTGATTAGTGTGGGGACTTTAACTTCGAATAAGTAGTTTTTTTTTTTTTTGGAACTGTTTTTGTCCATTTGCATTTGACTGCTTTGCATTTTGCATTTAATCGCACTCTCAGAGTTTGATAGTTTTTCGAAAATTTCATTGAAATCAATGTGCTGCAGATTGTTTTGCAACGTTTCCTCTTTTTGCTTTAGACCTAAACTAAGGGAGTTTATGATAATAACTACGTTTCGAGTGCCCATTCAATTGATGATACGATTCTATGAATTATGCAAAATAAACTTGAATCAAGGAAGCTTTTTGTAGTGTAATTGCATCCGTTCCAAGTAAGTAGAGAAGTACAGCTATTCTTGTAGTTGTGGCAAGTTATAAAGAAGGACTTAAATGACTTCCTGGAAATAACTTGAAAATATTGTTCAACTCATTTCTAGTTTTTGGAAATAAACTGGGGAAATGGTCTATTTTGAAATAAGGAAGCACATCTTAGATGATTCTTGATGAAGATAAAAGTTTGTTGGAAATCCCTTAAATTTTTTTAAAAGGAATTTGGGTAAATAATCATTATTGAAGAATATTGCAAACTTTATCAGTTTTCTTTGTTGCAAAACTTCAGGAGCTCTTTACTATCTATGTATGTATTTATTTCTAGAATTTTTTTTTTCTGATACTTGTCTTAAATCCTGATACTTTTTATATTTAGTGAGGAGCTGCTGTATATCTTGTATCATTTATTGGTTATTCATTAATCGATATAGAAACAATAGAAATCTAAAAGCTGGTTTAAGAATAAAAGAGCCAACTTGCTTAACTTTTCTTATCATTGTAGACATCTATAATTTGAATAAAATTTAAAAACTATTTCCTTCCTAAACTGTTCCTTATTTTCTGTCATTACAAGCTTTAGTCTCGTCGATTACTATTTTCATAGAGCAGCATTTGACTTTTCTTTTCGTTGAGAAACACAATCTTGAAATAGCTTCCAGTCCCGGATCCACTTGTTATCCCACATTACCTTTCACAAATATCTTGGCTAGCTCAACCAGAAAAAAGCCGCATGCACGTTTTATACCCTGTCTGTTATGGCACCCAAGTTGGATACCCTTCTCTTCATCTCTCCTCTCCAGGGGTCTTTGCTCTGCCAAGTCGAGCTTCCCTCCTGCCCATGATTGAAGCTTTATACGTGCATAAAAATCAAATCTCTCTGTTTGTTATTTGTAATTCCTTGTCGTTTTTTTATTTTATGTGTCAACGGGCATTTTTTTGCTCATTTTTATTTTATTTTATTTTATTCTCTGTTTCTTTTTTTGGCAGAGGTGCGCGCCCTTTTATTGCGCCAGCCTGGCATTTTTTGGCTTCAGTGCAAAAGACCCCCCTTAACCTTTTCCCTTCCTCCTCATCATAGGTTGTTATATTAATGCAGCTTCAATTGTACGCTGATTGGCAATCGAGAATGTGACTTGCATGCTGTACGACGAGATCTCTTCCCCCATTCTACAGAGAAAAAACAAACGTGGTTTTGGCTATTTGAATAGTGCTGGCGTTTGCGCCACTTATTAAATTAAAAATATATATACATTTGTATACTAGGTCGAATGGGAGGAAGGGGGGAGATATTGGAGTATACAAGTAAACGAATATATAAATATCGTTGATGCTTTTTTTACTACTTATTTAACGTGCATGCTTCGGCAATTTGATTGTGGCCGAGCAGGCGTATGAAAATCAATTTCACGCTGAACCGCACCAAAAACTTTAATAATATTTGCGTCGCAGCACTTAACAGACAGACAGAGAGAGACAGTCTGTCCGTCTGACAGACAAATGGATAGAGGGACATCGTTTGCCGGATAGAGAAAGATGGCAGGAAAAGGAGGGTCCAGCTGCAGTTACTACTATATGTAGAAGGGGAAAAACGAGTGCGTTGGATGTTGCATTCATCGATTTATGGGACGCTGCGTCTCAAAACGAAATTAAAATTCAATAAATGACACTCCAAAGCCAGTCAGGCTATCCAACAGCAGCCTACGCAGACACGTTGAAAGATTTTAATGGCTCTGTAGTGCATCCAATGGGTTTATAATACAGTTTGTGGTGCTAGAATAAAATCAGCACAAATGGAATTATAGAAACAGACTATTAAATACACTTTCAGACAAATAGTCTAAAGATTAATGAGATAAACTTTTAATTAATCCATCAAAAACTGCTGTATTTGGATAAAGGACTTTAGCAGGTTTTGTATAAACATGAATAGGATTAATCAGTTACTTAGATATATGTAATTACGAGCTGAGGTCATAGGCAATCTGTAACTTACAAATATTTATCCAAACTTAATCATTAAAAGAGGAAGCTTGTCTAAGCTTTTATCTTGCTACATTCTATCTGTTAATTCAATAAAATTGTTAGCTACAAGTTGGCGTGAATCAAAAGCTTTTAAAGCTGCTGAAGAATGTCAGTTTGTTGATCATAAATATGTTTCACGATCAACATCATTTTTTGCACACAAAAGTGATAAAATAACTAAATCAGCCAAGCTTTAAATTTAAATTATTGAACATGTATTTTAAGAACCAGTTAAAGCTACTCTATTTAATAGAGTATAAAGGCTTCCATAGTACTCAAATCTACTTTTATTACCTGCTTGACAAGCAGCAGAAATTTATCACCTGGCCAACGCAGCGGACTCTCAGCAAGTCGAAGAAGCCCGCGCGTCAGACACTTGGCATAGTTTGTGGCTCAGGACGAGGACCAGGACGAGAACGAGGGCTGGGCAATGGACTTGGGATAGGGCATTTTACACTAGGTGCTTGGAAGCTGCAAGCTTGGGCTTGTGCAGAACCTACACGTAGCACTAACTTTTGCTTCGAACATAAAGTGCGCGCAAAGAATTTACCGCATAAATTTTAGCAAGTAGCAAAAGGCAAAGGTAAAGGTAAAGGCAGAAGCTGAGGCTGAAACTGCAGGTAGCAAGCCATGGCTAAAGCCAGCCAGAGAGGTAGGAAAAACTTGCAAACCGCACTTTGGCACAAAACTCACAAGACACTCATAACTTTTTATGTTGGCTCGCTGCATACACACACACACACACCCTAACCAAAAAAGCAGCCAAGTTGCAAGTTGACCAGGTCCCTACTGACAACGGGGCCTCAGTCCGAGTCCGAGTCGGTGTCGGAGTCGGAGTCCGAGTTCATGTTTGGGTTTAAGGTTGGGACCACCCCAAGATTGCAGCTGATGGTAACTGCAGTAGCTGCAGCACTTGGGCCAAATCCCTGGGTTGTGCTGAAAGTTTTTGGGTTTGCCGCGTCTGGGCTTTTTATGTATTTTGCTCTCTGCTCATGTGTTTACAAAGTAATTACGCTGCCTGAAATTAAATTCATAAGAACACCAAGATGAAGATTCGCCGACGTTTAAAAAACGCTTCTTTCGCCCCTTTGTTTTTTTGGTTTTTGTTTTTGGCATAGTTTTTTGTTTGCCACTGCAGTTAAGGCACGCTAAAAGGTTTTTTTACTCTACAGTCGTTGGCCCAACAGTTGGCAACAGTTTTAGCCCTCGTTCAATGGCAAGTGGGTAGAGGTCTGTGCCATGCAGATTAGTGGAAATTAAGGCAAGGTATTTAAACGCGGCTTAGGCAACAGCAACAGCAGCAACACCAACAGCAACAATAGCGACAACAACAGCAACATGTTGCCTCCTCCAACTTGGGTGGCAAGTTGTGAACAAGCGGACTTAGTCGATGCAACGATGCAGAGTTTAATTGAAATCCGAGAAGACCAGAGAGGCCAAAGGTATAGAGAAAGAGAGAGAGAGAGAAGGGTTAAGGATTATCTTGTGGTATCAATACTGAATTATAAGAAATTTGAGACGCTTAAGGAGGGTGCTGAGTAACTCAATAATATACGAGCTTGAGCCAAAGGTAAACAGCACGAATTTCTTGGAAATTTAATAGAGTCTGTGTGAAATGCATTCTGAAAGAATTTGGAAATCAAATCGAATGAGTTAAGATCAGGTTAGTGCTAATCTGTTGGTAATAAAAACTTAACAGAAAGCCAGAAAAGGGTTGAAGTTCAAATGAATATGATCCGATGTATTTAAATCAAGTGAGGAAAAGACAGACTAAAATTGTAACAATAATCATTTTTTACCAAAGAGAAGAGTTAAGGATGCTGAAATAGATGTAAGGAAAAGGATAATAAAGATGTAAAGACGACATGATTTATTGAAAGTTAGAAATATCAGAGTGATATAAAGAAAGAGAACAAGCAAATATGACATGAAAACCAACTGAAAAATTAATAAGAATCAGAGTTGGATTCAGAATACATTCGTACAATAGAATTGTGTGAATTGAAAGGCAGCTGCAGATGCTCAGACCAACTTGGGGTAGAAAAATTCTTTAGAAAACTAGAAACAATGTAGAGAAAAGGAATCGTATGTGTGTAACCCTCACAAAGAGATAGCCAAGAAAACCTAAAAAACTCCCTTTCTGTTACATTTCTTTTTTTTTTGCTGGGCCTCTATTAAAATGCTAGGAAGTTGGATGACTTTAGGTTGTTATGAGCTTTAAAATGTTGAAACTTTAAAGGCAGACAACGTACGAGATTTTCAAGATTTCCATGTGCACAAAAGATGTGCTATTGTAGATGGAGGGATGCTGGAGGGATAGGGGATAGGGGATAGGGGTTAGGGAATTTGTGAGGGGGCTACGCATGGCAATCTAAGCTAACCACCCGCTTGGCATTTTACAGCTTTGAAAGCCGCACAGGGACACCGAGCACGTGCTGCCTGAGTTACTTGACTTAAGTTGAGTAGAGATACAAATGTGTCTAGGATATGGCGCAACGTATTAATTTTGAATATGTGGAAAATCTCGCGCGACAAGAAGAGCACAACAAACGTTGAGGAAATGGCAGCCAACAATGAAGATGAAGATGCCTCACGATACGACAAGTACATCAACGACGACAGAGATACACACACAGATACAAACACACACACGCATACAGTTGTCCCATTGAGCTGTGTGTTGTTCCTGCGACATTGCGTTTGCTAGGGATGGATATCGGCTAGATAGTGTTAATATTTATATGAAACAGAATTTTAAAAGAATAAAAAATATCTTATCCGAATAAATATATTCATATTAGTAGTACAAATTTGAAAAAATATTTAACAAATAAGCGATCAAAGTTTAATTAAATCAGAAAAGAAATTCCATATTAACTAAGTACATAAATCAGAATGAGTTTATACATATAATCAGATAGTCCTTTAAAAAATACTTAGTTGGGGATAATTAAGGTATAGAACATACAGTAAAACAAGGAAAATCAAATAATAGACTAGAATATTTTCAATATATCGTATTAAATATTTTCAATGTGTGTTATTTTGACCTAAGATGTCTAGAAACTTATGTCAAATTCAAAGCAATCTATCAAATTTATATTAAAAAAATTGGTCTTAATATTGTGGCTCTGTATCGATATAATATTGATATCGCCATATCGTTACCCATCCCTAGCGTCTGCCCCTATCTCCTCTCTATTCTTTGCTTGCCATACCACGCCTTGACTCGATCTGAGCCTCTCCGAGGAGGCAGAAGTCAGGCGACGGATGCTGTAGGCCTTTTATTGCTATTGTCAAACTATTGTCTGTGTGTCTGTGCCTTTCTCACTGAGTGTGTGTGGCTGTGTGTTTGTGTGTGTCGATGTCTGCTTGAGTTGCTTTTTATGAAACATCAAAATGTCAGTCAATGTCATTAAATGACTTTTATATTACACCTAATACGATGACAAGGCCTCTGCCTGGATGGCTGCCTGACTCGCTGGCTGCCTGGCTGGCTGGTATCTTTTTGAGTGTATCTTAAAGATTCTAAAATTAGACAATTGTATTGCTGTTGTTGTTCCTGTTATTGTTGTTGTTGTTATGGTGCACGACCCAGTCGCTAAAGTCTGGCGTGCATATGCGAATTGCGGTAAGAAAACTGTAAAGATCTCAATGGTTTATATGGTATGAGGGTATAAGGACTTATGGAGGCCATGGCTCGCCGCGTTGACAGCCAAACAATTTGCTGAAATAAGTTTGAAATTGAATGAAATTGTCAAAAGCATTTCGCACATTTTGGCTCTCCATCTCCCGCTCCCCCTCACTCTGTCACAAAAAATGAAAAGAAGAAAATACGAAGAAAAAAGTTTCCTCCCTATATATAATTAGAGGGTATAACAAATTTGTCGTCTCGTCTTGGATTTTTGCATCTGTCTGGGCTGCTGAACTGGCTGTCTTCCCCAAAGTGACTTTAATAAAAGCCGACTGAAATGACTGTCGATGTGTAATGAAATGCATAAAATATTTAATAAAAATATTTACTATGCATTTTTTTGGCCCAGTCAACATCGTCATGGGCCATCGCATCATAAATTAGTTGTTTTTAGTGTGGCCAAAAAAGTTGACTTCGAGCCAAGTTGAAGCACTGTGGTTATTTTTGGGGGCGAGAGCTTGATTTATGCCCGAAACTTGATATCACGTTCTTCGCTCTAACTACACTCACACACACACTCTGATCACTGTGTGTGTGTGTGCTTTATTTTTATGTAAAGCGCATAAAGAAAAGTTTTTAGAGTTTCGCCGCCATAAACTGATTTTTATTTATGAGCATAGGACTGACACACACTGTGTGTAGTCTATCGAAATCGAGTCGTCATCTGATGATGAAATGAGAGCACTTTCGCTATGGTGAAATAAAAAGGGGGCCCCCTTTGGGGCTGGTAGCCAAATGGATCACGCCTTTTAATTATTACAGCTCTTTAGTTAATAGTTTTAGCAACACACAGCTGGAGATGATTTTCTCATTTTTCGGTTCCTCTTTCGGAGCCATTTACTTTATGGGGGCTTTGAGGTTGGGGGCGGCTTTCAGACAAGACATACATAAGTTTTGATATATGGCCAGATATGATTCTCTCATGCGACGGTAGTGGAAATCAGCATATGAATAGCTCTAAAAGGCATTAAAACTTGACATTTATGATGATCTATTTAAGCAAACAAACTATTGAGACCATCTCACAGTGACTGCAGGTCATAATAAAGTCACTTCCCGCAGTTTCTTTCAAATCAGTTGAGCCATTCATATGCATATGTCATTGTTGGCAGCTTACTCCAAAGTCAGTTCCTATAGGTAAAGTCCAGATTAAAGTTGGATGAAGTTATGAAGTTGGAGCTTAACTTTAAGCTCCGTTAGGCTTTAATTTGGTTTCCCAACTGGTTCGGTTTATTAGGTATTTTATATATCCAACTGAAAACCCAATACAAAGTGGTCTTACAATAATAAGAAATTAAAGATATTTTGAAGGTACTGTGATAAATTAATTTAAGTTCATAAAAACGTTGTATTTAGCACTTGGACAAACTTCTTGAACAGCCTAAGATGAGTTTTTAAATTCAAATTCTTTAAGCAGAAACTTCCAAGTCATAAAAATGTTGTCTAAAAGATCTTATGCCTTGTTGGCTCTGGCTACTTCTTTTTAGCCAGCTTCGACTTACATAATTTTCTATTTTTTTGCCCGTTTCTTTTTGCCAACTCCTTTTTGCCACAACCATTTTTTATGGCTCTTTTTTTTTGCGCGCTGGGCAAACCCGAGTTTTCTTTTATTTTGCTTGATTTCTTTTAATGAAAAATTTGTTACAGCGTTTTATATAACAAAATGCTGGCACGGGCAACAATAACACCAACATTGTAAAACAAAGCAGCGACTGCAATGTTGCAATCCCACCCTCCTCCTCATTCTCATCCTCATCCTCATTCATCTCTCGTTCCAGTTCTGCTTTTAACCATCTCCTGGTGCCGACTTTCATTTGCTTTATTTTGGCTTGGCTGATTATTTTTAACTGGCAAACAGCTAATTAAGTATGGAGTAGCATTTGTTGTTGTTCATTTTGTTAAAAACGACGGCGCGCTTTTGTTGCCAGCAGAAGGTGCAACAAGGCAGTTGCAAGTGCGTCACGGGGAAGTGGTCTCTTTTTGCAATGGTTGTTGCCCCAACAAAGTTGCAATAAATGACGTAAAATGTAATGCGGGTTCTGCTTCATCGTTGTTGTCGTTTGCCGGGTAACTCAGTTTGTCGTAGTTATGTCGTTTATAATAAAAACTCAGCTCGACTTTAATGGCTGCCGCCTTCTGTAGATGTTCTTATTATTGTTGTTGTTGCACTTGCTGCTGCTGCTGCTGCTGCTGTTGCTGTTTCCACGGCGTCTTTTCAAATCAAATGAGTGGCTCAACAAGCAGACGCAACTCGCAGCAGCAACAACAATAAATAACAAGTACAGCAGCACAACATAATTGACTATGAGATACTCTGTAAATGTAGTAAAGTATCTTAGTTTACATTAGTTCCATTTTTGTGTATATTTATATATCCATAGTATTCGTGTCTTAATAAATAGTTAGTAGTTTTAAATTATAAAAAATTTAAGTACTATTTAAATTATTATTTATTTCTGACTCTCTAATTAAATTTGTTCCATAAGACATTCATTGACAATTTTTCTATATAATATAAATTCATCTTCAAGTTGCAAAATATTTTTTTCTACTAACAGGAAACACGTAGCTGTTAATTTCTAAAAATGTAACATAATGATCAGAAATATTTCTAGAATTCAATATAGGTTTGTTTCAACAGCTTTTGAATTTTAAAATGAGTAATAGCTACTATATTACTACAATTAGTTGTATTGAATTGCAATTCTACACAAATTTTGCTTTAGCTACAAATGCAATTATAACATCTAAATATAAGATTTGTATGCTGTTGCAGCCGCTAATTAGAGTTCATATATCATTAGATTTAGAATACCCTATTTAATTAAATTTCCGCATACAGGGTAGAAATAAAACAGAACAGAAACAGAACTGAACTGAAGAGAACGCCAAACAGTCTGTGTTGAAGTAGCAGCCAGCGATTTCTTCTTCTCCTCATCAACTTTTCTTTGCAATGCCTTTGTGGTTTTTGCTGCTGTTGGAGATGTGGAGATGCCTGCATGTAAGTGGCCTGTGAGAGTGAAACTGCAGTGGAGAAGTACTATACACCCTGTACTCCCTGCAGTTTGTTGTGTGCTGGTCTGGCATATAACTACATTTAGCATTATATCGACATCTGTTCGGCAAAAAGTCATCAAAAGTACTAAAAAGCAAAACAAAGTTGCCCCATGAGCAGCCGGCAGAAAACTTTTGCAAACTTGCTGTTCCTGGATGTGATCCTGAGAATGGTTTGTGGAAATGAGTTGGGAGTGGGAAAGTGGGAGTGGATGCATCAAAAAGGACCAAACTGCTGCGTTTTCTCTGTGCCATTACAATTTTTGGTGGGTTGTATATTTTTTATTTGCCTCGCTTCACAGTAAATACAAAGTAAGCGGCTTTGTTCAGCTCCCAAAGGAGGATTGGGCAGGGAAAGTCATGCGATCGTTACTAAATCATGATGTTAATTTATTTGAATTAAGCACTTAGAATAAATAGAGAGACAAAGTGTGAAAGCTGAGTATATTTAGTAGTTTCATTGTAAAGAAAATATTAAGATATTTAATTTAGTGAATTTAAGCGACCTTTTTATTCCGTTTTGTTTGATTGTTTAGCTGGACTTCGAGGTAGTTATTTTAACCTATTGCATTCTCAAATATTAAACGAATTTTGTAACAGATTTGTTCAATATTTATTTGTGAGTTCAAGATTTTGTTTAAATTTTAAAATGGGCTTTAAAACATCTAAAAATTTACGTATACCTTAAGTGATTTTACGCATCTTTAAGATACATTTGTGCCACAGTTGCTTCCGGTTGTTTTCACGGCTAACATTTATTTATAGAAAAATACAATAATTTATTTCTTTCTTCGGAGATGAATTTTTAAGAATAGACCATGGTATTTAATTGATAAATCACTTATAATTTATCACAAGTATATTTAAGATACTTTTATGTCGCATTCAATTTAAAAAAGAATTAGAACTTCTTTTTTAAATTGGAAATTTTACCACAAACTGAAATTCAATAGCATATGAATGATCCCTTGAGACATTTCATGCATCTTTAAGGTACTTTTATGCCACAGTTGCAGTGGCATTCAGTTGCTCCCACGACTAGGATTTCTATTTTTATTGGATGTAACAGCACTCTGAAATTGTATCATATTATTTTCCACTCGTTGTCGTCTTCGTCGACATTTCTATTTTCTTCTTTTCACTTCGACTTTGTTTAGTCTACGTAATGAGCAAGGAAATTGTGTGCAGTAGTCGTCGTATTGTAAAAATTGTAACTGCCTGTGAAACTTTGACTATTTCACTCTCTTTCTGTCTCTCTCTCGTTGACATTTCTGGCTGTTTTTCCTTTCTTTTCCATTTGCTGTGTCGCTTATTGTCTCTGGCAACTCGCTGGCAAGTTGCAATCCCAGTCTGATACCCAAGTAATGAGCCCCAGACCGAAAGACAGATTCAGCGACAGAGTGACAGGAAGACAGACAACAAACTAAATGCATTTGAACTGCATCCATTGTAGTTTTAGAGTTTGTCTCACAACGGATTGAAACATATTTATGCAAACATATATTTATGGAACAACAACAACAACAGCAACAACAAAAACAATGCGAATCATGTTGATGATTATGACAATATTTGCACTCGGAGTGTGCATATTTTTACAGTGACTGCAACATACGAACGGACAGACAGACAGACAGACAGACGGGCAGATGGCGGAAGTTGACTTTATGCATTTGTAAAATGTTGACACACTATTCAAAAATTATTGCACAGCTTTTTGCCATCATCGTTATCGTTGTGCTCATTGTTATTGTTGTTTGTTTTAAATGACGCTGCCTTTGACAAGCCAACGAGGCTAATAGAAATGGCTCTCAAACGATTGTACAACTCATCGTAGTTTGTACTTATATACACATGTATCACATGTAAATAACAAATACAGTTTTTGCTAAAATTCACAGTTTTGTATGTTACACCATATATATTTATATTTTTTCAATTTATTTCATTACAGGTATGTTAACAAGCTGCAAACAGAGCCGTTGATTTAATTAAAAGCAAATCGAATGAAAAGCGCAAAAGCCAGCAAAAAAAACATCAAATGAAAATTAAACGTACGTATTCGAATTCAACATAAGTCCGTTATAATTGATTAAGCTTCAAGGAAAATAGAGAAAAATACTTTAGGAAATTCAATTAGTAATATAAACATTTAGAAATGTTCACCGAAATAGTTAAAGAGTTGAAGTTAAATCTATTTTAAGGAATTTATAGAAAGAGCTCAGAAATAAGTGAACCAATATTTTATAAATATAATACCTAAAGTTAAAACCCTTTAAAATACATTTAAAAATTCCGTTAAAATATTTCTATCCCTTTATCCTTTTTAAATTTACTCACACGCTTCTTCAAAGGTTTCCTTATGATGTTCTTTGCATACATTTAAAGCATGTTGAAGAGTTTTTCCACAACTTAAGGCCTACACAAATTATGACAGATATTTGCTTTCAGACTTTAAAAGCCGTTTATCTAGGGTAACAAATCTATTTAGTTTTTACCTCAAGCAGTTTGCTACCTGTTTGACCTATACTCTGTTATAATTGTTTTCCTTTTATATGGTATGCATGTATGTTTTTCATGAATATTCCATCAAGTTATCTATTAGATGACTCAGCTAGTTAAACGTTCTGATGAAATGCATGGGGTGGGGGTCATATAAAATACTCAATATGCATTCTCATGGTTGTCTATTTGGTTTCCTGGCCACAGAGATAACAGCGAAACTTGGCTAATGGCTAGTCTTTAACCTTTTAATGTAGCACTTTTTGCTTATCACAAGAAGAACTTTACAGAACTTTATATGCTCGCCGAGCCATTAAGCCGACCTCTACTACCTCCGTTACCTCCGTGTGTGGTTTATGAAGAGCCAGAGTCAATGTCGAATACGAATCCGAAACAACTTTCATTGCTATACACAACTCCAATTCTAGGCTATAAAACGGCAACAACAACAGAAACAACCCAAACAAGTCCAGACACTCAGAAATTGTTTAATAGACAACGCCTTTTAGGTTTTATAGGCATTTTTCATGCACCGTTCTGTAGGATGCGTTGTGAAACGACCTTGTTATACCCTGTAGGGTCAGAGACTAAAGAAGTATTATCGCACATGAATGAATACAATATAATATTTAGTTTTTTGTTTGTGAACATAATTCTTGTGATATAATATTGTTAATCCTGATCTTAAATTGTATTCGTTCATGTTTGACACGGCTTCTTTAGTACCTGGGAATTAGTTTTCCTAGTAATATAAGTACATTTCTAGTAAACGTAATTGTGAATCTTGTTTCTGGTATATCTAAATGGGCTCAGATATCTATAGATACTTCTTAATTACTGCCACAAAAGCCAAAGTGATTCGATTCTCAAATACTCTGTATCAAAAACAAAAAAAATGGTATATAAAATTATGTTTATTATTTTCTGAAGTTAACCTTAGACTTAAGTGTAACTCCTATCTACAATGTTTTAGTATAAACTCCCAAATTACCAACATACAGGGTATACCCAAGCCTAGTTCTTTGGGTCACAGCATTATGGTTTGTTGTTCATTTTGGTTTTTCATATTATGCGCCAATTTTTATGCACATCAGGCAAAAGGGGCACCGATTTTGGTTTGCCCAACCGAAATTGTCAAATAAAACTAAAGGCTCTAAAATAGCTTTTAAAGTCATAAAATTACATGACTTTTAAGTCATAAAAATTAACGACGGGTGCGTGGAAAAAGCACCGGGAAAGAGATAGACCTACTATACTATAGAAAAACATGAGAGAAATACAAAAACACTAGCAACGTTTGTTTTCATTGTTTTGTTTGTTTTTCTTACTCTTGCCCTTTTTTAATAGAATTTCGCTTAATTTGAGTAGACACTAGACAGAGAGGAAGAGTTGGACAACAAAAAAGGGCAAATAAAAAAAGATTTTCCAACTCTTTTAATTAAATGATTATTGGGGGTCGGGCATTGAACGCACAAAAACCCCATCAGGCAATGTCAATAGACCACTGGTCAGTAAAGAGGGGGAAAGGTTGGAAAGAGAAGTCAGTAGCGCAAAGCGTAAAGCGTATTAATGATGAATATTTATGTGCGCCTCAAAGCGGAAGCAGTGTGAAGCCGGACAGCGGAAGACAGAGAGAGATATATAGAGAAATGAGAAATGCGGCATAAATTAGACTAAAGTGTGGTTAGGGTGGGTCAAAGTCAACGTCAACTCGGAAAAGTGGTTGAGTGGCAGTCAACTGATAGTGATAGTAAGTACAGTGGCGGGGGGAGATTCCCATGTTACTGGCTAATTATGCAATAGTGCGTAAAGGTCTAAGTGCTCTAGTGCTCTAGGGTTGTCCTACAGATGTCAACTGATAAAGTACAGTTTGCATGTAGGTGAGAAGTGTACAAAAAAGTCAATTTCTATAGAACAATTGACATTTGAAGGGGTGAAGATCTTTTGATAGACCGTTAAGGGAAAGATCTTATGATAATTGTAAAAGGGTAGTTCTTAGTATTATACAGAGATGGGTGTGCACTTGGTAATGCATATTACCAGAGTGGTAGCTAGAGATACTTCATATCACTCATCACAGCTGAAATTGATTAACTTTGTCAATTTCTTAATGGAAAAACGATTCTAGAAAAACTGGTTAATATATTCATAACTCTTTCGTAAATAGTTGCTTATTATTATATTCTCTCTTTATCAAAAATATAAATACATATATTAATTTTTTATGAAAGTCTAGTGCCATGAAAGTCTAGTGCCAAAAGTGTATTTCAGCGCCAAAGTTTCTAATAATAATGAAAATTTTAAAAAACTTTTAGTTTATCGCATTTTGCAAACAAATATAAAACTCTTTTATACATAAAAACTAAACTTTTAACGATGTCGATAACTCTTGACTATCACAATATTGCAAGTCGACTTTCACACTTATCGTGATGTTTCGTCACTAGCGTGGACTGCCCACCACAGTGTTTATATTTTCCCACCATTTCATACATAAATTTGATCAATTTTATGATTGGCAAAATAACATGCACAGACTGCAGTATATCTTTTATATAAATAGTTTCTGATTTTGTTCACCTGGATAACTTGTTGCTATCTATATTTAAGTGTTCATCGTTTAACGGTTAGGGGTTCTATGTTGCACTTATCATAGATCATTTGCTTGGCATTTGCTACACACCCAGCTAAAACCTCGGTTGCTTTCGACAGGGTGAGAAACCTGCGTAAATTCCGTTTGCCACACGTCGCATGTCAAACAAATGGCCGCACGCACCACGTAGCTCCCTTCCATATTCCACCTACACCCGCACACACACAATCACACACACACACACATACACTCACCTTCACTTGTCATGCCCCAATCCCTCTTAGCGACTGCCCCAACATAATAATCCTGCAACTCAACGGAACGTCGACAGCTATCTAAGAAAACGCCAACGGCAGCGGTACAAGCTCCCCAAAACTCTCCCCCATCTGCTTCTCCTTCGTAAAGAGCAGCTGCTGCTGTCGCTCTTTTAGCCCCATTGAGGAGAGGTTGGAGAGTTCTCTACCCACTGACGGTTTGTCACATTCAAGCTGCTGTAAGTTTGTGTGTGTGCGTGTGTCACCAAGTTCTTCTTCTAACCATCAAGCAAGCGAATAAGAAAAATTCAAGTAAATTGATTTTTCTTCTGCTTGGCTTTGACTGCTGCCCTTCTTCGCCTTTCCCATTCCCCATTTCCTTTTGCTAGCTGTCAGCTTCAAAACGCGTACCCGTTGTCCTCACAGATCCTTTGCAGAACGTATTGTGAGTGTCCCTCCATATACTCATCCTGGTTCAGTGTCCTTCAGTCCCAATCCTGCGTTACTGCCATTTTTGCCCATTGACTGCCCTGGCTTTCATGCAATTTTGCTTTTGGCGCGTAATCGACTTCATGCTTTTGCTTTTAATGGTATTTTTCCTGTGGTTCAAACTAATATCCATAATGCATAAATATGGCAAGCCTGGCCCTGCGACCTATCCAACTCAGCCCCTTCTCTCTCTCTCCCCTCTCCCTCCTTGAGACCCTCTCTTTTCTATCAGCCCCCTACTCATGCGTATGCTGAGCTGCCTTGGCATTTTTTCGCTTGCTCTCAATATTTTTTCTTATGATTTCAAATCGTTGGACGTCGTCATCGTCGTTGCCTTTTTATATATATATAAAACATCATTCTTTTCTCTCCTCATTCTTTCCTTTTTTTTCTACTTCATTTTTTATCATCGTGAGGTTTTTTATACAATTTATGCGCAAAAATCTATACTACGTCTGCAATTTATTGCATTTTCGTTAGGAGACCATTGAAAAATGCTTCAAGCTCGAAGTAGGAAAAAATTTGCTGATTTTAATGTTTTGTCAAAGTAACCCGCTGCTGTTGCCTCTTGTCAGATTTTGTGGCTGTTGTTGCTATTGTCGTTGATTTGTTAATAAACAATTTTATGTCCCTTGGACTCAGCATAAAACTCACACGAAAAACAAATTTTATGACCCAGCCGCTTATTGTTTTTATATCCTTGATTAATAGGGTAACGCAGGGCATATTAAAATAGTAAGGATTCAAATGATTTATAGAGGATGTATGTGAATTGCTGATGTTGCTTAAATATATTTAGAATTATTAATGTGTTTTGTATGATAATTTGATTACAAGCTTACAGTTTTTTTAATATTGTTTAATTTACATATAGATACTGCTCTATTTCCTTTTTTTAATTCTGGACTAATCTTACAGTTACATTTTCTTATCATTTTCCGTGATTAATTTGCTTCGCATCAATCAATATATATTTATAGAACATTTCGTAGTCGCATATTCTGATTGGCAATCTTATATTTATTCCTTTCTTATTTTTATTTGTATTATCTCAGCATCTTTTTGTGCAGGATCTTACCAACTGACTATGAGGGCAACAGCTGTCACTTTTTTGTTGACTGTTTTGTTGTTGCAATTTATGTTGTTGTTGTTATTGTTCTTGTTGTTGTTGGTGGGGACATGTGCCACCTTGAGACGACATCAGTTGAAGTTTAAGCAGAAGCTGACACAAAGACTAAGGCAGTTTTCTTCTTAACTGGCGGCCATATATCTTGCCACGCTCGCTAGATGGCTGGCAAATATCTAGCCATTTCTTATACTAGTCACAGTTCTATAATTTCTCGATTTATTTTGCTGCCATGCTGTCCTGGCTGTTCTTGCTGTCCTGACTGTCCTGACTGCCTGCCTGCCACAGACAATCCAAACATTATTCAAAGTCAAACTTCATTCGCACTCACAGACTCACACATGCAGGCAAATTTTTAACCACATTATTTATTTACTGTTCGCTTTGCCCCACGTGCTCTTTACCCCACCTTTCCCTCCCTCTCACTCACTCACTCTCTTTCTGCATCTATCTATTTATCTATCTATCTGCGACTCTTATGCTTTTCTAGTGAGTGTGTAGTATGTATCTGGATCTATGTTAATATGTTGCACACTTTTGTTGCTGTTGTTACTGTTGCTGTTGTTTGGTTTTTGCATTTATATCAGCCACAATTTATCAGCGGCCATAACAAAAGGCGCCTGCTGCCATTGTCGCCAAGTTGGCTGCCAAAAACCGAAGCCGCAACCAAAACCCAAAACCAAACCAAACCAAACCAAAAACTGCCTGTCAACTGAGCCTCCAATTGTTTATTTTTTTTATTATTATTTGCCAGAAGAGTGCGACGCTTCGCACATTTTCTAACTGCAAATAATAATTTTTGCCATGGCAAAAATTATATTTCATGCTCTGAATATTGTGAAAACGAACACAATAATAAAAGTGCCAAACACACACTCAACACACAACAAGCAAAATACATATAATAAAAAAAAAGGAAAAAAAGGAATGAAAACGAAAATGATTAGCAATAAACAAGCGACAAAAACAAACTGCGACTAGAGAAATGAGGTTAAACCTTTTGACAGGTCGTTAGTCAGATGCCCTTTCGACCAAGTTAACTATGAGATATACTGTATAGACAAGAATAATGGAGACTTCAAGCATTTTTATATGAAGCATCATTAAACGGGTTGTAAATGATGTTCAGCTGGGATACATTAATTTATATTTTAAGTTTTAATAAATGGATGACTAACTTTGAATATAAATCTTATAAAATTGAATTATAAAAGACAAGTAATATAAATATTCTTTTTCCTTATAAATAAGCGCAGGTGAGGAAGAACTTTGTTAAATCGTAAGGAGCTCAGATAAAGAAAAACTTTGTTGATTAGTAAGAATCTGTGAGCTGTGAGACTACTGGATATCTAATAAAATAATTAAAAATATAAGTGATAGTTAAATGAAGTTAAAAACACTAAAATTTGAGAAAAATCAATTACTAGGAACATAAATCTCAGAAGTACCCAGGTTATTAAAAAGAAAAGATAATTTTAATAATTGACTGTTGCTTTTTATTAATTATTAATTATTTTATTTTTTAATGTGATTACTAGAAGTGTCTTTATTGAAATTAAAACTATTAATCTGTGTATAGCATTCAATTGTACTTAGATACATGCTATATCAAATGAAGAAAGTATCAAACATCATTTTACTAGACAGAAAGTAAAGCGAATAATCGCTGTTAAGCCAAAGCCAATCTATAGTCAATATGCTCAAAGTGTGCTCTTTCTAATCTTTACATGCAATGTATGTATGTGGCTTATTGGCTGGTCCTTGTTGTTGTTTTGGCATATTTTATGCATGTTTATCATTTATACGCTTTTTTGTTCAACTAAGCGACAAAGAGTTTTGTTTTTTACAAAACCATGCACATACATTAGCAAATAGACAGAGTATGAGATGGTGAGAGAGGGGAGAGAGGGAGTGTGAAGGACAATAAATTAAATAAATTGTAAAATATTACTTGATGGGGTTGTATGTGTGTGGGGGGGGGGGGGTGACTTTGAGGGGAAGTTGGCGCAGACAAAGCTTTTATTAAATTAAATATTTCACTGCAATAAAGATTATCAGTTGGCAAAGGCAAATGATAAAGCAAATATAGACACACAGACACTCAGACAGACAGACGGACATACATACTCAGACAGACAGCCAATCAAATAGACAATGTGACTCGCTGACTCTCAAACTGTTTTGGGAGGGAGGTGTGCTCTTAACACTGTATGTGTGTGTGTGTGTGTGTGTGTGTGGGTGTGTAGTCACATACATGAGCGTTAACATTGTAAGCAGACCATATAAATGTAAATGAACTGCTCTTGCCTGAGCTGAACCGAACTGAACTGAACTGTTCACAGCCTGATGCCGTTTCCGTTTCATAGTCCTTGCTACACAGCATTTCCTGCACACACACACACACACACACATACACACCGAGAATGAGACACATGTACAGTTAGGCAGCCATTTTTTGGTGATGCTACATGCATGTATATCAGGGCAGAGTTTCAACCTCAGCCTCCATTTCTCTTTACTTTCCTCTCTTCTACTGTCAAGGCTACTTTGCATGTGTCTCTACCGTTTTTATTTGCTCAAACAATATTCGACATAGTAATTTTATGCTTCGACTGCGGAACACATAAAATTATCTTTTGAATAAATAAAGATAAGAGCCAGAGCACAAAATGTTTCCCTAGCATACACACACACACGATATACACACATTTTAATGTTTTATTCAAAAGGAAACAGCGTCAGAGTCAGAGACAGAGATGCAAATTAAAATATCATTCAATGTTGGCAATTTAATATATTATTTTTGATAAATGAATACGACACACATACACCCACACACACACACATGTTATAAATGTAATACAAGTCTTCTATTTGGCACAATATAATTGAATAGCATACACACACACACACACTCTCTCGCACACCAACAAAATAAATCTTATGCTTTATGCACCGCCAATTCTTAGAAGTCTACGTAGATTTCTATTACTTACTCCCATTTTGCCAATTTGGTTTTGTCTTTTGTTTTTCTGTTAGTATTTTTGTTATGTAATTCGCAAAAATATTTTCACTTTTCACCCAAAACAACGACAACAACAATAACAACAACAACAACTTGTGTCTAAGCCAAACGATTAGACAATGTGAAATTCTGGCTTTTAACAAAATGTATTTCTTATGCTCCTGCTTCACATCGTTATTTATTGTAATCATATTTCGTTAGCTGCCATCCTTGAGATCCTGTTACCAAAAATTGTTGTTGACGTACATTAGACGGCATTAAGCTCTTTATTTTAATTAAAATTTCTTCCCTTAAAGGGTCAGGCAATTGAATTAGTTTAGGCGATAAGCTTTATGGCCCGTCATTAAAATGGATTCTCATTGGAATCGTATAAATTGTTGCGACAGTCAAATGTTTAAAGCAGTTAATTAATAATATTGTGATGGACTTGAATAAAATATAAATTGGCGGCTTTAATGAGAGCAACAATGAGTGCAAAAACAATAAAGAAAGGGACGTATTTATAAAAAACATGAGAAAAATGTACAATTGTAGTTGCAGCTAGAGATCTATTGACAAAGAGAAATTTATTGCACTTCTGTGTCCTATGACATGACCCTGTTCACACAAAAACATTAATAACTTTAGAACATAATGAAAAGAATGATGTAAAAAATAGTTGATTCATAGTTAGATGTATCTGTCTATTTGTTAATTATTTATTATTTCGATTAAAAAAGCTGTTATAGCTAGGGTTCCCTATATAAAAAGGTTAATCTATGTTATTTCTTCAAATTTCCAACTCAACTCACAGTTTATAATATTATTTGAATTTTAACGAAAACTCTTAAGAAGAATATTAAAATAGAGACAAGCCTGAAATAAATGTTGCTATTTAATTATACAAATTAATAAGTTATTCAAGCTCTAAGGAAACTCGTGTAACATTCCTATTTGTATATTGACTTTGACATTATCTATCCTTTTCAATCTATTCGAGCTGTCTATGCCATTTGGTATTTGAAATTCACTTTAGTTTGTTGTAGCGGTTTGGCAGTAAATGGGCAATACACATCAATTTTTCTAGCGTGAATTTTCGCCTGATTGGCCACGATCCGTTGCATGTTGATTGGCAAACTGATGTGCTCATTGCCAGTTTCAAGGCTGCTGGTCGATAGCGAATCCTACTTGAATTCAGACACACAACACACACGCCAACTGGTCATTCATTTTGGGTGCAGCGGTTCCTATTTTTTTTTTGTTTTTTTTATTTTATTGATTAAAAAATGTGCAAACATTTTCGCAGCAATTTCGTTTTTAAAACCACTTTCGTTTGAACTGCACATGAGCGTAAAGAGGGCGATGGGATTGAGAAGGTCTTAGCCTGGCTTTTAAGTGTGTTTCTTGCATGGACATCACGTATTCAATCAATTGCAACGATGTCGACGATGAATACGAAGAGAGGAGAGGAGTGAGAGAAAGAGAGAGAGAGAGAGAGAGAGAGAGATAGAGAGTATTACGCTTATTTTCGGTTGACCCATTTTGCAATTGGTCAAAATGTCTGCAGTGTACCCGGTTTCGCAATTCGGCTCGTACCAACTCCATTTCCAGCTTTGTCAACTCTTTCAGGCCAGTGTAAAATTAAGATACGAGGCAGGTCACAAAAGTGCAACCTGATTGCAGGACTGCCTTAGACAGGACCACAGGACAGGACACACACACAGAAGCAGCCTGTGAACAATGCCGCACGGGTGTTGACATTTATGTCCAATGCAGATTTTTGCCAGGCCAACAACGATGACAATAAAAATTCCAAAAACCTCAAACACACTGGACTATGTCTATGGTTGTGTGACGGCAGCTGAATCAGGATATATGTGTGCATGTACGTACTAGGACTCTAGGATTTTTGTGCAATGAGTACGTTGGCATCGTTAAACCGGCAACCTCCTTCCGTCTCAGCCACAATGTAAACGTTTCATGTTGTTACCAAAAGTTGTTATAATTTTTAGCTCCCTGCTTTATACCGTAGTAAGCAACTTGTTTTGACTACCAATCCCCCACCTCCCCCCTTGCAATCTCCTACCTCACCCCTTACCACTAGAAAAAAATCATTGCATACTGCGGGGCGCCTTTGAGCTGTGCACAAAATTTATTGAGCAAAGTTGCTGAGCTGATGTATCGCATGGGCAGGACCAGAGGGATGGCTTACGGGGCGGACAGTTGGCATACTTTATCATCAGTGACGACGACAAGGACGAGAAGGAGAACGACGACGACGACGACGACGTCGACTCTGAAGGATGGCCAAATGCAGGATGCAGGATCAAACCACAAAATCCAAACTGATGCATACAAATAAAAACAGGAATTTCTTTTATAGTGTGTGACTCAAGTATACCCTATAATAAATATGATGAGAGAGTTTTCATACGAATTCAATTTAAAGAAAATGTGGAAAAGTTACTAATAGAAATGATAAACAAGAGCATTAAATATGATAGCAATAACTTGCTTTTAATACAGCTTCTAAAACAGTTTTAAAGTCTGCTAATAAAGCTGGGATAGAAAGGATTGAGTTATAGATTTTATGGGTGTTGCCAGAACGTTGAAAACAGAACAGATTCAAAAAGCAAATATAAAGTGGTGTTAAGAAGAAAGGTAGAATTTAAAGTTCATTATCTGTACTTTACTGGAAAATAACACTGGTTGTTCTTGTTACTCTTTCCTGGAATTTTCCAGATTTAGAGCTATTCCTATTTTGTATTAATTAGATGAGATAATTTAGTCTTATTGAAAGATTAGACAAGCTTAAAGCTGAATCTCAATCTTTATTAAGTATACCCATTTTATCAATATTTATATATAGGGTATAAAAGGGAAAGGCGAGGCTGCAACATGGAGCCAGATTGTGGCTCTCCTTTGCTCACTCTCTCTCTTTCTCTCTTTCTCTCTGTCTCCATTTCTGTTCCATCTCATTTTCTTTCTCCCTTTCACCCTCTGTGCTTTCTTCTATGTGTGCCTTTTCACATGTGCATTACTGCGAAGGGGGTTTTTTTTTTGGGTAGGTCGCATTAAACGGAAGTTGCCGCTTCGCTATGCGTTTGTGTTGTTGTTGTTGCTGTTGCTGCTGTTATTGTTGCTGTTACTGTTGCTGCTGCTGCTGCTGCTGATGTTGTTGTTGGCATTGTTGTGTTTAAAAAGTTTTATGCTCGTCACGAGAGAAATTTATTGCACTCCGGTGTTCAAAGCTTTTATCCTTTTTTATCATTTTTGTGTTGTTGCTGTTATTGTTGTTGCTGCTGCTATTGTTGTTGTTATTGTTGTTTGCTCTGTGTCTTTCGGACTGGGCAGAACGGTTGTGAAAAAGCGGATGTGATTTATTTGGTAATGCTAATGATGTTTTTGCTCGTCGTCCCTACCATCAGTTTATTTGAGCTTTGGCTGTAACAATTTTTATCGCATGTGTAGACCAAAAATACAAAAAGAGAGAAATGGCAAAAAAAATAAAAGAAATGGAAAACTCCCCCTCAAAAAAGTGAGGAAAAACCTGCCGAAAGTTTTCGGCAGTCAGCAGCAACTGAAAACCGTCATGAAAATGCTTACGACAACGCTTTTCAATGTGGGCACAAGCAAAAAAACACCAAAAAATGTAAAAAAAAGTTCCCTTCCCCTTGAAAAAAGGAAATGTAAACAGTTTGCCATTTATCTTACGTGGCCAATAAATCGCATTGTATGCCGCACTCCGACAGGACATTTAAGGTAGTCTGTAGTTAATTTTTTAAATGAGCAAAGATACGACACTCGTCGAAGTACAACTCTCAACTCCTACTCCATATGCCACGTACTCAATATAGGCTTTATTTATGTGCGGGTATTCAATAGCATGTCATTGTGTTCTGCTATTGACAGGGCCCCCATCCAAGGGAACATTCCCCTTCGTCCCTCGTCCCACGCCCCTCTCAGCTTATGGCTTTAATTGTGCGACTTAAGGTTTTGCTTTATTACAGCGACTTAGCTGTATTGAGCTTTATTAATTGTTGCCAGGATCCGCTTTTGGCAGTTGAAGAGGGTGTCTCTAAGGGGAGTCACAAGCCCTCGAATGACCCCAAAAAGCATGGGCAAGGTCAACCTAAGGGAATGTACTTTTAAATAAACTTCCCCAAACACTGTAACTTGCCAAGTTGAAGTCATAAAAGGTTAAGTCATGATGACAACAGATCAGTAAAGTAACAAACTGCAGTTATATCTAAATACATGACTGTTTTCCATTGTGATGACAACAAAATATAATGTGCTGAAATAAAGGGAAATTGAATTGAATTTTGAACATGATAATAATAGAAATATAGGCAAATCGTAATATAAATATTTAAGAGCCAACATTTCCCACACAACATCCCGCAAACCAATCATAAAAATATATCTATATGTATATTTGTTATATGTGGGCAGACTATTAAAAATGCATAATTGTAACAAAAAAGAAATAGTCATAAAATTAAAGTTTATTACATTTTTTATGACTTTATAGAATGACGAGAATGATTTCATATGCAGTTCATTCACATGCAAGTACGAGTATATTTACAATATGTATATGAAATTTTAAGCGGGCTCAAAACTAGAAAACAGTCAACTGAAATATTTCGTAGTGACATTAATTAAAATTTTATGCAACACACGTGGCACGTCTACGTCCGTCCGTCCGTCCCACTTTTTAGGTGTATCGACCACCGTCCAGTTTGGAATATCCCCTCTTCCTGTCCCTCTTACTCTTCGTTCTCCTCTCTGTCTGGCTTTTGGGGCCTGTCATGTCAACCGTTAGGCTGTCGCCTCACATACGGGAAATATGGTATCGATGTGTGGGGGGTCGAGGTTGGTTCGGTCAATTCGATTATATTCATTTTTCACCTTTCGTTTAAACTTTCACGTGTCGTGGTTGTAGTTACTGTTGCACTTGTTGTTGTAAATTCCATGTAAATTAATTAAACTTGCTTGGCATACAAAAAAACAAATTGCCAGAAGCGGCCATGGCACACGTCAGGATGTGCTAGTATAACTCGTTCAGGCCCGTTTCAGGAGTTTCGATGCGACCGACTGGCATACATGGCAAATTATATATTGCATGTCAAAGGACAACAGACAACGCTGTTGTTGCCACCAGCAGTAGTCAGCCATGGAAAGGGAAAGGGAAAGATGGATAGAGGGAAAAGGGGGTAGTGCCACTTAATATTTTTTATACGCCACAAATCGACCGCACGATCAGAGGCCGCCAGTGGCCATATGGCCTGGCTAACAGGCAGCCAACCAGGCTAACAGGCTGCCAGCCGAGAACAGAGCACAGAGCACAGAGAACGGAGAACTCACACAGGACACAGGTGCGCGACAACTCCGCAACAATTAACGAAATTTATTCAATTTGCACCGTCGCTGTGTAAAAACTCAAACACACACACACACACACGCACACTCACGAAACTTGCACACAAGAGCCTTTTAAAATTTAAATAATAAATATGATATTGTGTATTAAGCTTGAAGTTTTGTCTGAACTTTTAGTGCAATAAATTGTTTTATAAAACATGAATAAATATTTATTTCGGAGGCTCTCTGTCTTTTAAATTTGCCTCATTTTTTCTACGCTTTGTTTTCAATATTAAATTAAGGCGATATTTCATTTAAATTTATTGTATATCCGATTTATGCTACTTATTGGCCTGCCTGCCTGTTCGTGCGTTTCAATTTCCAATTTTAATAATAATATTCAATAAATTACGTTAAGGGGTCAAAGTTGAAGTCTGTTCTTTGTCAAATGTAACCCTATTTTTCAATTGGTAGCTAAGGCCCGCGACCCACGCTCCTTTTATTCCTGGCAAACATTTGAAATTCAAAGCAGGAATTGGCCACAGGAATGCTGCCATGTTCAATTTTGGATTCGAAAATTGATGAAAAGCGATTGAAATGTGTAGTGTGGTGTTATTCGGGAATATGAGAATGATATCAAACGATTAGTTGCACAATGTGAGTGGCTATGCACATGCTTTTGTAAGGTTTAATTCACTTGTGGTGTCCATAGAATATTTCACAAAAATTCCAATAACTGAGAACATGCGAATATTCGATTGAAGTGTCGTGGGTTAAATACGAAATGCAGCAAGTTATTAGCTTAGATATCAAAGTTAAATAATTGTTTAAAGAGAAGTAAACAGTGGAGAGCAAATGGAAGATACTTTTCTGTTTTTCTTAATACTCTGAAATATCTGTAAATAAACAAATTATAATTAAATAATTATTTAATGCAAAGGCCTTTACTGTTATGAAAAATAAGTGAAAAATCACTTTTAATAGTTACTTATGACGATTTAAATTTCAATCATTTTTAAGAAATTCTTAAGTCTCTTAATAACATAGTACAATTAACTATTTGTATAGACTTTTATTTAATTAACCAACAAGTATAATTTAAATTAAATTGTATTTTCGGCTGCAAATAATTTTTACTGACTTTCTTAAGAGCAAGCATAACAGTACTAAGAAATCAAGGTCTATAAAGTCTTTGCAGACTTTTGCTTTTGAAAATAGAACTTAAAGTCACTAAAGTATATTATTTTTGAGGAAAAATTATAGCTATTGAATTTCATTATCTGAAAACCTATGATCTTTATTCGCTTATATTCAAAAAAGACTTTGAAAAGTCAAAACATTTAAAAACAAAGGGTCTCAAAAAGTCTAAATACAAGTTTTTAATGTAGTTGATATTGTTATTGTTGATATTTTTAGTTGAAATGTTGTTTAACAGCTCTTATTTGAGGTGCCGGATTTAAAGTAACCACACCGACTGTCTAGCCTACATAGGAAATGATATCTATTTGTAGTACTGAATAAGTAGAAGCATATCATACAATCTGAGACATAATGTATACGCAATTTGCCACATAACGAGCACTAAACGAAACCCTTCAACAAGTGACTTGTGTTCCATCAGAGCTCCTTCATTGTTACTTCTGCACCCTGCTGGCGTTGTGTTGTCATATGTTAAGACAACTTTAGCGCCCCGGCAAATCCACACTTTTCAGCTACATTTCCGTCATATAAACCAACCAACTTCCCCCTGCCATCCACAACATGAAGATGACATTGAAGAAAATGCTTTGTAAAGTGGCAACAACAACAACGACAACAGCAACAGCTGCTCTTAAATGTGGGTGGTGAATTGTGGGTGGTGAAGCGATAGTGTCTAATGTTTGAATCTTTGTATATACATGTCTCTCTTGTGGCATGCACAATTAAAAGCATAACCGTAGTTGTAATAATACGGAATATTTACGCTTGAATGGTTGCTTTGTGCCCAAGTTTTGAACCCGGAACCCGGAATGAGCTGACGTACCCTATTTATACCCTGTTTAACTGAATGTGTATGTGTGTGTGTGTGAGTGTGTCTGTGTGTGTGCATTGTCATTCAGTCAGACGCTCTTCTGCTTTGGAAAATTAATAATTTATTTGTTTTGTCATTCAGCATTGTAAATAATGAGAGAGATTTTCAATAATCTTCTTTGTTAATATTGAAATTAATTTGTTTACTGTTATGCTACTTAATTAAACAAAACGCACACACACGCAGAAGCACACACACACACACACACACATACCATACACTGGAATATAGTACTCAGCCTCCCCATCGGCTTACCACAGCCCATAAATAACTGAGGGCGCAAGTGGGAGATGCTCCAAGGTAGTGGTGGCCCAGGCCAATCTATATGTAAATAGTTTGTATTTACATGGCTGCATTTTAAAGCCTCGACAGGATTTTGTCCTGTTCAATTATGCAATAAATTTATCACTGATTCCAATGCAACGCAATCCACAGATGAATGCACTGCGTCTCTCTCTCTCTCTCTCTCTCACTTCATCTTCTTCGTCCTTCGTCTCCTCTTTGCGGTTTTGTAGGTTTGCCTTTGGCAAGTCCTTGCCTCAATCCCTCTCTTTATTTAACACACACACTCACTCTCTATCCATAAATGTCTCTTTTGATTTTGGCACGCTCTATTTGCATTTGTGGCAGTTTGAATAGTCCGTTTCAAATTACATATCTCAATAATGCAGTGCGTAGGAGAGAGCTCTTGGCATAATGAAATATTTATTAGCCAAGTGGCTCGGCACTTGTTAGCTAATGTATCTTTAAGATGCAGCTATTAATTTTCAACACTGCGTGTCGCATTTAAATTAACATAAAAACCATAAAAACACAACAAATTTAATTGCACCGCATTTGTTGATTTTTTTTTTGTTTTCAACACAACAAACAAATTGAGTGAGAAACATAAAATTGTTGTCGCTTTCCCCCGAATCCCTGCATAATAATGACTAAAACATGTTTGGTATCCACGGTATTCACAGCCCACGATATACTTCAAGAGAAGAACGCATTTTCCACGTATACGAATATCTAAATATCTGTTCATCTATAAAAGTATAAGTATCTCACACCATGGGTCTTTGGGGCTAAATGCTGTAGCTGTTTGCTGTAGCTGTGGCTGGGGAGACACTGAGAAAAAATATATCATTCAGTCGGGAGGGCCCGACTGCAGAATACCCTGTGGGAGTTCAGGGCGCCGCTCGAATTTGCTTCCGATTATATTCAATCAAATCGGTATCCAGGGAACACCACGAGGAGGCCATTGCTATGAAATGGGGTCTTTAAAAATGTATAAGATCGTAATGAAAATTACGTTTTATATTGATTTATATTGTAGCAAATCGTTACAATTAGAATTACACGCCAGCACATTCGAAACTATCGCAACGAACTAAAGAGTCACAAAGATGCGTGGGAACATTGACAAACCTGCATAGGCGTAGCCAATAAAGATCAGAAGGGTTCATTCCTCTATGAATATTAAAATCTCCTAATTAAAATTGGTGGCTACGCCTTTGTGTTTGACACGTGTCAGGCGAATCGCAATGAGAGCGCGAGAGCCAGAAAGCGAAGAAGATCGCACAGTGCAATAGCAATAGCAATAGAGGGATGAACCAATACATTTATGAAATAGATACCAATACATGTAGGATTGTTCGTATATATGTAAGGTGCGTGTAGGCGTATTTTGTTGTTGTCTGTTTTGCCTATTGGCAAACCAACAAAAAACAGGCGTTATTGGCGTAATAAATATCTTAATAACTTCCGTATTTATTATCCGATCTTGATCAATTTTTCACGATGCATCCATATTTGACCAAGTATTGTTCGTGCCGAAGCTCAAGTATCTAGCTTCATAATTACCAGTGTTATGCATTTTTCTTAATTTGTGGCGAAGGGGGGTGGTATCAAAAATTAGAAATAAACTTGATCTGCGTGCAAATATAAGAAGTCTTCATACCAAATTTGGTGCTCTTAGGTCTTACCGTCTCTGAGATCTCGTTGTTCATACGGACAGACAGACGGACAGACGGACAGACGGACAGACGGACAGACGGACATGGCTATATCGACTAAGCTCGTCGCCCTGATCAAGAATATATATACTTTATGGGGTCTGCCACGCCTCCTTCTGCCTGTTACATACTTTTATTTTTTGAACAAACTTAATATACCCCCCAGGGTATAAAAATTAGAACAACTTAGCGACAAGGGAATAACAGAAACAAAACTCAACACGCCGCCTGTCATCATTTATTTTGTCAGAGTCTAAAAACAATTCCAACTTATGGCTACAAAACAAGACACTCTGATGGGCAATGGCATTGTGGTATGCTCAGAGCTCACAGAGATACAAATCAGATAGAAAATGGGATCTAAAGGTGTAACGAAGATTTGATGCTCTACTGACAGAGGTAACAGGTAGTGTGATAAGTTATATAATCTAAATTTAAAATGTTATAACAAATGTGTAGGATGTTAAGATTTATTAGACAAAAGATGGGAATAAATTTAATTCTAATTTTATTTGAATATAACATACCTCTATATCTCTATCTAGTAACAGTGAATAATAATAATAATATTTAATCTATACTTAGTAATTATTTAATATCACTAAAAAAATAATACATATGAAGTATACTTATTATTGCACCTTTGTGATTTGTTAAACTGTAGATGTGTAATTTTTTTATAAATTAAATGTACTAGCTTTTAATACATCAAACTCTTCATTCAGTTTCATAGTAATTTCTTTCCAGTTTCTAGATTATCTAGTAATCCTTTATAGTACTTTCCTTCTCCTTACATTCTATGTTGTACATTCTCAAAAGTACTTAGTTGCTATCTACAAACTGATTTCATTATTTTACCATCTTCATTACAAGAGTCATCATATTTATCTTGTGTAGTGTAGTGTAGTGTATGCATGGTAGTTTAACAAAAGCTCCGCAATGTCTTTGCTAGTCATGGGTTGTTTCTTTCCTGCTGTCTCTTAATGATGTGTTGCTCGGCTGCTGCAAAGATTTTGGACATCCCATAGAGAATCATAGTCAGTCGTCGCAAGGGACGCACCCCCAACCACAATGATAGCACCTACACACACACACACACACACACACATGGGGAGAGGGAGAGATACATAGACAAACACACAAGTCATTAAGTGTTAATTTAATGGCCAAGAGATCTTTGTCACAGATAACAAATGCATGCATTTTTATACACACACTGAAGAGACAGAAGAGACAGTCAACAGCCAAGAGGCAACATGAGTTCTTTTGGGCCTCTATCTGAGCCTTGGCATCTCTTACAAGTTTGTGGAAAACATTTTGTGCGCAGCAGGTGATATATGTGTTGTCTGCTTATGGAAACAACCAGCAACAACAACATTCAGCAGAAACAACAACAACAACACTAACGCCTCCTTCTTTTGGCCGGGTCGGTCATATGATATTTGTGTTGTCGGGTTGCTCGGTTTGTTAACGCTGACAGACAATTAAGTGTTTGCTTTATGTTTATTGGAATGGATTTTGCCGCAGCGCGTTGCGCGTTCTTCTTAACAAATTGATTGATGACAGACACCAAAGAAGAAGACAACACACAACAGTGCGTAAAACAGTAGATGTGAGAGAGATAGAAAGTTGTTTTTGTGAATAAAGTCTTGAATTACCAGTCAACTGGTAGCCCACCTGGCCATCAAATTTTGAGGGCTACTTTAAGTAATAAAAGTGCCAAGTAACAACAAGTAGTCCATATACGACTTTGGGCGGAGGCTAGGTTGGGTATACACAGCCTAGAAAATGATGACGATGTAACGGAAACTTTTTAATTAAAATTCGAAAAATTAATTAAATATTTTTGTGACGCCAGCGCCAACGCTGACGATGACGATGACGATGACGACTTTGAGATTAAATTTCCAACCTACCTACGAAATGCAAACCCAACTGCGAGACACACAGAGAGACGAGAGAGAGAGAGACTGACTGTCGAAAAGTTTGGGTGAAAAAACAGCAGCAAAAAAACAGCAAAAAAAACAACAACAAGTTGATGAAACAACAAGTTCTGGTATGGCAGTCAGAGAAGGCAACAATATCAAGTGCAAAATGAGAAAATTCACTTGCTCCAGTCAAACAACAACAAAAACTGTGTGAAAATGCTGCTGGTGGTGAAAATGAAAGGTTGGAGGTGGTAGTTGGTTGGTTTGGGGGAGGAGGAAGATGCTAGGCGGAAGGTAGAAGGTTGTAAGGAAGAACTCAAAGCTAGCAATAGATAGAAAAACAAAAGAAAGTTTTCTACCAGCCTGCAAGTAAAAATATAAAAAAAAAAGTGAATGGAATACAAATGCCAAAATGAGAAAGGAGCCAAACAAGCGAAAGATGAGCAAGAGAACAAGAAAAGAAGAAGAAAAAATAACAAACTCTACAGTTAATGATGCACAACTGATAAGCCAAAAAGATGACACACAACTACAAACAGCCAGAGTGGAAAGGAAGAAGCCACTCCAACTCTCATCTCTATTGCCAACTAACGACTGTGAAACCAGTTGCATTACAAGTTTGTAAAAGTAGGCTGATTGTGTAGAGGTAGGAGGTAGGTAACTCTTAAGTTGGCTATGTAAATTCTCAAATGGGGTTATCAGATGGCGGAAATTGCAGAATGTTGCAATAAAGTATGCCAGATAATGCCAAAGAATTATCATAGATACTCGTACAAATAATCAAAAGAAATCTGTCAGAAAGAAAGTGCAGAGACTCTTTGAATCGAAAGAAATACTGTGAAAGTTTTGATTAATTAGTAAACAAATAATGGATACTAAAGTTTTCACTATTAGTGATAATCTTTCATCTGTAAACATTGTCAAAGCTCTCAGTGTTTATGTGCAACACGTATTGTAATTGGGGATTATCTTCGATTGCTCATACTCGTATTACTTATCAATTATCCGAAATGTTTTAATAGAAATTTTCAATCAACTGATAATCACATATTAATTATGTAATGTAACCATAATAACCAGCTACCAGCTGATGTTAACCCCTTGTTGAACTCATTCAAACAGCATCATGATCTTGTTTCCATCAGTAGAGCAACAGAAAAAAAAGGGGTGAAATTAAAGCCCAGACCCAAAGTTATCTAGACTTAATGTTGCCAATCAATCATTCGCTCACTTGATGGACTACAAATTACTACAAAAAGGAGAAAAGTGGTTGAAGAGCAAGAACAACTGCAAATGGCAAAAGTTACAAGGGCAAAAAACTTAGTCACATATGTGATGCTTTCTTACTTCCGATAATGAATTATTTTTCAAGAAAAAAAGAAGAAGGAAAAGCATATAACAAAACCATCTAATACAATTGGATTGTGTGAAATTGCTTAAGGACTTATTTGCTAAAGGGTAAAAAGCAGGTGCTTTCATTTAAATGAAATGTATAAAACTATTCATCACAACTATAGTTGTGGACTCTTATTATAATCCCAAACAATTAAAGCCAAAGAATTGTAGTGTTGACTTGCTTAACATTGTACTGAGCTCTAAGGAATGAAATCAAAGAATGAAATTGTGGCATTTGTCTAACTGGAAGCTACTCAGCTCGGTTGCTCTTCAAACATTAATTTGAATACACTTGAATCTAAGAGGAGATGTGCAGTATCCATTCATTTAATTCAATTGCAGAGTGCATAACTTTTGTAACTATGAGTATATGCCAGGCAAAGCCAATTATGCTAAAGTAAATAACAATCTTACTCCATTGCCATCTCTTTCTGTCTCTCTTGCTGACTCTTTTCGACTCATTTCGTTTCGTCTGGTTTCGTTCCCATGCTTTTTGGCGAAAATGTTAAAAACTTAAACAACGCTGACATATTTCCCCAGATGCCTTCAAACTTTTATGCCCAACTTCTGCAGTCAAAAAGTCTTTTGAGTGGGTCTATACCAAAAAATGTGATGTCAACGCAGCAGCAGCAGCAGCAAAAAAAAGTGAAATAAAAAAACCAAAAACACTGAAGAGAAGGCATTTTCATTTCGTGTTTAATGAAAAATGTCAAATAAAAGTGCCCAAAACAGAAATGGCAAAAACAAATTGCAATGCTTTGTGCGATAGTTTTGCACTGAGGAGAACTTCATGAGTCCTTGAACAGGTAAGGCAAGCCAAAAAGGAAAGAAGGGGGAGTGGCCATACCAATAAAAACTGCAAACAAAGCGCTGCTCCTGAGCACTTTAACAAAGATGGGCACACTCTTTGGCACACTAATTACTATTTATTTCAAACGAAAATTGCTAACGAGCAAAAGATATTACCATACTCGTCCTCTTTCAAACCGAGGAGTATGATAATCAAAAGGAACAGGTAGGGTTGAGGTAGGATGAGCATACTCACAGAAAGTGGCTGCACTTCAGGTTCCATCCTTCTCCCCTACCCCCTACCCTACCCTCCCCCATTAGAAGAAATTATTATTTTTTATGATTATTTAAATTACGCGCCAGTAGCCAAACCAGAAGGCAGTCGAAGCAACAAACGCGGCCTGTGGGCACACTGAAGTTGCTGCTGCTGTCGGTGGAATGTCGGTGCAATTTACAAAAGGCAGCAGCGGGAACAGCAGGCACTTTAAAGCTCTTGGAGCACTTGGCAAGATAGCATAGCGTTGCCTTCTCTAATAGTTTTCATCAGGCTGAGAGGCGTTCTCCTTTCTCTCTCTACTCTCCCCAGCTGCTTGTTTTAGCCTGAAGCTTTTAGTGCAATTGGCTGGCAGCTTGTTTAATGATCATTAAAGATGAAGACGACACACGAGCAGCAAAAGCAGCAGCAGCAGCAGCACAAGCAGCAGCAACAGCGTCATTGGCCAAGCGCAGTTTTGATTCAAAGCGCTCTTGACCAGGTCTTAATAAATGAGCACAGGTTCGCCCAGGCAGTGAACCAGCCGAGACTTGTTTTTATGGCCCCAACTCTTTGAATCTTTTGGCTTGCGGGCAAGTGCCTTGGACTCACTCTAATTAGTCAATTTTTCTCCTCTTTTTTTATACTCAATTAAATCTGCAGCTTCAGCTTCAGCTTCAGTTGCAGGCACTCGAGTAAGCAAATGATGTGCAGTAATTAGTGTTGCACCCGTATATATACATACAGACCCACATACTACTCGTATAGACATACATACTTACGAGTATATATAATTCAGGCAAGGCTGCTTCAACATCAACTTCAGCTACGTCCGACGCAGATAAATAATAATTTTCTTGCTGCTTGGGCAATTTTTTTTGCGGCAATGCCACAGGATGACAGGTGCAGTGACAACCGCACACACATACAGACCAAATTGCAGCAGCAAGTTGTGTATGTAACCCAGTTGGACTTGCACATAATCAAAATTCAAGCAAGCTCTAGAGAGAAAATATACTTGAAGCCTTTTTCCTAATTCAAGATAATTATGTTAACCAGACTTCCAGCTGGTTAACTTTTTGATACAAGATATTGTTAAAGATACCAATTAGCACTACTTTCAAGTCGTTATTTGTACTAATACTACTTTTTCTGCAACAAAAGTAGCTTTTTAACTAAGCACATTTTTGAAATTTTGAACAGATAAACACAAAATATATTTAATTCCAATATCTTATTTAAGCTATAGTAATATCAGCCATTTTTCTGCTTCAAAAATTAACGTATTAATCACTTTTCCGACTGGGTGACTTCATAATACAAGAACATGCTGAAGATACAACGACATACAACTTACATGTCATACATGCTGCCTTTACATTTATAATCAAGCAGCAAGCCGCACTCGTTGTTCCCATCTTCCAATCCTCCAATCCTCACCTCAACTCAACTCAACATCGACTCATCGCAAATACGCATTACATTGTGCATGATGAAGCATCTTCAAGTGGTTAAAGGCAAAGGCGAAGGCAATGAAAATGGCAATAGCAAAGCCAAAACCAAAGCGAAAAGCGATTCAATGTTGATGATTCTCTGCCCGGTAGCTCTCTCACTCGGTCGATTGCAGCTTGTAGTTGCTAAATGAAAACATACATTGCGGTCGCAGATTGCACACACACACACACGGCCTCCAAGCTAAGCACAACTACAAGAAATTTGCCAAACGCACAGTGGGAAACGGCTTGAGAAGAGATGAAAAAAAAAAAAATGAAAGTCCATTATAGAAATGGGAAAGTCTAATTAGCAACTGGGATTGGCATTTGCAAATATTATGCTTAGCTACATGTAACTATTTGCCGAGGTTAACAGCTTGGCCTATGGAAATGTGAAAGGTAATGTCAGATTATGGGAATTAGGAGAGGCAAAATTGTTATTAATGGTTCACTAAAGAATTGTAATTAGTTTCGTGATGCTGCAAAACGCCTAATGATCCTTTCTCTTTAATTGCTAATTAGAATTTGTGCTGAGAAATTAACAATTGAATAAATTCTTTTAAAAATCACTGAATTAAATTACACATGCAAATCACCAATGATATTGCTTAAATTTGAGCAGTACTATAATGTTCTAAAATAATGACTTTTACTTCTTAATTGTTAATTTGTTTTTAAGCAAAAAATAAATTTTTCAAAAATACTTTAGTTCTATCAAAACAATCTTAACCTTTTTGAATTTTTAGCAATTCTTTGTAATGATAATAATTAAGTTTGAGCCACATTATTAAATTCTAATACTATTTAAGCAGATAAATCTAATTTTTATCAATTTTTGAGTTAATTTATTTTCACTTTCTCTGCATTTTAGAATATTAAGGATTTTATTCAATGATTTATCATTTATAATATTTACTTGAGCAATATTATAAAATTCCAATATAATGATTCGTTCTCCTTAAAGTTAATTAATGAATTTAAGCAGACAAATCAATATTTTGATAAATTCTTAAATTTAATCCATTTTTTGTTGCTTCTATTAAGTAACGACTTTAATTTGCTTCACTGTGCGGCAGTAAAACATCCTCATCAATGTCGCTGTCGTTGTCGTTTGGTATTGCCCGCAGTCAGACCCAGAGACTTGGAGTCAAATACAGATACAGAGTCAGAGTCAGAGACAGAACAACAGGCCAGGCCAACAGAGAGTAACCAGTCGAAGCCAGAACATTTGTTCATTTGTCCACTTGTCCAGCCAAATGCACCGACAACTTCTCCTCTTTCACTACCAGCACCGACGTCTCCTACAAATCGTGCAATGATGAAAGCCATGGACAAAGTCTTTGACTTGTATTCAGTGTTGTGTTTTTTTTTTTTGTTATTACTTGTGCCGCAGCTTCTGTTCTTTTTTTTCTTGCCTCGTCTTATTCATTTTTTTGTTGTTGTTGCCTCGGCGGAGCTTGGAACGCTTTTATGCCCATTCAGTGCATCTTGTTGCCCCTGTGCCATCATTGTCCGCTTGTCCTCTTGAAGGACGGACATTGCCGTTTTGTGTAAAAGCGACTAATGTGTGTCTACGGAAGCCATTTCGTGCCTTTTAGCTGTGAGTCAGTCCAGAGACAGCAACCAGTTTCATTTCTTTGGCAATACAAAAAAAAGTGAAGTAAGAAAAATGAGGCAAAAATAAATATAAAACGAAAAAAAACGAAAAAAAAAGTGTAGTTAATTCGCCAAGTAATAATATTATACTCGTACTTATGAATGTCGTCTGAGCAACATGCTGTGCAGTTGCCAGTTGCCCAGTTGCTCAGTTGCCCAGTCTTAGGAACCCAAAAGAAGAACCTGCTAAGGCAGCTCCTCCAGCTAAATTGGCTTGAATTTTACGGTTGCTGTTGTTCTTGTTGTTGGTGCTGTTGTTATTGTCAGCAACAGCAGCATGCGGCATAAGAACAACAATCGACGATTGGCCTCGCCTCGGCCTCGGTCTGTATTTAAGCGACATCATTCATCTGCCCGCCCATCAACAGCAGCAGCAGCAGCAACATCAACAGCAACAGCAACATAAGCAGCAACAACAACAATGTCGGCTGCACAATGCCAATGACGACAGACGCCTGGCGATGACGATGTTGTAGATGGGATACGAATGACGATGACGATGATGATGATGATGACGACAGCAATAATAATAACATACAACAACAACAACAGCTATAACAACAGCTACAACAACAATGGGCAGTCAGAGGCAGGCTGCAAGGCAGCCCTGTGGCCCATCAGACATCTCTGTAGTACAAAGTACAAGTCCGCATAATTATAATCAACGTCATTTAACGTTGCCGGCCGTCACTCAGCGCCATCTACAACATTTACAACAGCCACAGCAGCAGCAGCAACAGCAACAACAGACACAGCAACAACAGCAACAACAATAACTTGTAAACCCAAAGTGCCCCATCAAGCTTATTGTTGTGTATCTTTTGGATACATTTTTGATAACAGAGAGCATAATAACTTTGTCGTTAGGTTAGGAATGCATTAACAAAAGTAATATACAAAAGAGAGTACGCTTTCTGAATTAACTGTAACATAATGACTTATTTTTGTGGAATATTCTGGTATTATAAACTAATCTAATTAATCTGTCTACTCTTAGAGTTTAACTGAGCAAATTATAAAGGCTAAAATTACATTTTTTGAGCAGATATAGAGTAGACTCCACGAAAATTTCAACTAGGTATTTCAAAGATGTATAACCTGTAGCTATGTGATATATAGCTAAATGCAGTTGAAAGAGGATCTTTTGTCTTACTTAATATGTCAAAATATTCATATATTTAGTTGAAGATTTTAAGGAATTCCGTGATTATATCTGCCAAGATATCATTTCCTTCTAAACTTCATCAACTGTAAATTCTGTTAATTAAATAAGCTACGTCAATGAAATAACTTGTAGAAAGTATCTCAAAGATACTTTTCAGCCACACCTACAGTGTGTAAAATGAGAGCCCGTATTTGTTTTATATTCTGAAGCATTAAGATGCTTCTGGGAAATCCACGGCCACAACGTTTACTAATTCCCCTTAGGGCATCAAATTTTCGACTTGTCGGTAGATTAGCTTTTCGTTTTACTTTCTGGCCTGGTGTCTTACGTTTGTTGACCTTTGTCAACTTCAACACGCGACTAAGCGCTTAAAATTGGTGCAAATACAAGTCGGTAGATACATACATACATAAGTACTCGCACTGTTTTGTGTGTCTATCTAGCGCCGGAAGTGCGCTATTTATAACAAATTGCCGCGTGTTTGACATTTAACCAAACGAAACATCGTCGGCAATGGCTTCACATTAAAGATTTAAATGTGGTGTTGTGCCAGAGGAGAAGGGGCGTTGAAACCGGAGGCGTTACCAGTCCACCAGGCGTACTTTTGGCATGTAATCAAATGTAACCGCACGCCAAATATGCGCCCCGGACCCGAGTCCGGACTTGGCTCCCTCAACGCAAACACGTAGTCGAATCCGTATACAGACAGACTAGTGGTCTGTGGCTAAGCCACGGCTATTTAATACAATAAATCGCACTGCCATCAGTCGACGACAAAAGGAAGACTAAAGAGGGGAAGGAGGACGAGGCCGAGGCCCAGGGTCTTGGGTCTTGGGTCTGGTAACCTTCTTGAGAGTGGCCTGACTCGAGTTCAGTTGCGCGACCTTCTTCATTAAAATTATGACAAGCTGTAATTATCTTCGATTTGCTTTGACCAACGCACTAATTGCGTGTGAGACAAGGGAATGATATCCGAACCAGGCTGTGGTTACACAGAAGATTGACGTACACTTCAAGTGTCGCTCAAGTGTAACCAAACAACTCGTTTTTTTCATTTTCTTTTTTTTTATCAAAATTAGTCAGCTCTGAAAAAGATGTGACTGGCTTATGACCGAGTTAGTCATACAGTGAGTGAGTCAAAAATATCTTTCTTTTGTGGGAACGGTCTTTATGAGTAATTTCAATGGATTGCTTAGCGGAAGATGTTAGATATGTCTTACAACTTTGAGTAATAAATAAAATTATAGATTTGCATAGTTACTGCTCCATTTTAATATATGCGAATTTGTGAGATTTTCTCAGAAGTATCTTGCTAACATTTACTTGAAACTGAATACGATAAAAATCTGCAGAATTTATTAGTAAATTTCATTAAATTGGTGTTGCCCTTTAATCAAATTTGAAATATTTTGATAGTAAAGAACAGCTGAAATGTATTATTGAGTTAGTTCATATTTGAATTTGCTCTGAGTGAGTTTAAGTTTATTTAGTGGTTATATCAATGGATTGCTAAGAGAAAAACTGTCAATAATTAGATAATTTCTTTGATAATAATTTCACTTGAGAGTTATAAATTATAATAATGATTTATATTTGTTCTACTCCATTTAAATATAAGTGACTCTAAAAGATATTACTTGAAACTCAATACGATACAAATTTGTAATATTTATGAGTAAATTTAACTCAACTTGATTTCCTCTTCTATTAAATTTGACATATTTTGACAGTAAAGAATAGTTTATATATATTTTTGAATACCATCTGTATTTTATTTTCTATTTAGCTGCATTCTTTAAGCGTTTCCGCGTTCATATTTCAATTTCCTTTGCTTTGTCGTCTGGTTTACCCATTAGTCTTCCCCCTTTCAGTGCAGTCAGTCACAACGTCAGAGTGTTCCTGGGAAACTGCGTGACCAGGCTAATTAAAGCTTCAGAAAATGTTGACGAACTGCCTTGTAGTACAGAGTATGTGTTCAAAATTGAACTTCAAGTAACTTGAGACGTCAACTATGTTGTATGTAGACTTTGAAGACTATGTATCTTAGAGATACCGGTTTCATAATTTATGTAATTATATGCATTTAAACATTGCAGCACGAAAGCTACTACATATAACTGTGAGCTGCGTCTTTTGTGCTATTATAGCTCGACATCAAATTATAGCAATTATATAATTTTTCTTTCCTTCACTTGTCTTCTATTTACAGAGGGTCGTCCACATCCGATAGACAGACTCCAGAAACAGCTGTGTGTATGTGAGTGTGACAAGCGCAACTAATGAGCAACAGCAACAGCAACAACAAATCGGAAACAGGAAGGAGCAACAACAACAGCAGCAGCAGCAAAAGCAACAGAAACGACGACGACGAATGAAAGTAAAACTGCGTGGCCATTATTATCATTACTAAATAATCGTAACTGTGATAGTACCAAAGAAAAGCAGCAACAGTAGCCAAGTTGAAGATACTGAAGCAAAAGCTACAGATACAGATACAGATACAGCTACAGATACATTTACAGAGACAGTTGCTGCCGTGCGTAATTACGTTTCAGTGATTTTCAAACTAATAAATGTCGTACGCGCAATTGCCGGCAACAAGAACAACAACAATTTGCTAAAGCCAAGCAGCCAACAAAACTCTGCACAAAATGGCGCACAAAATGAGGCAGACAACAGCAGCAGCAACAACAACAACAGCAGCAACAACAACAGCAACATCAACACACACGAGAGCAACACAGAGCTGTAGAAGAGCAACACGAGTCGGCACGCATTCAAGTTCAAGGCGGTCATCGTTAATCACATGTTTTATATCCTGCCACACGTTTAGCTCCACAATGTTGTTGTTGCTGGTGCTTGTGCTTGTTGGCACGACACAAGCAGCCAGCAAGCTGACCAGTCGCACCAACAACAGCAGCAATAGCAGCAGCAGCAGCAATAACACAACAGCAGCAGCAGCAGCAGCACAACAAGCAACGCCCGTTTGGGATCATGCCATCGATTTGAATGAGGATTTTCGCATTCTATGGCAAATCATTAATCAGGATATAACATTTGAAATACAAGCACGTACATTAGGTTATGTCGGCTTCGGATTCTCACCCGACGGTAATCTCGCTGGCGCGGATATGGCCATCGGTTGGGTGGACAAGGGTCAAACGTATTTTCAGGTGAGTGATAAATAAGATAAAGAAAACCAAAAAAAAAACGAATACAAAAACGAGGCAACAAAAACTTAGGAAAAAACTCTCCTCAACCATTTTTCATTTTGTCGGGTTACATTTTCATTTTCCAATGCGTGCGGGCCGGAAATTAAGGCAGCCAACTAAATGAAAAGTTGTCGCCCTAATATCATGCAATTTATTTTGCAAGCATTTTGATAAATAATATTAAAAAAAACACAAGAAGAAGAAAAAATGTTTGCAAAACAAGAAAAACATTTTACCACTCAAGTTGGTTAGTAATTAATTTGTTGTGGGTGGCAGAAAATAGCTCCACAAAAAATGGGAGGAATTTTTAGAAAGAAGAGGAAATAAGGAGGAGCAGGATGTGAAGCAAGTTCCGCTGTAAAAGGCGCACAAAATATGTGCATAGTCTTAGCTGTTAGCTGGTTGGGTCTCCTTATAGCCAAGCAGGGCACGGCATATGAATAATGACAGGCTCATTTGTAAGGACTTGACGGGTTTTTATTTGAATGTGCTCGCGTTTTCCTGTCCTCTTCCTCTTGTTGCTGCTACTGCTACTGCAAAGCCTGTGAACAGTAAGGATTATGGCAATTTAGCAAGAGAAATACTGAACTAGGTGAACCCAAACCCACACACACACACACACACACAGAGAGAACCGTAGCAAACCAACCAGAAAAGAGAAGCATAAAGATTCATTTTATATTATAAATTCGAAAAGGAATATTCCAATACAAACTCTCTTGCCAAGTTGAAAAAGTAAAGTATCCTAACTAATCATTTATTTGCTACTGCTTTTCCTTTGAGCAACTTGTGTGTAGCAAAACCCAATAACTGACAGCTAAAGTGCAAAGTAAACTAACTGGCAAATAGCTTAGCTTCCAGTTCTCTCAGTTCTCGACTCTTGCTGCGATTGTTTGTAGTTTCCGAAACATTTAATTAGCTCGTGAGAATAAAGACTGTTAATTAGAAGTTCAAGTTAACAAAGCAGCTAATCCTTGTTTGGTTTGTTCAAGGCACATTATTTCCTGTCGCAACTCGAAAATAAAACCAAGAGAGCGATAGAGCTAAAGTTTAGGAAAGTTAAACTTGTTTATATAGTTTATTTTATTTCGGTATGACTTAAGATCTATATTGAATTTGTTTGGTACACTTTTCATTTGAATCCTATTTAGCAAATAGTCTGCAATTGCAACTAAAGGAAAAAGTGACAGTAAAATAAGGATATTTTATCTCTTACTGACTAACTTGAGATACATAATAACTAGTCTTAGTACTACCTCTTCACCGGATGCCGGATACTAGCTTTTCAATATCCAACTCAAAGAAAACCCTGTTTTATTTCAAAATTTGCAATCAAAAACTGTATACCATATCAAATCAATATCATACTCGAAGTTACGTATACGTATATGTATACTTCAGCTAAATATTCTAAATACTACCTTCTACACGTTGGGCGCCTTTTACAGTCATAATCCATCCCTGAACTTGGCAACACTCCTGCCCCATTTTGAGGTAGGCTCCATGGGCTATTGTCGTAAGCGGTGGTCTTACGTTCATCAATTTATTTTTTTGGAAACGCCCTCAGCTACGAGTTTAACAACGACGTCATTTGACATTGCCTGAATTTCCCCTAATCCAGCTACAGCTCCAGTTTTGGCTCCAGCTCCTCCTCTAGTGTTGTTCTGCAAGAGTAATAGGAGTCGTCACTACAAAGTGTCTAATGAAATGCGAGTATTGCGTGTTGTGGTTGCGTAGCTCTTCTGCCTTCTGTGTTTTCCCTCTCTGTGTGTATGTGTGGCAGGATATGCGTGTGGCGCCCAACGTGGGTGGTAAGCGGCGGGTGGGCGGCCAATTGTGTCGCTGACACAAACAGAAACTTGGGACAGGCGCATTGCTTTTTTTCGCTTTACTTTTTTTTGCTGTATGTGAGATTTAATGATTTTCGAGGCATACAATGTCAACTATACACACACACACACACATACATAGAATATTATTGTTGTTGAATGTTAAATACCAGATACATTAATATGTCTGTCTGGCCTCCTCGCACCCACTCAGCCTGTCTGTCTGTCTGTCAGTCAGTCAGCCAGTCTTTGTGTGACGGTGTTAATTTCACATCTTGACGTGTCGTTGGTAATTGCGAGTCGCTTCAAAATGTACACACATTCACACACAGTCACACACAATCCGCATAACGAGTCGTGACTGTCTGACGGTCTTTTTGGACAAAATCTCCCCCCTCTTTCCCATGTTGAGATATATAGTTACCTGCCCCCTATTCAACTGTAACCTTTGTTGCTTTAATGTGTGTGGTTGTTGATTTGTCAAAATACTACGCTCCATGGCCACACAACGTGTCAAAGGTTAATTAGAGCTGAAATAGATATTCGTATTAATATAATAATTAAGTGCTGAAGTGTAAGTAAAAGGCCCCAAAATCAAAGCAATATCAATTGTTATTCCAAGCCTGGGGCAACACACACACTTTATGTGTCTGCTCTTTGTATATATATGTATGTGTGTGTGTGTGTGTTCGTGCCAAAAACTCACAATTATCTAATAGACAATGGGTAATTGCATGCAATTGTTGAACTATGGAATCAATATTCAATATTTATTGCACAATAGAACAACATATACATACACTGGCGAACTAGTTCTCGCGTTAATTGGCTAATTTCGTTATGGCAATTGAAATATCGAAATAGCAATAGCAATAGAAATAGAAAGAGAGAGAGAATGGAAGATAGACTTGAAAATAATTACAAATTTCAATAGACAAAACGACACTGGCATTTGTGGTATTTTATAGTACTATTTAGACCTTGTTTCATTTGCATTTTGCATTCGCAAGAAAACCAAACATCGAGAAACTTTTCACCAAAGCATTTATATAATTGTTCAATTGGCTTTAAGTGACATGCCTAGAGACCTTCAGGCCAAGAGTCGCGCTGTCAGTTTTAAACATACTTACAACTACATACCATACATAAAGTGTCAGCTCAAGGGCAAATGTATAAATTGACTGCGGAAGTGGGACGCGATTTGGGCAGATACCCAAATAAAAGACACTAGACATTGACATAGTTCACATTGAAACATTCAACAATGTGTGGGAATTATGCATTGAGAACATTTGTTGGTATTTCATAATATTTGCATGCCATGACATAGTTTAAATATTTGAAAATGCATTCTGTTGTCATGTTACGCACATGAACTATCATATTTTATTAACTTTGCTTTAATGCTTTTAAGTAATAATAAATTAAAGTGCGCTTCAAAATAGTTTAAGAATTTATGTTGCTTTTAAGTCGAAATAAAGTTTTATCGGCTACAATATGGATAATATTCTTTCTCCGTTCATCACTTTTGCTTAGACTCTTATGAGAGCATTAGATTCTTAAACTATTCATTGGCAAGCAACAAAAAATAAGTCTAGATTTCTATACTTTCCTGTGTTCCTAATAAATATAAAAGCTACAATTAATAAAAATAGAAAACAACATATAAATGATCAATTTAATTAAAATATGTTATACAAAATAAAGTAAAAACTGATAAGATAAAAAATTAATACAAATCTCTTTTTAACACAATATTTAAAATTATTCAACATTTGTACCAAAGTTTCTTTGTTTGATTGCTTTAATCAAATCAATAGCTACTTATTTCCATAACAGACTTTACTATTTAATCCGATAATTGTTATTTTGGCTTTAATTTATCTTTTGTTGGATCCGTAATCTTGTGAATAGCTGATATTTTATAAGCAAAATTCTTTTTAATATTATAATTAAATAATAAAAAATAGTTTTCCATTTATCAGTTCATAAAATGAAAGTAAGTTATTCAAGATTTTATATTTCCCACGGGATTTTCTAAGATTTCAATCAGCTGTTATATACTTTTTTTTTTCTTAAAAACCGTTGACACTCTCAGCTGAGAGTCTCAGCCGTGCCCTCTAAATATGTGTGTAATTCAATATTTCAAAGCTCGAGCGTTCTGAACATTCCAAAGACGACACTTTCACCCACAGCTTAAAACAAGCAGCTGTTAAATGGCCAGTTTCAAAGGCTGACATAATAGTCGAGAAGAGACGAGAGAGAGAGAGAGAGAAAGAGAGAGGGCGAAGAAGAGGAGTAGCCTGAGCTAGCGAACTAAGCTCGAGGAAAAGGGGAAAGAGCTTCGGGTGTTGTTGCCTATTAGTCGGCCATTATTTGTAGATACTTTGCGATAAGCAACGATGCCGACAATAGCGCCACACCTAGAAGAGAAGGAGGAGGCGGCTAAAAACCGAGGCATAATAAAAAACAAATTCGTGTAATTTATTTTCAACTTTTATTAGAGATAAAGCTGAAGATGGTTGCTAGAGGAATAGGAAGAGGGAGGCTGGCGCTTATCAAAATTTTAATTAATACGCATCAGAGAAACTTTACGAAAATGGTTTCTAACGCTCTATGGCCCTAAAGCAACGCTGTGACGTTAATTAGTGCCATCCAAGTGGCTACGCGACTCTGTTGCACTCGTTTCACTACAATGTACAAAGCCCCAAATAAAAAAAATAAAAAAAAAAAAACAAGCCACAACAAGCCATTAGCTAGAGAACGAAGCGATTAGTATCTTAAAAGTACTTAAAAGGTCATTACACTACAGTCAGGCCAACACAACGAGTTGGCGATGAACGAGGAATTAGGAATGAGAAAAGAGCTGAGCAACTTAGCCAGCGACTAATTATTTAATTTCAAGTTTTAAGTATGCTCCGGCTGAAGTAACCAACCAACCAACGAGAGCTGTCAGTCATATTTACCTCGCAGCAAAAGCTTTTGGCCCCTTTGGCTCTAACCTAACCCATTAAGCAGTGAGAGATAACAGATCCATTATAGAAGAATTACGAGTACGCAACATCACCCAACGCCATCGCCATCGCCATTCCCATCACCATCTCCCAACTCCATCTTCAACATCGTCATCTTTCGCTAATGACCATCGATGTTGATGTCTGCGTCGTCGTCGATCATAGTACATCACTCAACCTCATTGGACTGATTGACTGACTGACTGGCAATGGCCCTGGCTTTTTGGGTAGAGATGGTTTGGTTTGAATTGCTTTTGAGTTGAGTTGGGTTGGGTTGGGTTGGTTAAACAGGGTTGGGTTGCGTATCTATTCACTATCCATATGACCAGCTGTCTGTCTAATTTTCAAGTGGTTACGCTGCACAAACTAAAACAAGACTTAAATGGGGTTAAATAACACGCCGAAGCGCAGATGCTCTACGTATTGAAATAATATTTATATGTTTACTTGGCTTAAAGTAGCTCTTATGAGAGGAAGTAAAACACTAAGGCACAGCAGATACTTGCCAATGATTTTCTAGTAGTAGATCAATAATAAATATCTTTAGTTGGAGTGTCTTACAAAATGATTATAGGAGTAGTTTTGAAATTAATGATACAAGTTTATCTCTAACTGTGAAAAAGTCTTATTATTCATTCTAATACTATAACAATTTTGTGAATAAAATAAAAATGTTGCACGCTTAAACTACATTTGATTCAAACATGAAATTAATTTAGAAATTATTAATATTTCTCATCTATAAATATTTTCTATTTTCATTTATATAATATATGTTCCTATACAAATTTTATGACTAAATTTAGATTCTCGAATTCGATTCAACTAATAAGTATAAATAATGATGATAATAATACATGTCATTAAAAAAGCATTTCAAAAGCAAATAAATTTTTATAAAATAATATGTAATATGTAATATTAAAAAATATTTATAATAAATAGTTATTACTATTTTAATGAGAACTGTAATTGAATAGAATCTATAAATTGTTTACTAATTTAATATATTTAATTTCAAATCAATTGAACTTTTATTTATAAATCAGTGCAAATAATATCCAAGTTTAGTACAACTTATTTATTCATATTTCAATGTTCTTAAAAAGCGCTAAAATTCTTGGAATATTTTTTCTATTATGCGTTTGAGCTTCAAGCTTATAGACTTTACTTTAATCTCAAAGTCATCTACATATTTTCCAAGAAATCATTGCGTAGATTGCGTAAGCTTATTGGCCAAGTTAATATGCTCCTGCTGTGAATTGACCAGAAAAATAAAAGAAGAGGAAAAAATAGAACAGGGAAAAACGAAAATCGAAAAACGAAAAACCATTTGGCAACCTTTTTGAACTTTTGCGTAACCATAGCATGACGTGTGCGAGTTTCATAGGCATTGTATTGTGTAGTTTTTGTTTTTGTTGTTTTTGTATCTCTCCTGATTTTGGTGTATCTAGCAAATACATTAACATTAGCACGTTGTTCTATTTGGACGCAGTGCGCTGTTAATTATAAGTGAATGATTAATTGTGCCAACACCAAAGCATCGACAACATCTCTGGGGTCAAATTGTGAACGTTGCGGCTTGTGTTCGGACTTGGGTTTTGGGATTGTGTTTGGGATTGGGTCTCTTGATTGGCATATGAGTAATGAGCTTTTTGTTTCTCCATATACAGTATATTTGGTACTCATCGTACATTTGTGTGAAATTGTTTTTTTTTTTATTTTTACAACTCCCAAAGAACTGCTGCCCACACACACTCTACACACTACACACAACATACAACACAACAGCTTGCATGTCATCACTTGAGACGAGTTTTTTATTGTACATGTTTAGGGGAATCTATGTTGTTTCTTTTTTTTCGCTTTTTTTCTTACTTTCTTCGTTACTTTCTCACAGCTGTTGGTTGAAGAATGCGAATAGCGTGCTGAGCGCTTAGAATTCAATTAGTTTTTATAGACATTATCCAATTTGCTGTAGTTGTTGCTGTTGGGTGCGTGTTTCATACATACACACAATGAAATGTATCTGTATCTGTAACTGTCTGTTAAACGACGAAACGATTCGCGTGCTGGGCATTGAGCTCACTCTCAATGGCCATCCATTTTTCTATTGTTCCCTAAGCACTATTTGTAGTTGTAGACACGCACACACACATACACACAAAAATACACACACTTCGCCTACGCACACACTTAATAAATCATAAATACATGCCGGCAAATTATATAGATGAGTTCCCGGTCCCATTGCCGCTCTCATACCTCCTCTCCCAAAGCCCTCCCACAAATTTCAATGACTGCGCATTGAGGAGCCAGCGAATAAATAATAGTTAAATATATATATTTTCTTTCTGTATTTTTTTCCTATGACGCGACGCCTAAACATTTTGTTATTAAATTTTATGCTGTTTATTTGTTGACTTAAGCCCAAGGCCTTTTATTACATGAATACACAGTTCCGAATTGGAGATGGAGGTGGAGATGGAGAATACGGGAAAATATATACACATACATACAAAGGAAGCACAAATTGCGTCAATTGTGTGTATGAAATTGAGGGGCTTAGTTTAAGATGATATGAATGTGCCTCATACTTATGAATGCCCCATAAGCGTTCAACTAGCCATTCATATGATAGTTGTGGATATCATTTGATACAGACTTAAGCAAATGACGCAAGACCAACAAATTGTTTACGCTATCTCCAAAAAAGAAAATAAAATAAAAACACAAAGGAGATTTGGCTTATGAAGAGGAAGAAGACATCTCATATGAGTATGACATTGTCCAAAGTTACTCTAGCATGTCAAGAGAACAATATTAAGTTAAATGTGCTGAAAGTTATTACCCAAGAAAGGTGTTCTATATGAAAAAGATATGTTTAAACTTAAAGTCATCCATTTAAGTTTCCTCAATTGACAATTAACTATATGTAATCCTCTTAGCTTCCCAGCTCGTAAATCAACAATTATCTGAATGTCCATTTTGAACTACAGCAAACTTTAATCATTTTTCATTTCATTTCGTAGGCTATTAAGCATCAATTCCTTTTGAAATTTGACACATTTAATGCTTAGAGCATTAACTATTTATGAGCAACTTGGGAATGTATCTATTGGGTAAAGTTTCGTATCTCTCTTTCTCTTTTGGCCAAATCAATTGACAGTGTCATCACTGTAGATCAATTAACTGTTTAAATCAATTTACAATTTATGCATAAACTTTATAATCAATAGACTTAAGCATTTGGCTATAAACCAGAGACAGAAGACCAAAGACTGAGACTCCAAACTCAACGATGCATTTTGGCCAACGATGCATTAAAGCCAAAGACAAAACAATTACCTAGTCGGGGCCAAGAAGGAGTTGCTACAGCCTGGCTAGATGACTGGCTGCTTGCTGCCTAACTGCCTAAATCCGTTAGGCCATAAAAGCTATAAATGCTCAATTACAGGAAGTAAATATGCACACTTGATGCACAATCTTGCGTAGAGATGGCAACGTTGACTTTTAAAATTATCGCAGTTAGTGGATAGGAGGACAACGACGACGACGACAAGCCAAAGTTTAATAACTTGTCTGAAGACTGTGTGAGAGAAATTTAATTTCATTACATTCATGTGACATAAACCGTTGGCATCGTGTCTATGGGCCTGGCATTTTGATAATCTATTACACATGGCCATGGCCATAACGCAAAACCTCAACCTCAAGCCACAAAACATCCCAGTCGCAGCCGCTGCCGCAGTCGAAGCCGAAGCAGCCGCAGCCTCAACTTGTGTTTAGCTGCCACATGCAACCCGAAAAGGAGGACACAGCTGAAAGAGGCTGTGGCTAGAAGAGAGAGCGAGAGAGAGGGGGCAACACTGGGGCTATTAGTGCGTTGTCTTGCCAAGTCTCTGAGATGTCTTGACTCTTCGGTACAATGCCAAGTGCGCATATTTGCTTTAGCACAACAACAGCATCTTCCCGAACTCAAAGACAACGATGATAATTGCAAAAAGTACCGTTTGCCGTATGCGAAAGATTTTCTTTCGTTGGACACTCCCTCCATCCTTCCTTCCCTCCCTTCCGACCACTCTACTGCCAATAATTTCTTTTCAAGTGAGGCCTCCTCGCATGCCACTCGCATTGCGTTTGCAAAATATTTTTTGCGCCACTCGAACAATTTATGAGCGTTGAAAAGGCTTAGAACCCAAAGGAGGAGATCAGATGAGATGAGATGTGAAGAAGGAGAGGAGGAAGAGGGGTGCCTGTTGATTATGTTGATAATGTCGTGTGGTAGACCCACAAAACAGAAACCAGAAACAGGTTTGAAACATTGCAGCATCTTCTTAGTCCCGGTTTAAGTTCCAGTCACCAGTCCCCAGTCTCAAGTTCCACTCTCAGAATTGCGCTAGTCATATTAACGTGTACCGTTCGTTGTTGTTGCTGTTGTTGTTGTTGTTGCTGTTGTTGTTATCATTGTTGTTGTTGCTTGTAGTACCTGTTGTCGTCGCTGGTGCTGCGTACGACAACAAAACAAACTGCAACAACAGCAACAGCCCGAATATGGTCAACGCTCTTTTAGCCATGTTTACACGTTAAGTGTGTTTGTATGTTAGCCGTGTCTTTCTCTCTCTTCTTCTCTTTTTTTTCAAGCGCATTTCTTCCCAGGCTGCAGTTGTCCCATTGTTGTTGTTGCTGTTGTTTTTTGGGTGCCTCGCTAATCACATTTTGATTAAAAGACAAGAAAAAACAAGTGGTATCTACAAACAGACAAGAACTAAAATACACTTGCTTACTGAGGGTATTAAAATTAATTAGAATAGTCTGAAAGAACTAAACAAAATGCTTACAAGCTAAATTTAAACAAAGGAATACCATTTTTAAATAGAAATTGTTGTTGTTCTTTTCCAAACTAAATAGTAAAAACAATAGAAATATGAATACTAATTGTTTATTTGAAATCAATTCAAAGCAATCGGCAAAATCAAATAAATATAATAAATTGACATAAAGAATAGAAAGTAAAACCAATAAAATAATTAATCCTTTTAAATCAGATTCAACTGATATAAAATAAATATATTAAATGCCGTCTTCATTTCATTAAGATATACTGAATAATTTCTGTATTGAAATATTAAATTAAATATTGAAAAAAGTTGTACAGAAATAGTTAAAGTTCAAATGCAAGTAAATACAACTTACATTCTTTGGCTTGTACTGCATTTACATATATGGGAATTATCACTGTACTTTTATAGCAATTGCAAATCCAAGTATTCATAAAAATTTAAAGTCATCCATTGAGATTCCTGGCTTATACTCTAAGCTGAGCAACAGCAAACATTATCAAGATATCATAATACCCCCAACACAATCAAGAGCAACACAAACTTTGTGCTCAATGCAACATCTGCATCTGATACCAAGTCACTGCCACTAACGGTGCTTCAACAACTTACAACTTACAACTAACAACAACAACGACAAGGACAGACCTGGATACAACAGAAAAAAAAATATCTGATATCTGTTGAAGCTGCGTGAAAGCATATTTATGTATAGATTTTGAAAGGCCTTTACAAAAAGGCAGAAAAAACTTAAATGACATAAATAAAAAAAAAAGTACACAGAAAATTGGCGAATGGTGAATGGTGATGCATGAGGCATGCGGCATCAGGCATGCAACTGCCGCTTTATCCTCCCCCTCGTCCACATTTCGCACAACCCACTTAAGTGAGTGGAAGTGCGTGTTGCATCTTTTGCTGTTAGAATTTCCATTATATTACACTCGACTCATACATGCGGCAATTTTTATATTCATCATTAATTAAGCGCTAAACAGCCGCCCGCTGTGCACATTTATGCCTAGAGCGGATTTGATAGAGAAAGATAGGGACACAAAGAGAGAGGGAGAGAGAGAGAGAGGGAAAAACAGCATGACATCATTTTCGAGAAATTGGAAAGGGAAGCTATAGTCATCTACACTCATCTAGTCATGGAGCATGTGTGAGCTGTCGGTTATATATATTAAAAACTGCATGGAATTGATTTGAAAATAGCTACGGCATGCCGCATGAGGCATACAACGGGTGGCAGGCGGCAACAAGCAAGAGGCAAGAGGCAGGAAGAGAGCAGCAGGCAGCAGGCGGCAAAAGAAAAATAGAAATATTCTGTTAATGCCAATGATGATGATGATTCTGATGATGCTGATGATGGCATGGGATCCCCTGCCGTCTGGCCTGTGTGTTAATTAAAAGCCACTGGACGTTGGAGTTGGAGTGCAACAACCTTGGCATTTCCTGGGTACTTAGTCAACCCGGCAGCCTCTTGATTAAGGCAGTATATAAATATGTATATTTACACTGCAACAAAAAACAGCAGCTTATAAAATTAAAAACAGTCATCTTCAAAGTTTTGTTTTTAAAATAAGACCATGTTAAAAGAAATTACTAAAACTAAGCGTACTAGTTAAAAAAAATATATAATATAAGAAGAAAAGTCTACAAGTTTTAGGAAAGTATACATTCGTAAATATTTTCATAAGCTTATCTTCTTATTTGACAAACTGAATTAAATCTTCTTAAGAAGATATTTTTTTAATTCTGATCTTGAACAATTTGTCAGTTTTGCTCTCTACAACTCTCAATTGATCACAGTCTCAAAATTAGGTGATATCTGCATTTTTATTCTTAAACTTGTAGGTCTTAAAAAATTTAAAAATGTTAAACTTATACTTATATTTGTAGTCTCGATAATATAAGAATTTCTTATCTAGTTAATAGCTTCAGGTTCTCTACGCATTTTTTAAACCAAAATTCTTAGTTTTGCAATCAACACCGACATAATTTTTATCAGTGTACTCTTGTACAAGTATATACTTATAAAAATACTTGAAGTACTTATATCTATAGTATATATATGGAGTATATGCGTTTTATATGATGCGTAGGCTGCTGCACGCGTCAATATGCGTAGAATGGAGTCAACTTGTATCGTCCCACTCCCAGTTTCAATTCTAAATCCCAATCCCCCAGTAGCTGCCTGCCTGGGCATTAATGGACGCTGACTAATGATGAAATGCGCGGCATTTGCCCGGTTTTGGACTGAGACTGAGACTGGAAATGAAACGAAGGCTGGACTGCTGCGCTCTGCTGTCGTTTCATTTATGTAGAAAAGGATTAAGGCCATAAACCAAACGGTTGACGTTGGAGCTTAGCATGAAAAATGATTACCGCTCGACAGTCGAGAGTCGGCAGCAACAGCAACAACAGCAACAGCAACAAGCAGCAGCAACAGCAACAACAACAGCAACAACAGTTGGCATTCGGGCGTTGGAGTTGGAGTTGAATTGGAATTGGAATTGAAGTTGGGAGTTTTAGGTAGGTGTTAAAGTGGTCGTGGCTTCTGCGGCTCTCCGCGCATTTAAAAAATGTGACAGACTCCGGGTATTGGGATCTGCTGCTACTAGGCCCAGCCTCATAAACTCTGAGACACGAGACAAGTGCAGTTTTGCCAGACATTCGACGAGGGGTGCGGCATTTGCCCCTAAGCTCCTAAACTATGTGCATTTAATGGCATATGGGCTATCCGACACTTTCCATAGACTTCATTAAGGCCAAAATGTGATAAAGGTCGTTAGCACAAGTAGCTTAAATATTTATATATTCCCAATTCCATATAACAACAAAAGCAGCACAATTGACTCATTTTTCAACAGACATGACAAACAGGCATAAGCTAATTAATAAGCCATAACAAATCATTCTCAAGATCGTTGCAAATTAAAGGCCACATTTTAAAACGGTCAACTTGCAAATAAATTAACTAATTTTAAAGTTAAACGAGCGATTATAATGAAATATTGCAAGAGAAAAGAAAGAAATATTCCTGTTTATAAGTTAGGAATTTCAATTCCTACAGATGCAGATGAAATTTATTTCTTAAATTCAATAAGTGCATAGGAATCTATATACAGAAGATTCAGAACTGTATTTGAATTTATATTTAAATAATACATAAGAAGTTGTTGAAGATTAAGCAACAATCAATAACAAAAACAAGCTTTTTATGATTAGTACAATTGTATTTAATATTTTCAACAAGAATTTTAGCTTTAGTTTAAATGTTATAAAAAATCCTTAACTCAACATTCAATAAGACTTTAAATACTGTGGCTAAACCTTTTTCTTTTGTTATAAACATCAGCATTTAGTAGAATATTCAATACTTTCGAAACTTTTCAAAGTATTTTCATATTTGACCATTTCGTTATATTAATATTCTATTTAGTTTGCAAGAACTTTTAGTCTATGGAGGCAATGCTTCAAAAAATTCAATTTCAAATTTCTAATGAATGACTTTGCCTCTTTCCATACTTATATTTACTCTAATTCTCATTTTTGTGACCATTGCGTACGATTTGAGTTATGCATTGAAGCGGCAGAAATGATTTCCAAAAAAAAAGAAAGAAAAGAAAAAAAACTTCTTGCTAATACATTTGTCCATTTGTTGAACAAATTTCGAACTTTACAAAGTTTTCTGCTCGAGGCACTTAAAGGCAACCGAGTTTGAGTCCAAATTCGAGACTGGACCAACAAAGCTTGACCACAAAGCGAGAGCACAGACAATGGCACCCAAAGGCGCACTTATATTGCTTCATGTTCACAAATCAAACTTTTGCTAAGAAGAATACAACAACAACAACAGCAAGAAATAGCATGGGGTATATATAAAATTTTTTGGTACTTGCTGTTTGTATTTTATTAAAAAACCGTAACTAATGATGCCTAAATTCGCAATAAAAATGACGCGGGCTGAACAGTAAAAAATACAAGAAAAAAAAATCACCCACAACGCACAATATGGTCCATTAGTGTGCTTTTTGTTGTGCCATTAGAAAATGCTAGGTGCCCACCCTAATTCTCACTCCTCTTCTCCTTGGCGAACCACAGCAATTTGAAACAATTTTAATAAAAAATAAAGAAAAGCGAGTCGGAAAGGCAAACATCATGGAATATTTTTGCTAGAGAAGAGAAAGCGAAAGAAAGAGAAATAGAATAACAATCAAAGAGAAAGAGATAGAGATAGATAGAGAGAGCGATTGCGGTAGCTTATTGTGACAAATTTTAAGTAATTTCATTTTTATTTTTCCAACAACGGCCACAACTTTATATTGTCCTCTCACTTGGATTCTCAAAAACACCGCTCAAAAAGGAAACCAAAAGAGAGGTGCGTGAAGAGAAGAGGGTGGGGGAGATGAAAAAATTTTGAAATCCAGTCAAAGTCAAAACAGCTTTGGAATTTGTTTTTCTTTAAGCGTAAAAAGTTTCTTTCCGTCTCATTAAAGGCAAAAAGTTGGCTGCCTGACGAATTCCCAGCGCATTTATTTACACCTTTTTTTTGCGTTGCTGTTGTTGCTGTTGTTGTTGTTGGCTGAGGGATGTACCCCGTGCTTTTCTTTTAGCCTTTAGCCGCCCACAAAACTCAATTTGCGAGCCCTTTTGTTTTGCATGTGCTAAAGGTAAAAAGCCGCAAACACAGCAAAAGGAGAATCAAGCCAATGCCAAAGCTAAAGCCACATGGCTCTAGGCGCGTCAGAGCCAAACGGGAAATACACCAATCAGTGTAAAAAAATACACAAATATATACACAGATCACATATACAAAGACAGAGACAGACACAAAGAGACAGACAGAGATAGACGGACAAAGGGCAAAGGCGAAAAATAATCAGTAAAGTAAAATCTGTGGCACACCCACACACATAAACAATGAAATGGTTGTGCTACAACATATATCTCCTTGCTTCGATGGACTGAAAATATTATTGTTTTCAGTGTAGCTACCCCACCCCCTTATTTTCAGTGACTACACCTATGCGAAAAGGTGCTGTGAAGGGGGGGACAATTGTGCTGAGCTTCGGAAGCTCCTTGAAAACCTATTGAAGCTATAAATCCTTTGTGTTTTCAATTTTTATTTTATTGCTCTCCACAGGCGCGTGTGCTCCTGGCATGGGCAAGGTCTGACGATGTTGGTTATTTGGGTTTCAGTCTTTTTTTTTTTTTTTGGTTTTCTGCCCCGCATCAAGGTGAACTGAATCGGGGGGCGTCATTTCATTGGCGTGACTCAGCTGGAAATAACAGCCAAAAAGCAGGCAACAGTCTCCCCAAAAACTCATTGAACTACTCAACCGGTCTGCAGCTACCTCGTATAACATTGGACACCCGAATGCACAAAAGCGAAATTTAAAAAGGGCTGCAGTGGATCATGCTCGACTCCGAGAGACCCTGTATGCACTCGTCTTCCTTTTGCTGCTCGAAAGAGTTTGTTAGATAACTTTCAAGATTATTGTCGGATCGAAGTAAAATTTTTCGGGAAAATAAAGTCTGTATTATAAATCATATTCTCAACCATATGTCAACATGATCTGTTTACTCAACTTTAAAATTAGTTTGTCCTATTAATTATTATATAAAATATATTTAATTAAGGAATGTATATACCAAATTGGGAACTCTAACTCTGATAAGCCCTAAGATCTAGTAGTTCATACAGACTAACGGGTATCACATTGACGCAGATCAAGAAAATATATACTTAATAAGGTTTGCCTCAATTTCATCTGCATTTTACGCATTTTTATATGTTTTTTCGACAAACTTAATAAACCCTTTGTACTGTTTTAAAGTACAGGGCATAAAAAGATACAACACAAAACACTTGAGTGGCGCGTTTCATTTCGATTCGTTTGAGAGCAACCGTATTGGATAGGTATTTCTTCTTGATTCTTCCTCCCCTCTGGTGGGTTTTTTCCCCCTCTGTTTTTTTTTTTTGGGTGCGCCATGTGCGCTACAATTTGAGGCAATTGAGTTAATCTAGCAATGAGTTGTTTGGCAGGTAAGGCAATTGTTTTCGATACGTGCAAGTGTATCTATTGCTGTTAAGGGGGGTATACAGGGGGCTTGTCAGTTAGGGGTTGGCACTCACTTAAATGTCCATGTCTCAAGAGTGTTATGCTGCAAATTATGCAGATGGCCGCATCCCAATTTGGGGCCTCATGCTATCTTTGAATAGGGTGAAATTCTTTTTAGCTTATATTTAGCTTGACTTTTGGTCTTTTCATTTAACTCAAGCGAGTGTTCTTCGTCTTGTTTTGCTATTAACTCGCTGATTAATAATTTATTGTAGTTATTTTTAGCTCGTTGATGCTTTAAGTAGGATCGATAAATCCCTAAAAAGAAAATAGAAACACTAAACGAAAAAGTCTATATATTGCTGGTCAACTGGTCTCGTTGGTAATCTCATCTCAATCTAATCTTTGAATCCATTCTTATTTTATAATCCATTATGAATTTCCATAGAAGTTAGAAACACTTAACCAAGAAATAAATTCTTCTTAATCTTTGCTTCATTTACTTCTTAGTACTCGTTCCTTTTTTTAGTCGCCCTTCTTCGTTATATATAAAGCCTACTCGTTAATATTAACTTATTGTTATTTTTAAATAATTTTTTTTAATAAAAGTTACGCAGTTAATTATAGGGCATACGAAAATCGTTTGAAATTGGGCAAGATTTTACCATAGTCAGCCATTTATTCGTTATTTTTATTGTTGTTGTTCTCCTTACTGCTTTCTGCCATTTCCTGTGTGTTTTTATTTCTGTGGGTGTGTGTGCTGTTCTTTTTTACATTTGTTGCTTTTACCATTTAAACGTAAAAATAAATGACTTCTTAGCCTTTTCGAAAGTTTATTTTAACCTCAATGAGAAACAGAGAGGGAGAGAGAGGGAAGGAAAGACACAGAGAGAGAGGGAGACTGCCAAAGTGCACGAGCAATAATCGAATTTGAGTGAATTAAGATTGGGGAATTGATGCGAACAATAGACCAAATGGAATGGTATTATACACATGTGAGTATGAGTGTGTGTGTGTGTGTGTATGTCTGGGTGTTTGCTTGTGTTATGTGTGTGGCTGGAAAATTATCCTTAAAGCAAACAGAGAGAGCTAACAAATATGGCGTGTGTGAGTTCATGCTCCATTCTACTCTCTCTTTATTTCTCTTCTTTTTTTTCGCTTTTTTTTATTTGTTTACCGATAACACTTGGCACTAAAAGGACGACTGCCTGCCAGGGATGTCCTGACAGTAATCAGGCGCTCAACAAATAGCAACAAGCCACTCATTCAAGCCCCTTTGGCCCTTGCTCTTGCCAACAAGTCTTGCAGTTTGTTTGTGTTTGTATTTTCATCAAATAAAATTGACACACACAAGTGTTAGCCGCTTTGGCTGACAGCGTATTTGGCAGAGAACTTGGTAAGGAAGAAGATAGAAAAGAAGGAGAGACTGTAAAGCCCGGAGCCGACTTTAAGCGCTTGGTTAATTCTGCTTGCTCTCGAGCTTTTGATTTGACAGTTTAGTTAAATTAAATTGAGGACGAGTTAAACAAACCGACCTCCCCCTTTCAATGTAACAAGCCAACAATTTCAAATTGCCTTTTACCTACATCAAAACGTCTTATATAACAATCTAGTTATATCCTAAATCGCCCACACAAACACTCAGAAACACATCCACAAATACACACACACACACACACTTTTACTTGAACACACAACCCTGTTAAAGTTCAAAAGCTCTTTGAGGGAGACTCAGAGGGGAAAGGAGGACGTCAATTGAAGTTTTAACATACAAATGTAATTAAAACGTTTTTCGCAGACGCCGCAAGGCACAACAACAACAACAAGAGTAAAAGTGAACTTGTGTGTGTGTGTGTGTGTGTGTTACTGTGTAAAACGGAATTGTCCAAAAAAAGGGAAGTCCTGACTCGTATAACACACAGAGAAAACACACAGGGAAAGAGAGCACAACAACAAGGCCGTCTCCAAATTGTTGCCGGCGGATGCAATAAGTTGCGATAAGGTGTTCATTCCCTGGGGCATATTTTCTAAGGAGGGAACTGGAATAGGGAGGAGTAACTTGTCCAAAATCAGAGAGAAAGAAATGGAAAACGTGCTACGAAGAGAATGCCACAACACTCGAGGGTTGTGTGCCAAGGCGAAACAATGGCAAATGTCGTTGTTAACCTTTTTTGCGCCAAGTTCAAAAACATCTTTACACCCTGCTCTCCAACCACCCACCTCCCACTCCCCATTCACTCACCACCCACTCAACTCAACTCTGGACTCTGACGCAAACAATGATATTTACATTTTTTATCTGCCTACGTAAAGAGTATTTTTTTTTCTTCTCTTCTTCCTTTTGCATTTACGGGCAGCCGGCTGCGTAAATTTGCCTTGAAATTGGAGCACGAGGGCTGTGCACGTTTGGGCATTTATAAAAATGAAATAAAAAATATACAGCAACAACAACAACAACAGAAAAAAAAGGCCAACTCATATCAAAGCGATCATGGATTTATAGCCTTAATAATAGAAAGGGTGTAGGGACAGGGGGAGATGTGCGGAAATTGCCAAAAAATGAAACGAGTTTTCTCTTCCTTGTTCTTGTTGTTGTTGTTATTGTACGCAATGCCCAAAGCCAGACAAGTAATTAGGCAAAGGATTTGTGTCTCTGTGCTTTGGAAATGAGCATTTCTTTTTTATGTGCATGTATTTGTCGTTTGTACGCGCAAAAGTATGCTATAAAAAAGACGTGAGCTTCTGCGTAATTCGTTTCTGACTGTGCAGGCAGGCGACAAAAATGTCACGACCGTATTACAAACTGTTGCTGTAAACTTAATTAAACTAAGATATTTGCACATAACTTTAAATAATTAAATAAAAGGAATCTCTATTCTTAAATTAAACTACTTATTTTAAATCCAGTTGAATCTTATAAATTATACCTTAATATAAAGTTGTGCTGCAAAAAGATTTTAAAATTAAATCTACTAATTGAAAAGACTTTCTTTATGTGTGGTTTTTAGTGCATTTAATTATTCTGCTTAAATTTTCTTTGTCGCCTGCATAAGCTTACCATATATTTTTTATATATGACTTAAACTCGCATATGTCCTTATGTCCTTGTTGTACAATTCTCTGAGCCAGTGGCCTTTGTGACTCAGCTGAAGCAAACTGATGAACTAGTGGCGCCCGGGGTTGGCAGTTTATCAAATTGCGGCACAAAGTCGAAAAAGGAGCAACCGCGTATTGCGAGCTGCTAAATGCGGGTGGTGGAGTAGAGAATATGTTTGTGGGGAATAAAAGTAAGGGGGATAAACCAGCATCCACAATTCAAAAACCCGTCTCAACCACGAAGAGCTCATTAAAATAATTTTGCACAAACATTAATGCCAAACACTTTTAAAATACAGACGTTGACGTTGCGTCTGCACTGCTGCATGTGACATTGAGTGGTTGAGTGGTGGTGGAGTGGTTTAGCTGGTTGAGAATGCGGATGTGGTTGTGGGTGTCGGAAAGGAGGGTGGGTGGTTGAGTAGATAGCGCTGCGGCGAAAGTGTCAAAAACGCTTAATAAACGTCAATGTCAGCAATGCCAAACAGAAATTTTAACAAAACACTTTTCGGCGAGTTTTGTCAATCTCTTACTTCATCCTTCAGTCTCTTTTCCTCTCTCAGTCGCTGAAACAAAAAAAGGAAACCAGGAAAAAAATCAACGCAATTGAATTGCGCACTCAGTCAAACAGTCTGACTCTCTGTCTGTCATACTGTCTGACATTCAGTGAGTAACCCAAGCACGGATCCAATACCAATACTAAATCCAAATCCCAAAAACCCTAACCCAAACTCAAACTCAAATTCAAACTCAAACCCAAAAAACCAACCTTCAGTTTCTGCACACTTTCATTTCATTCGGCTTCGTTCATTCGCTTGACAAATGGAGTGTCATAAATGCAGCCCTTAAGGGCGCACAACCCACCCCCTCGTCAGTTTGCCTATCACATTTTGCCTTTATGCTAAACGACACGTAGCCACACACACACACACACACACCCGCACCCGCACACTCGCACACCCAAAGCAGAGTCTGAGGCTGAATTCGACTGTCGCTAAAAATGCACAAGGGGATTTTAAATTTATTTGAATTTGCTTTTAGTTTCGGGTCCGTCTGTATCTCTCTCTGGGTGTGTGTGCTACATTCAACAGATTTCGATGGCAGCCGTTACACATCGCATTTAAAAAGTGGTCTCAATATACAAACAGCAGCAGACAGACACTGACACAGACACAGACACAGATGCAAAAAGAAAGCGAAACCCAAAAGAAAAGAGAAGAGAAGCAACCTAACGTCAACATCAGAAATCAGAAATCAACATCAACATCAAACTGACAGCCATCAGCTTAACAATATGACAAATACAATTTTTCGTTATACATAATTTCATTTTACTACAAAAACGCATTATTATATAATGCGCTGGGCTGTGCCCCAATCTCATGGGGGCGTAGCCGAATGGCAGCAACGCTTTTTGGGCGGGCACTTGGACACTTGGGCACTTGGACACTGGACAATTGAAAATGATATAAAATAGTCGCTCATTTTTTTGTCATCATATCTTTTATACATTTTTGGTCTTTTTGTGATATTTGTCAGCAGGATGTTTGAGCTGGAGTTGAAGTGGATAAAGGGCTGGGTAAAGGGGTTGTGGAGAGAGGGGAATGGGGTTGAAATGACGCCTCAACGCCGCTTCAGAGTTAATTTTGAGTGACGTGCAAAGTTTGTTAATTGAATTTGCCTGCCTTTTGATATGTGTGTCTGTGTGTGGCAGTCAGTTTTGATGATGCACGAGTTACAGTGGGGACTAGCTAAGTGGGTTGCTTACATGACATTAATTGAGTGAACGAGTCAAGCTAAAGGGAAGGCGAACAAAGCTAAATTGCTCAAAGGGTTGTCTCGAGCAGCCCCCAAAACAAAGCAAAAAAAAACTGTTTAATGCAAATGGCCCAAAAGCCCAAAAGATCTCCCTGGGGTAAATAACTGAGATTGCGGTCTAAGCACCAATGGGATAACCATATAATGCCATACAGCAAGATAAACAACAGGCATGACTTTAAATAAAACCACGGGGAATCGCTAGTTTGATGCAGATGTTCACTTGGAATAGACCAAATTAAGTTATATTTAATGTTATAATTTATACACAACTCAGATGTAATTATTTTAAATTATTTATTATCATATAACTATTTTTGGTTTGTTTCCTAGTGTAGTTTATTGCACTAGTCACTTCATTGAATTGCAAAAATTTAAATTAATTAAAAATAAATGAAGTTTAAAGATATTCACTGAATTTCTTGTTTCTTGTTAATTATCTCTTTAATTAGTTAAATATAGCTATTTATTGGTATACAAATGTATGCCTTTCTCTTTTAGTTTTACTTTTATTAAGTTGCAGATATCTAATAATTTATTTATTATAATTAAATCAACTAAGCTTATGATTTATAACAAAAATACGTATGTACATGACGCTTGAAAGCTTCTTGGTTTATTAACTCCAGTTATGTATTGTTTTTCTCCTGATTTCACCAGTTGTATTTGCTTCCTCTCTTTAGCCAGATTAAACTAAAGCGGTTCAAAAAATGAAGTTTTATAATAATCATTCATTCAGCTTGAAAATTGATTAATTGTTATTTGTGCAAACAATTAAGCTCACTTAACTGACAACAGCTTCAATTGGCTCTAAACCTCATATTTAAACAATTCCATTTGTTGTCGATATAATAGTTTCACTAGATTCTAACAACTAATTATTATTTTTAATTCTTCCTATAAACAGCAGACTTTTTTTCCGTGTTCACTTTGCCAGTAACCACTGTTAATGTCCATTAATCCGAATGCCACGTTTTTTTTTTATTATTATAACCAATAACTTTGATTGTTTACGCAGCACTGCACTCACAGTGTATGCAGACAGTACTCGGACAACACAATAGTAAATATTTATGCATACATATTTTTAATCAGTTTAATAGGTCACTTTTTGCGACTCACTTTGTTAAAAGCTTAATGCAGCAAATTCATTGAACAATACTGCAAAAGGGATGGCCAGGAAACAGACATTCTAATATATAGAATTTTAATATGATTGAGCCAATGGATGTTACATTTTGTCGAACTCATTGGTATAACTATTATGTAAGAGAGAAAGTAAGAGAAGAATGATTGAAACTTATTTTAATGAAATGCTCTAAAGCTATATAAGTCTACTCGTATTTTAATTTGAACAAAATGCCTTTTACTTACAAGTGCATACTACTGAATGTGTCGAGAGACAGTTGAACACTTGGCAAATATATTTATAATCGTATGATATACGTAGCAACCTGAAAGCTTAGCAGCATTTCCAGTTTGGGGTTTTGGGTTGCACATTGCACAATTTGTTGCTGTTTGCTTTTATAAAATATTAACTAGCAATTTGCAGTGTCTGCATTTATCCGATAGGGGCTGGCAAACAAAACTTCGACCAAAACTTGAAGATGAAGCACACACATAGACAGACAGACAGGCAGAGAGACAGACAGATTGACAGACAGGCGGACAAACAGAGAGACAGGCTCAAAAGTAACTCAAACGATTTAATTTGGCTAAACTACAGGCAACTGCAAATTTCTCTTTCTCTATCTTTAGTTGTAGACTGCAGTCTAAAAGGCACTTTAACTATATTAATTGATATACTAGCTTGCAGCGATAATTTGCACAAACTCAAATCAAAATCCTTCCAATACCAAATAGCTTCATCACAGACATTGACTTGTCCAAAGATTTGGAGTTTGAGTTTTGGTCTTCGCAATTGAATCTTGGGCTGCATGATGACTTTGCCCGCAGGCGCGCTCTTTTTGGCGCAGTGTACAGGCAACATGGCGTATACGTAATCAAATGTACATGAGGCATCAAATATTACAGCCTAACTTCGTCATTCATTTCTAAGTCAAACAGAGAACGTAACTCAAACGACAGACGGGGCAATTGCCAGACATACAAATAGACAGACAGAGGGAGACAGGGAGACAGAAAGACAGTCCACAGCATAGGAAAACAATTTACAATGTCACCAAGATACTGCGGGAAAGTCGCACAAGATTTAGCACTGGGCAAATGGCGATAGATGACAGATATGCTATGAATGCAGAGAGAGAGAGAGAGGGTCGTGTTAAAAGTGACCAAAAGGTTTTTCAAATTTTGAAAAGTAGCCCAAGACTTTAAAGAGAGACAAAAAAACTAAAAGGATATATACAAATTGAAATCTTCAAATTTAATTTAAATATCAGGAATATAAACAACCTGATATTATTAGTAATAACATTGATATCTTATTTAATTTGAATTAATTTTAAAATGAATTCCAAGACAAAACACTTGTCGGAAAATTCTCAGAAATCAGCCAAAGGCAATGCAGAGAAACCTCAATTAGATTTATATTAATATCATTGAGGTTAAATTACATTTTACATTCCGTTGGTACTCAACAAATTGTTAATACATTTTGCTACAACATATCATAAATTTAATTTCATTGGAAGCACTTACTCGCTCCATCCACCTTAAAAGATCGATGGCTTGGCGAGAAAAGCATTCACTTGAAATTTTCCTCAAGAGTAGTTTTCTTGTGGTTTTTCGTTTTCTAACTAATGGCTTGCTGCCTACGCTCACCTGCTGCTCATTCTCGTTCTCGTTCTCATTCTCATTCTCGGAGAACTTTTAGCTGGTAAAGCAAAAACCCCATGAGCTTGGGCTACATGCATATAAATCAAATCTGTCCGACAGCATTTTGAGAACCTTTCTCAAAAACTTCAGCTGCTGCACTTTAGACGCTCGCTCACACATGACAATAACTCGGCAGCCAACCCACTGTTGCAATGTTGCAAGGAGCAGAGAAGTTGTACTGCTTATGTGCCACATATAGATACACTATATCTCGTATGTATATGGACAGATAGATACTCGAATAGATGGCCAACATTTTGATATTTCTCAGCATTTCTATATATGTATGTATGTTTGTATGTATGTATGTCTATAACCAACCCTTTTGCTGTATGCGTTTGTTTATAAAGCAAAATCTGAACATGTAACAAGACTGGGCATTAGTGTGGGCATAAGCTGGGTAAGGGCTAAAATACTAGAGTGGGGTTAAGGGAAGTGTTTCTGTTGTGGGGGTAATAAGTTTAATGTGTGCTGCCAACATATTTTAAGGCTCTCTCTTAGGGATGTGAATCGACAAGACAATGGCGATATTTATATTGAGTATAAGCATAAAAAAACAAAAATAAAAATAAATAAGTAATATTAATATTAATCATTAAAACTATACCAAAAAGCAAAAGTTACCTAATTTTCTTTGTAATGGGAAAATCAAAACATCAAATAGTAACAATTAAATCAAAGAACAAGCAAATTTTATTCACAAACCTGATTTATTTTATTAAACAAGTACTTAGGTGTGATCGGTTAAACAAGGATATCACAATAAGTTAAGACTCTCAATTCAAATTTAACTATTTACCACTCATTCCTATTTACTAAATAGGGCTATGAATAAGGAGATTAAAATTTAACTGAATAAAAAATTCAAATTTAAATATATAAAACAAAATCAATCAGTATTAATATAATAGAAATCTTTAGTTGAAAGCTGATTTAAAAGTAAAACGAGGAAAATCATAAAGGGGATATATTTATGTATAAATAAGTATTATATACTTAAAGTTTATATATTGAATATCATATCATTTTAAACTTAAATATCTTTTCTATTGTTTCTTTGTATTTAATTGTTTATTTGTTTATGTTTGTCTTTAAACATTTTCTCTCATGTTTATCCCAATAATTTCCAAGTTATATGTATATAAATAAATAAATATCGTTTTTCTGTATCGATACCCATCCCTACGATCTCTCTCTTCGTCCCTCTTTCTCTCACTCTCTCTCTCTCTATCTGTTTTCTCTCGCTTGAGCTTTTCGCTGTTAGCCAGCTGTCAGTTGTTGTTGATGGTTGACTGCCTTGTTCTCCATCCAATGCTCAACCCTTTCTGCTGACTGCTCACTGCTCACTGCTGCTTCACTGCTGCCAGCTTACATTAGCAGCATCCCAGTCATGGACTTGAGCTTGGGCCTTGATTCCTTTGCACTCTCTGCGATGTACGACGACGAGTACTTCAAGTGTACACTGAACACTGAACTGTCCCAGCTGACGTTGAATTATCATAAATTGCTAAAGTTTGTTTTTGGCGTAACAAAACTTGGAACTGCCACTTGCTGTTGTTGTTCTCGTTGTTGTTGTTGCTATTGTTGTTGCTGCTGATGATGGGCTGTTTGCTGAGTGTGTGTGTGAGTGTTTGTCAAAAGTTTTCATCAAGCGAAAATCAGCACAATTAGGCGCATGTTATGATGCCAAAGGGTTCAAGGCATTATTGGTAGAAGAGATAGAGTAAGAGAATTTGGGTTGGGTATATATATTTTCTACATATATATATATATACTCGGTTCTTAAGTGCAGTGACAGGGCTTTGCATAAGTTTGTTTTGCCACTGCCACAAACGTCAATGTTGCATAATCCTATTAAATTCTTGTTGCTGGCTTTGCTTTTTCAGAGAGCATCGCAAAGGTGCTTAATTTGCCGCTACTTTTATTGATTTCCCCTCCAAGCACACAAGCTCTTTAAGAGTTTACACTCTTTTTTTATATACGTAAAGCACCGCCTGCTCTTTCACATATTAGAGGGCGGCAGCTAAAAGGCATTAAAGTCTTGACAAGGCTATTAAATGCTTAAGAGGCAGCGACGTTAATGACAACATCGAGCACACAGAAAGGCCAAACGAGGGCAAAGAAGGGCAAAAAGAAAGCGGCGACGTCATCGTTGCCATTTTGCTCGTTGCTCAAGCAAAAGTAGTCATGCCAAAGCTTGCTTCCAACTCGCACAAGGATTACAATTTACGAGTCATGCGAACCATGAAGGTGTGATAAAATTTCAGCAATTAAAAAAACGTGTGCGTTGACAACGACAACCGCGAAGAGGACGAAGTCCCAACAGGAACTCCCCCTCTCTATCTCTCTCTCACTCTCTCTTTATCCCCTCTCTTGGTACGTCTCCTATCGCCAGGACTCTTTCCCCTGCCACTCACGACAACGCAATCGTGGCATGCAACTTAAAATGAATGAAAACTTGGCAACGAGTTGACTCAATAGTTAGCCGAACTTTTAATGCTCTAATTAACAGTTGCAACTAACTATTTACTTATCAGCAGATTTCTTTTTACAATGTTTAAACAGAATTACGCAAGTAATAAAGGCTTTATTACCTAAGGAAATATTTGGGCAACGAGTTGATTAAAATTTACACTAGTAATTATCTTCTCAAGTCAGAAATCTCAAAGTCATTATGTTTTAAGTGCACTGGAAATTCTTGCGAGAACTTTAATTAAAATGCTTTTATTATAACCAATTGCAAGGCTTTGGGTAAAAATGAAGCGTAATTATTAGTTTTATCAGTATCCTTACTTTCAACTATTCAATAAATGTTCTCTAAAGGTAAAGTAATTATAAAAGTATTGGCTAAAAGAATTGTATTTTTTATCAAAAGTTATCTTTGTATTTGTTGTAATTTAATACTCATTAGCCTAAAAGTGACAAGCTGAATGAGAGTTTTGGGGTTACCCGTAATTGGAGAGGGTTCTAAAGACGACATTGGTGGCATTTGAGCTGCACGCATAAAAAGTTGTGAGCAGTTAAAACGTCGTTGGCATTTGAAACATTTTTCGAGCACAAGAGAGCAGCAGCAGCAGCGGCAGCAGCCCGAGAATATTGCAAATTTATGCGCCTTCCTTTTGCATAATTACCCCACAACGAGTCACCCGCAGGCACCCTAAAAGGATGGTCCCCATATAACCCTCAGTTCGACCCTGCCCCATGCCTCGTGCCCCACTTCCCCGCCCCCGCCGACGCACACGCAGATTTTGATAACGTCGCTTGGGTGCTTGCAACATTGCAGCGCGTATTTTTAATTTCCGTCACACAGTTCGCTGTACTCACAATTCTCTCGGCATACGCGACGTATACGCGACTTTTGGTTGCTGTTGCGATAAGCGAGAAACATGTCAAGGTATATGTGTGTGTGTGTGTGTATATGTGTGTGTGTGAGAAGGTAGATAATGTTAAATTAAAAGGGAAACTGTGCAAAACAGCAACGGGAACGGAACTGCGCGTTACAGATCTTGAATTATGCGTTTGCAGATTGCAAAACAGTCAGACAGACAGACAGTTGCCCAAAATGTCTATCTTTTGCATAGATACAAAATATATATGAACGTGTATGTATAGCTATAAAAGTATATAGAAATTTGCGTGGAATTTATGTTAAATGTTTTGTGCAAACTTTTAATTAGCCAGCTAAATGGCAAATGGCGCAGCGTGTGATATGATTAATGAAATGCTGGCATGTAATTGTGGCCAACAAACACACACACTTTTACACAGATACAGAGTTATAGAGAGGGAACACGCAACAAGGGACGTTTTTGGGGGAGGGGTATCGGGGGGTGTGATGATATAAATTGGGGCAAATTAATTGCAACAGCCTCAGGTGTGTGAAAATTTCAGTTGTAATTAGATGATGGAAACACTGCGAGCAGAAAAGTTTCACTCCATAATGTTGGGCAATGTGTCAGGACAAGTGTGGGAGGTAGGTGGTGGGATGGTGGGAAGAGGGAGGAGGGGTAGCCAGGAGTGGCATTCGGGGGAAACTGAAACATCGCTGCTTAAGTGCAAAAGCAAATGCTCGAAATGAATTGTGTGGAGTGCCAGTCAGTTGAGGATAAAAGATGCTAAAACATTAAGCAGCATAAATCAAATGTGAACGAATTAAACCAAATTGACCAGCAGCTGCGGTTGAGATTCTCAAAATAGGAAACATGCGATCTAATGGATGATAACACCTCAAAACATGGCATTTAATATTAATTATAGGCATTAAGCAGGTAAAGGAAATAGAATCAAATGCGAAATGTACATATATAAGAACATATAAACAGCTCTGAGAAACTATCCGTGTAAAAAAAAATAGTATAATTTATGTTAGTTGCTCAGGAGACAATTGTATTTAATGATAAACTTGACAATGTAGGTACAAAATCGTTTAAGGAACTCAATTTGATATACTGCTGAAAGAAATATTTATCCGGAATTTTAAGCAAAAGCTAGTAAAGCTAATTATATAGATCAACTGTTTTAAAATATAGTCAAATATTCTTTAAATCTCTTTGAAAGCTAAAAAATAGCAACATTTTGAAACGAATTCAAAAACTGCAGCTGCACATTTAATTACTGTCATCCGAATCGTAAAAGCCAACCCAGAGTGCTCAATTAAAGTCAAAATGAAAATGAAACTAACTCACTCTCCATATCGAACTATATTTATGTGTAACTGCATTAAGAGCTCTGAAAAATAACTTTGATATCAGTCGAAGGACAAACGACAACAAATAATTAAATCAATAAAATTTTGAAATATCTACATAGAGAACTACTCAAAAATTCCATCAGCTTCAATTACTGTTGGCCTGAGTAGAGAGGGAAGAGAGGGTCGACTACGACTTCTGCAACATCATCAAAAAATTTTTGCCATGCCAAAAGAACAGGAACACAACAAGTTGTCCTGCCTGGCAAGGATGTGCCCCGATGGTTGTGAGTATATGGCATGGTAAACATAACGCCCATTTGGAGTCAACTGCCAATATGCGAAGCAGCCGCCCAACAACAATCACAGAACATTCCCCAACGCCCCCTCTCACACCGCTCCAAAAGAAGTGACTACCGAAAATATTTTCGACAGGGGCCAGTAAATATATGTATGTATGTAGGGAGTATGCATGTGTAAATGTGGGAGGGACGAGTGTGTATATGTATATATGTACATATAAGAATTTACATCCCGTCAGACTCATCTGGCGTCTGTGTTGAGGCCGCCTGGCCAACATGTGCAAAAGAATCGAACAAGTCAAGAGACTAAAAGAAAACTTTAGTCCAAAAAAAAAGGGGTTTTTTTTTTTGTTTGCTTAGAGGTGGAACAACTGCTCAACTTTAAGTTGCTAAAGCTGTCAAAACAGCAAAAGACAGTAAGAGAGAGAATGAGAACTTTTTGTAAAATTTAAATTATTTTACAAAAAATATACGAAATAAGTCAGACACATACACAAAGGAGAAGCTGTGCGAGAGTTATGCTCACAGAGAGTGCCTGTGGTTGAGCTGGGGCAACATTTTATTTAATGGTCTGAAAATATGTCTGTCTTGTATCAAGCAGCGCACAAAAGTATGCACCAATTTAAATATTCACGTGCATTCCAATTAATAAACGAAAAACTCACAGAATTCATTTTCTTTTCTGTTTTTTCTTCCATTGCAGGATCGACATGTCACACGCAATGGCGACACTGAGCCCGTTGTGGATCCTTCGCAGGATTATATGCTGATGCTTGGCTATGAGAATGCCACGCACACCGTTCTACGATTCCGGCGAAAGTTGGACACATGCGATGCCAGCCATGACATTGCCATAACGGTAAGCACCGTCGACGTTTTAATAGATATATTGGCCAAAGTTTGTGCCAAGTGAAATTTATGCACTCACTTCCCAACATACTCTACTACTAAGTATATTTCAGTACTAAAGCGTATTGAGTCACACTCACACTCTATATGTATGTGTGTGTCTCATAATTTATGTTAATAAAAAGTTTCTTATGTCTTGAGTTTTGGGCTGATGATATAAGCGCTGCCATCAAAATACTAAAGTGATTCCAGTGGGGAGTAAACAGCAGCACGTACTTACCCCCACAATCTGGCTAGAGGGTTTATAAATATATTTTTTTTCTTTTGTGGGGAGGAAGGGAACTGCAAATAACTACAACAGCCAACTAGCATGAGTTGTACAAGTTGGCGCAATATCCTTAAGCAAATATCAACACAAAATGTAACGCCAATGATTAGAGACAAGGGTGTTGCTCCAAGGGGGGTCTTTTTACGCGACCGGAAGTATTTGGCAGGGATATGCTGATAGGAAGCTATTTGATGTTTACTTAAATATACCGATATTGAGGGGAAAGTAAATTCATAGGAAACCGTTCAACACACCCTATAAATCAGTAATGGACTGGTTAGTTTTATTATAACAATAAAACAAGGTATAAAAATAACTAATAAATGCACAGTTATCAAGAAAAAATATCCCTATACAGGAAATCAATCTAAACCATCTCAAAGATTTGAATGATATCTTGATGTCTTTAAAAATAAGCGCTTTCAGCAAATATGTTGAATATTTTTATTATATTATTTTTGGATTTTAAATAAAATATTACTGCTCAATTTGCCTATTTTTAAGAATAAGTCATTGACAGTTGATCTATATTTGGTCCATATTTAATAAATTAAAAATTGATAAGGCTAAAATCAAGAATTCTAAAGTGCTTTTGTTTCTGTGTCTTTATCTAACAATTTGAACCCAATGTAATTGTTCTATTAGTTGAACATATGTTTACCCAAGTCCTTTCCGGTCAATACCCCTTTAACGACACCACTGTTATTTTGGCCTGGCCAAAAGCTCTACTAAAATCGCATCACTTCTCAGCAGCATTGGCAGCAGCAGCAGCATCAGCCAAAAGAAAAAGTCATAGTGATAAAAGTTTTATCACGTAAAACTTAAGCGTAAATCTTAAAGAAAACTTTCTGGTTAACTTAAGCAAACAAGCGTCACCCAGGCACAAATACAAATACTAACCAGACACACACACACAGACAGACAGACACAGATACAAATATAGACACAAATACACATATACATACATTTTTGGCGACAAAGACGCGCGACAATCTCTCCTTCCTCTGATAAAACCACATAAGATATACATATATTGAGATGGAAAAACACCCGAAAACTGAAAGGAAGCAAGAGAAAAAATTATGCACTGTCGCGTGTGTGTGTCTGGTTGTGCGAGTGTGTGTGTGTGCGAGTGTGTGTGGACACATTTGATTATTGCTTTATCTAAACGGTTTCTCCGACTTGTCTTCTCCGTTTGGAGATGGAGGCTATTTTATTTGTCTGGCGTATTAATTGGGTTTTGTCGCGTCATCAACGGGCATTCTGGGCCTGAAATCTTTACTACTTAAATCGCCCAGACAAATTAGTTCGCAATGAGCTGGCTCTTGTTGTTGTTTTTGTTGTTAATGTTGTTGTTGTTGCTAGTGTTCTTGGCTGTTGGTAATTTTTGTAGCACAATGCAAAGTTTTAATGAATTTTTGTTGCTAGCCTGGCCTTTCAGTTGGCTTAAGTTTGCACAAAGTTGGCAATTTGGTTGTTACTTTTGTTTCCTTCACATCACTTCACTACACTTCGCTTCACTTTGCTTCACATTGCTTTGCTTTGCTTTGCATTTGTGCTTTATTTCACTTTACTTTACCTCACTTTATTTTACTTACACTGCGCTTTAACCATTTCCATTTCCATTTCCATTGCCATTTCCCTTTTCGTTTGCACAATTTTCCAGTCAAGGTATTTTGCATCTTTGTTCATTCGCGCGTTTAATATTTTTGCAAACTACAACAAAAAAAAAAAACTTCAAACTAACAACTGGACGTTGGCAGGCGGACTGAAGAGCAGATGGGAGAGACGAGGGGATCTTCAAGGGGTCACAACCATTTGGCAAATTAAGCGCCATTTGTTGTGCGTGTTTTGTAGTGAAGGAAGGGAGGAATAGAGCAGGTGAAAGGGAGGTGAAAGTGCAAGAAGTGAGTTTTTCTAGGGGTAGTTAAATTAATAATGTATTGTGTGCAGAGCAGGTTTACTGAGCAGGTGCACTCTCCGAGATGATGAGCCTCGGTTTTTTGTCGAGGGGACTTGAGGTCAACCGGGGCCATAATTTGCATTGCACTTAAAAATTTATTAATTGTTTGGATTTTAACTTCGGGTAATGAACGGCAATTGTGCAAATTAAAGTAAATTGAAGGGATTTAAATTGGTGAGGGCGCAAATATTGTGAATGGCAGTGAAAACAATGCAGAAACCGATCAAGAAAATACATTTTAAGTGTTCACTGCATAAATATATGCCGAGATAAAAATTAAATAAATGAGGAATAATTTCTTTAACAGAAGGGTTACAGAAACCTCTGTCATTGTATTTCTGTTTTAAAAAACAATATCACATCTGATGATTCCATATTAATTGATATAAAATAGAACTTTTGCCAGACTAAGATTGAACTTCTTTCAATTAATATTATTATAGTCTACTACTCAACTCTTTTCCCCAATGTTGTTAACCTTAACAATATGTTCTCTAATTTTGTATGTTTTGCATAACATAAAACTGCAAATCCAGTTTGTAAAACATACTCCTGCTACTCAATCTTGAACAGAATTTTCCCAGCTTAACCTTATCGCATTTTCAGTATTACACAATATTGTTTTTTTTCTATAAAATTTTCAATCAAAGTTTATTTCTGCCAACACAAACCCTAAATGGGAGGAAAAAAATTAATATGCTTATCATATTTTCCATGCCACTTCAAAGCGCACTGAAGCCAACCATATGGTTTTAACCTAAGCTGCTCAAGTGGCATAATCAACCCTCTGCCTCTCTTCCCTTTAGCCCCTTGGCAACCCCTTGGGTTGTCCAATTTCATATTAGGTAACCAAATTAACCCAAAAAGAATGCAAAGTAACACAACAACAACAACAAAAAGGAGAAGAAGAAAAATAGGGAGACAAGGAAAACTAAAAAGCGCCTGCATTTTTAATATACTTACAACAAGGAGGCAAAACAAAAATTTCCAGCTGTTTAAGCGCATAATGAAATCCCCATTTAAATAACTCGGAACCGAGATACTTTTTTATTCCTGTTCTCCGAATTTATATCGTAGGTAGTTCAAATGCTTCAAAAGTTTCGAAGGTCATAAAAAATTGTTTTCCAGTGGCTCAGTCAATCAGTCGATCAGCCTTTCAAGTTGCCAATGTTCAATTAAGCGTGCACAAAGCAGCGTCAATAAATTTTATTTTCCTTCTTTTTTTTATTTTCCGAGCAACCAACCCCTCGGAAGTTAAGTTCGAACTCGCCCTTAACATATGTGACGCCTAACCGAAAAGTTCAAAGTTAACGTCGTAGAAATTTTGCTCTACACAATGATAGACTCGTATAAATAAATACATATTCGTACGCCAACTACATATACATATATGTTTATTTTTATAATTAAATGTGGCGGGAGGGGGTCAACCCTTTTGGCCATATAAATAAATAAATAAAAACTGCCAGCAAGCTAAATAAAGCGCATTTATTGCACACCGCAAAAACGTCAACCACAAAAAAAATATATAAATAACGCAAGGGATTTACCGCCTCTGGAAACCACCAGACGATGTGAAATATCAATCGATGTGGGTTCATTTGTGTGTAATGAACATTAATGAAGCGCAAAGAGCGTGACTAATAACAAAATTACCAATTGGCCAAAAGAGTACACGCAATTGGTAACGCAGAGTCGGAGGACGTACAATGACTGACGTCAGTTGTTGGCCACCCTCATCTGACCAAATGAAATGGCCAAAAATGGAAAATGTTCAGAAAATTGCAGAGAAACAGAATGAAAAGAGAGAGAGAGAGATAGAATCGAAGTCGCATATAATAATAAAATGCGCATAAACCATAAATGCCATTAACTGCGTCATTTCAATTTGATTCTTGTACCCAGATTTCGCGGCCTCTGCTAATGTCATCCCGCCCACTTTATGCGGCAGTTGAATGAGTTTGTCTGACGCCATTTGACTGACGGAAGCACTTTACATAAGAATACCACAAGAGAAAGAGGAAATGTGAAAATAAAACACAGTTAGATAAAGCGATGGAGACAGGAAAGATGTGGAGAGAGAGAAAGAACTTAAAAAAGGGAATATTTAATGGTCTCTTTTGTTGAAGAAGTTTTGTCGATTTCAATTTATTTCAATTTTTCTTTATGATATTTTTATGAATTTCTGAAGATCTTTTAATGTCAAACAGAAGCCTTAAATATAGAACATGTAATTGCTCAATTATGCACAAGGATTTCAGCTAACAAAACGTGGATTATAGGATATTCAATTTATTAGAGGTGTAGATTAGGATATCACTTTTAAACTGCTATTGGAATTGTCTTTTTTATTTGCTAATAAAATATACTTATCTGTTGTTAATGACTCCTCAATTAATGTTGATAAATTAATTTCCATTTGTATCTCAAACAATAGATACAATTTTGAATGGGGATTTAATTAAATCTTTTACCTTTTAATTGCATCTCATGCCCTTGCCTACCACCCACACAGTTAATCATTAAAATCTCTATATTTAGCTCATCTACAATCCTTAAAATTAGCCCACTCGTAAAACACAAAGCGACAACTTGACGAGCTACATAAAATTGTCATTAAGTGGCTCGAAGAATTTTCATTTATCCCACCCACAAAATCCGCAAAATCGGGCGGTATGAACAAAACTTTTTCTGAAGTGCCTTTTCAATAAATGGAAATGGGAAAATGTCTTTCAGCATTAAAATTAACGTTTCGATGGTGGGGTGGGGAGGGGGGCACTTGAACAAAACTTTGATTTATGCAAATAATTAAGTAATTACAATTTATGCATTAAGCGGACAGTTCGTCCATGACTTTCATGTCATTATTTGCTCAGACTCAACTCAAACGCAAAACCCAAAACCCAAACACCCAAACACCCAAAACCCAAATTCCATATTCAAACACAAATTGAAATTGTAAAATTACGGAATTACAAAATTACGGAATTGCAAAAACAAAGCAACAATGTATAATAACGATAATAACAATAACGAGAAGAAATAAGAACTCATTTTAAATGCAAATTTTTGTTAAGCATCGCAAATTACAATACACACGTACATAGCATACAACAACATTCCAGTTCCCGTAAGTGACAATTAACACTAATTGTCATTAGAATAATTTCATATTGTGCTTCACTTGTTGTTGATATTGTTCCCGTTATTGTTGCCATTGTTGTTGTTTTTTTGTTTTTTTTTTGTTATTGAAGTAATTGTTTAAACTTACCACGGCAATTTAAAATGCAAAATTCTGCACAACATTTACAAAAAATAACAGGTAAGTTTGGTCGAGTCCGACAGTGTTCGACAGGAAGATACTCTGTGATTATTGATATGTATATACTATACTTAGAACTCAGGTCTAAAAACTCAAATGAAAATGTCTGCAGCTATACAATATTTGGTACATATAAAAGATTACTATTGCTTATAATGTACAGATATTGTCTACAGGCTATGGAGTTTTATTTTAGTATTCTTGAATTAGGGATCAATTAAATTTATCTTCATCTCATATCAAATAACCTCTTTTACCATCATAGCCTTTTTTTAATTACCTAGAGGGTATGTTAAAAAACTTTGCCGTGTGAACTAAGGTTAAAGTTTTGCGAGTTCGTTGAAAAAATATTGTTTTTAAAATAGTTGATGGTTTATATGGTGTGGAGTGTGTTGTGTGTAGTGTTGAGTGTGTGCAGCCCTGTAATGGAATTATGCAAGCAGCTTGCTACACATGCTGCTACAATTTTTGCTATGTGTTTATTATTTTAACACGAAACTTGCACTCCTAAGTGGTGCTGGTGGTGGTGGTACTAGCTGCCTGCTCCACTTGTAAACAGTAATTTCGCCCATTAATGGGCCTCTGGTCTAGGTCCGTGCCCGGGAACCCATAATAACTTTCAACACACTCCCCTCGTACATATATTTGGATGTGTATATATACACATATATAGTCGTATTCAGAAACTCTGTAATTGTTATTGTTGTTGTAACAGTTGTTGTAGTTGGCATTGCGAGCTGGCAAAACAAAAAGGCAACAAGTCAAGTCGACAGTAATTTTCAACACTTACAAGAGGGTAGACCCCATAGTCCTAACAATGTCTGCAATAAGTATTTGGTGTTCCTCAAAACGTTTTCGCCTTTTCCATGAGAAAATGCAAGAATAAAGAACTTTTAAAAGTAGTCGAAAGTTGCAAAAGAAGCTTTGGAAGCATATAAAAACATTTTCTATATCAAGCTCATTTAATCATACTTAAATTTGAAAGCTCAGTTGAAGGATTATTTTTTAAATAAAGCTTTTTTATTGCGTAACTATTTAACCTGTTTTTCATGCGAGTTTCAACTAATGTTGGTAACGATTGCGGCATAAAATGTCTCATAAAACTTGATGAAATTTAGACGAAATGGATTAGGGGAACACATGGCAGAGTTCTCCTTATTTCTTGCTTTGACTTTTCTGCAAAATGGTGCCATAAACATGTACACAAACACTCACACATATTATAGGGGGGTCTCTTACGAGTCACATATGTGTGCAGTTTGTCACGACATAAGCTCGAAAACTTGCAGAGAAGGAGTCAGCCAAGTGAGGAATGAGGAGTATAGGAGTGAGTATTAAGGCGGAATTTCGCGTCACAGCAAAACACAAAAACCAAACCAAACCAAACCAAAGCAGTGACTTTTATAATGAATTATTAGTGGAGAGGAGGAGAAGCAGCAGCAGCAGCAGGAGCAGGAGCAGCAGGAAAGGGAACTGATGGCTAGTGGTTGCTTGTGTGGTATTTGCGGGTCTTGTGGTCTCCGCTTGGCACTTAAAAATTTAATAGTGATCCAAAAAGTATGCAACAAAATTTAAATTGATTTAAATTAAGCTTTTAAAGTCAAGTGTTCGACATAAACCTAAAAAAAAAAAAGAAATAAGGAAAGAAAATGCTTTTAACTTTTTGCTAAAATAAAAATAATCACAAGAGCATAACGAAAATATTGCAGCAGACTCTCAAAAAGCTTTAAATAAGTGGCATTTAGCCGGCCGCAAGCCAAGTGGAGGTGCAGCCACAACAAAAATTGTTCAAGCTTAGCTAAAAGTGTTTTGGCTAGGGCTTTAACCCTTTCGAGTCCTTGAAGTCCATTAAAACTGCAGTCAGCAAGTTCTGAATGTGTTGTAAGAGGATTTGTTGGTCAAAAAGAGGTTCTTGTGACAGGCCTTGAGCTTTAACTAAGTTTAAAACAATTAATTAATCAGACTTAAAAACTGTAAGATTAAACATAAAATCTTTAAGGAAAATTATGTTCACTCAAGCTTTAAGATATGGTTTAACCTGAGACAGGGAATGGGCATCAACAAACGAATAAAAATTGTAGTTGCAAATAGAAAAATTTGTAAAATAAGATTTTCAATCAGCAATAAAATTAAATCAAAGATTATATAGTTTCTTAAAGATTATTGAAAGCTATACAACATTTAATTTTATAGTTACTATACAATCGTATTTAAAATTTTTCTTATTTATAATTTTAATTTGGTTTGCTAGTAGTCGACTTTAAATAAACAATATACAAAAGATATTAAGATATCAATACCCATTCCCATTTGTGATTTCAGTAAAAGCTTAGGAGTTGTATTCAAAATCACATGATGCACATGAGCTTTTCGATGATATTTAAATTTCTGTTGCATTTTTAAACAAATAGAATTTATGTATGTTGGAATGTACATATATAGTATGCGCACCTTACAGACATGCTCCTTGTTGCCTAATTCATATTCATTTATTGTGTTGTGCAGTTGCCTTTCTACTAGTTATCCCATCTATTTGCATAGTTGCCTGAATACTTTACCCCCTACATCTTCTACCCCTTTATAGCTGACCACAGAGTTCAAGCAAACTGGCATATCCGTTGCTTTATTACATTTCGTTTAGTTTTGGCCAACTGACCACTTTTTTGCGGTTACTTTGTGAATGTGTGTGTGTGTGTATGAATAGATCTGAAATACCTCCCTTCCACTACCTCTTTATTCCCTTTTCCTTTATCCCTTTCCCATATATGTGTCTGTCTTAGTTGCTCGGGGTTTGTGGTTTTTTCGGTCACTGACGCGGCATGCATAAAAAAAACATATAAATACTCGTAGACCAAAAAATTGAATTTACTAAACTAGTTAGTTTTACAAGGGAAGACCAGAGTGAGAGAGAGAGAGGGAGAGAATATAGAATATTGCACCATTTAACCATAAATAATAAAATAAAATAACTACAGGTTGGCAACTATTCGCTCACTTTATGGCGCTGTCCAGATTGTGGTCCAATATTTTTATAAACAAATTGTTTTTACAGCTCAGCTCAGTGGGGGTAAAAATGTGTTGCCGTATGGAGTTTGTGGTTTTTCCTATTTATTTTCCTTCTTCTTTTTTTCCACACTGCAGTCGATGGTTGCCAACGGTTAATTACTTTCGCTCTAAAGATGTGCAGATTTTAGACTCTACTCTCCATTTTGGCTTGGTTTTGTTGCTGTAGTTGCTGTTGCTGTTGTTGTTGTTGCTGTTGTTGGCCTGTTGCATTTGACATGACCGTAAAAACGTTGAAAGGAAATCCAGCTGGCAAGCTCGACTCGTTATTTATGGCCTCGGTTGCAGCAAAAAAAAACATAGAGCAAAAGCAACAAGAACAGCACAATACTGACTGAAAAATGGCCAAAAATCGTTTCGGCACCAACAGCTTCAACGACTCCAACAACTGATCCCTCAATCTCTCCCCCTAGTAGTGTAACCATCCTGCAACAGCAACACCCTTCCACCAACTGCTGCTGGTGCTGCCTCTGTGTTGCTGTTGCTGATGCTGCTCTTGACTCATGGCTGCCTCTCACTCGGTTGCTTTGTTTGTCATTGCATTACTTTGGCTGTTAAATCCCGCACTAAGTTTTGTATTGCAGTCCTATTCCCCTTTACCCTCCCTCCCCCTGGCAAGGACCCCTTAAGCCCCACCCACTTCATGCTGTACTCGCTTCTCTCAATATTTGTCGCTTTAGGGCATTAAAACAAACGTTTCTCGTTGCGTTTAGCTTTACTTTTTTCCTTATTTTTTTGGCCAGCACGAGTTTCACATGCACTTCTATTACCCACAACAGTAGCAGTAACAACAACAACAACAACAACAACAACAACAAGAAAAACAACAACCAAGAACCACACGCACACATAATCAACAACAACAACAAATGCAACGTGCAAACTTTGAGCGCGAAACACGAAAATCTCTGCCCCAAAGTGAAGCGCAACAAGAGGAAAATTATAAAATCCGCGCCTATCCGCACACAAAATGCTCTTACAGAGAAAAAAAAAGCCTAAAAAGCTAAGCAAATTATATAAAAAATAGCATACTTTTAAGCGTCAAGAGCAAGTTAACGTATGCATAGCGTAATTTTGTACGCTTTTACCTCAAAATTCATTTCTTGTTTCCAAAAACTATTTAAATAAATTGTTGAAAAGCAATTCAAAAATATATAGAAATGTGTACAAAACAAAACAACAACAAATCTTCTCAGTTATCTGATTAACCTGGAGAGGATGTCAAATCATAAAAAAGAAAATTATAAAGAAATGTTAATGAGCATTCAAAAAACCTCAGTATTTTCGTTACTGGAAAATTTCGTTTTTTATCGACTTTTTGTGCAACAGAAACAGCTTTTCTTTGATTGTATTCATTAGGAACTGCCATGAGTTGACTTTGATTTCACACTTTCTGAGACTCTTACCAAAAGCATTTACAAATTCATTGTACCCGCTGCAGAGTAAGTGAATTCAAAGCTTTGACCATTTCTATTGCCTGTTACAGTGCACCTCATGCGAATCTCTGGCAGTTTATACAAGTGGTGGCTGCAACTGCTCGCAACTGCTCGCAACTGGCAAACTCACAACTCACAACTCATGTGTAAAAGGGGACAATGGAGGCTTTAGCTTTAATAAAGCAACTAGGGGAGCCATTGCCAGACTCCATGCCACTCACAAGCTCACACACATACGCATACACCGGATACTCGTCATGGCCAGGACATCATAGCAAGCGAGTTATAGACCCAAACGGCGACCACTTTTTGGGTCCGGTCCACATACACACACAGACACACACAAACACTCACACGAACACACACACATGCTTCACATTTGGCTCTCACGCCGTTTGCCTGTTTTTGGCTGTTTTCAGCTGCTTTTGTTGTTTGTTTGTTTGGTTGTTTGGTTGTGTACTTGATTTTTGGGCAAAGCGGCAAATAACATTTTTGTTTGGCTTTGACGTTGTTGCAATTGCAACGGTTATTCCATTTGCTTGACAAATATACTACGATGACGATGACGCTAACAGTAAAGCTAAAGCTAAAGCTAACGTTGATGCTGATGCCGACGATGACGATGACGATGACGATAACGATGTCGATGGCATAGAATGAAACGTTTAGTCCCTGTCCAGATTCACAGGAGGCTACGAGTCCAAACTTTTAGCGGGAATTATGCGCATTTTTATTTTGTCTGCGTTGCCGAAAAGCGAGTGACGATTTTCGCTAGTGAGTCAGTGTATGGCTTAAATCCCACTGCAATGCCTGGGTTAATGGCCATGTGAGTGTGTGTTTTTGTATGTATGTACGTGTGTATGTGAGTTTGTTTGAGTTGTGGCATTGGCAAAGGCTTTTAAGCAACATGCAATATACATACTGTTGCATGCTTCTTTAGGTTCTCGGACTTCAAAGCTATCAACATAAAATCATTCGCAAAAAGCGTCCGAAATAAACGCTTTTTGAAGGCATATCAATGACATAAGATGTGACGGAAAAAAACTTGGCAAATGGATTTAAATGTAGAGAGCAGTCTTGTGTGGCAGGTAATTAGGGAAACAGTTGGTAATGTGAGCAAGAAAATGCTGTCCATTAAGAGCAGCTTAAACAGTTTATTTGGACATCAATAACATTAAATGCCAGACTAAGTTTTCTAAAGAGAAAGATCTTTACTTCTGACTTTTTTGTGATTGCAGTCTGATATAATAATTTTAATCTTATTAAATAGACATTTACATACTTCATAAAGGCTTATTAATTTCAATATTTAATATTTGTAAAAGAACCCGCATTTGTGTCTGCTTCAGCATTGTTCTTTTGTGGCTCATTTAAGGCTCAACTTTAATACAAAATAATATACAGCTATTAATTATTTATTCAAGTCTTCTAATTTTGATAAATGCGCATTTCTGACAGCTTTAACAAATAATAGATTGGCAACAGTAGAAACAACACCTGGTCTCGACTTAAGAAAATCTAATTAGATTGTTAATTTAAATGGAATTGTGGCAGTAGCAGCTATAAATAAATTCAATTAATGTCAACTGCATAAAGAGAGACAGAGAGAGAGAGATAGAGAGCAGCACACACATAAAACAATACACATTAGTTAAAATAACTCAATCTAATGCAACAAAAATCATTAAGCCACTTAAGAGCCCACAACTGAGTTAAGAACTGAACTTGAACACAGACTAAACGATTAGACAGAGTTTTGAGTACTAACTTGGATACACACAGACACCTGCTGTGTTGATGTGATGTGTGTGGTTGTATGGGTATGTGTGTGTGTGTCTGTGTGTGTTGCATGCTGTGTTGCATATGAAAAGCCTGTCAACAAAACGACAACCTCTGCCACTGCATTTGACTGCTGATGCAGCTGCTCTAGCACTTCTGTGGCTGGCAATCAGAACGACTGACACGGCAATTAGAGCACAGCAAAAACTTTACCATATGATGTGGTGGGAGGAGCAGAAGGGGTGGGGGTGGGGGTGGGGGCGTGGCATTGTCGATATACCACTTTGCATATTAGTTATTGAAATCAGCTGTCAGAAAGTTGCAGGCCACACACGTTGCAGCAGCAGCGCACGAAAAACCTATTGATGATTGAATTGGCAATGCCCCACAGAGGAATAAAAGCCAAGGCAACACACACACACACACAGGTACACTCAGACATTTGCAGTCGAAAATGGCCGACGTGACCATGGCAACCTGCTGCACACAGACACAAACACCTCTTGAAACGCTTCTAGGGAACGGTTGATTTGATTGCAACTTTGCTGCTAAGAGCCTGCTTTCCAGTTGCAAGTTGCCAGTTCCCTGTTGTTGCAAGCTCAGCTGCTGATGTTGCTGCTGTTGCTGTTGCTGTTGCTTCTGCTGCTACTGAAAGTTTAACAAAGCGACTCGTTGCTTTTATTGTGAGGCAAGTCAAAAAAGGTGGTGCAAGCAAAACCAACACAAGTGTGTGTCAGAGTGTGTGTATTTTGTTCTATTTATAATTCAATTGTAAATGCATTTCAATTACGTGCACATTAAACAAGCTGGCAACGACGAAGTTTTGTTTGGTTTGGCCTGAACATAGAACAGGGGTCAGCCAGAACAACGGGTGTTCAACTTGACCACTTGACCATTAGCCATTAGCAGCTGGGTCGTTCCATTCCTTACGTTTGCAGCTTTCGTTTTCGCTTTTGGGACAATTGGACCATTATTAAAACGCGTTGAGATGGCAAAACGCAAGTGGCAACAGAACTCAACACAAAAAGTCCAACTAAACTCAACAGAAAGCAAAGGAATAACAATGCAACAGCAACAACAACAACAAATGAAACAACAGCCAACACAAACAGTAATGGGCTATAAAGTTTCAAAGCGCCACCAGGTGTGTGTATACTTATATGTGCATGTTTGTGTCCAGGATTAGGATGTGTGTGTTTGCCAGACTTAAGTAAATACGTTGGATGAGCAAAAAATTCCAATACAGCACAGAATGAAGATGTACAGAATGAAAAGAGTACTCGTATTGATATGGCTAAGACAGGAAGAATTAGGTAGAATACTGTAAAATTGAGATAGAGCAATAAGATACTTCATTAATTAATGTCTAGAATTTCTCTGACAAACTCTGAAAAAGCTTTAATCATAATCAGTTATACTATTATAAAAGTTGCACAGTAAGTAGAGTCTGACTTTTGTTCTTCTTTTTAATTCCACAAAATTTAACCAATTTTTATTTAAAGAACAAGTTCATGATTTTAAACAGTCAATAAAGTAATAAATTAATGGAAAATTTACATCATCCAATTGCTGATCTTATTCTTTTACACCTCTTTTGCGCCTTTGATTTATTCGGTTTTATAGGGCCAAAAGTGTGTTTCAATTCAAGCCAAAGAAGCGGCACACTCAAGCTACGATAATCCGGTAACAAAATATCAGGATGAATATGTGAACATATCCGATTTTTAACATGTACACACTATGCAATATAAAAGGTTAATTGTAATTTCAAAATCTACTTATGGACTGCACTTACCACAATATTTGGGCACTGTTTGTATATACGATTTTTAGAAGCAACAAAAATCCGATTGTTAGTTAGTGTCTCAATAGGTTTAGGTGGTGTTAAGACTACAAACCAGAGCTTCCTGCATCGCAAATCGAGTTCCATTTTTCGGCTCCAATCCTTGTAATTATCACGACCCGTTAAACGGGGTATTAACAAAGACTGACGATGAGCTAGCATTTTGATTCTAGCTTCAATTCAGCAAACGATAAAATCAAAAAGTAAAATGAAAAGAAATGAATAAATAAACTATTGTTCAGGTTGACAGCTGTGGTCTGTGCCTGCTTTTGGGTCTGTCGGAAGCTTTAAATAAAAGGTTAAACGACCTTTGAAGTACATTTTGAGTCGAATACTAAGTACCGAGGTCCGAGTACCTATTTCAGTTCGTATTTGACGTTCAGCCAAGCGTTGAGTAAGTTTTTTGGGCCGTAACCAGGACTCTAATGAGTACTTGTACCGGCGCATTTTACAATTAGCCAAGAGTCACCAAAGTGCAGGACACCTGTAGTCCTAGAGTTCTACTCCCAGCTAACATACACACACTCACACACACACAGTACACATACATCGCATATCGTCTTTGGCAATTAAGTCCCTGGCCGAGCGTTGACCACACGCCAAATGACCGCAGCCCGTTTGCTTTCATTAATTTTTGGTTGTAATCCTTGCTGAAGCTTTTCATTTCATTTTAGTTGTTGTCGTTGTTTTTGTTGTTGTTGTTGTTCATGTTTTTTGTTGCTACTATTGTTGCTATTTTGTTGTCCTTGTCGTTGTCGTTGTTCTACGTGCGTGTGCATAGTTCGTCGCAGGCTTTTTCACACTATGTTTTTACGTGCTGATACCCTAAAGGCTCTTGAGTTTATTAGATTTTGCAGTAAGCGATTGCAAATGGAATCACATATCTCTACACTGTAACTACATGTATATTTTCCAAGCATTTTCTTTATAAACTTTCCCATTAAGCCATACGTGCATAGACTTTGCTCCGTAATATGGTTTGAGCAGTTTATTAAATGGATTGCTTTATTTAAATTGTTTTTCTGGTAAAACGTTTCCAAGTACATTCTAATAAAAGCGAAATAATGCAGGAATAAAAAGAGAATTGCAAGCTTACCAGAGTAAATAAGAACTTGCTAAGCACATTTCATATTTTTAATAAAAATAAAAACAAGTTTGAATGCGTTGTTAAAGTAATATTTCTCTATTTTAAACGAAGGCAATCTTTAGCATCTTTTTTAATGAGTTTAAAGACATAATTACAAAAATATTAAGAGGATGGACATATCTTTGAGGCTTTAAATTTGTTTTTTGGATATATATTAGAAATATAACTATACTATCATATTTTTATGTAGTTCAAGTCAACGATTCCACTACGAAACTATTGTTCTACTTTAGCAAAGACTTGGATAAAAATTAAACAGGATTACTTTAAAAGTCAATCTCTGGTTTGAGGTCTGAAAATATTATAAGTATTATATTAAACATAAATTATTTGTTATAATAATGAAAAAGGCAAATGAAAAATAGTTGTAAGCAGATATAATTCGTGATTTCAAAAACAAAATAATTTTAAACGATTTTAAAAGCTTGGTTATCTGGGATTTTTTGAAACCAAGTACGACATATTATGATTATCGATGCTCTTATAAGATTTTTTTAATTGAATCGAATACCTTAGGATAAACTGTCTTTTTAAGTGCTGTGTAGGATATTCCTTAGTCGACTTCTTAGCACTCTTGTATGTTTTTTTGTTATGTTTTTACTGAATGACTGTTGAGTTTTTTCACAGTGGTCATGTTTTTACAACTGGGCCATGTCCAGCAGCGCCGTAGCCACGTTAATGACTTTTGTGCTGCGCCTGTCGCACGGCAAATGTTTTAAAACTGCCTTTCCCACCGAAACTGTTGCTGTTGTTGTTGTTTGTTCCTTGTTGTTGTTGTTCCTTACTGTTGTTGTTGCTGCTGGCTGGCTGGCTAGCTGGCGATTGCCGGCCGGTTAGCGCGTTTGCCTCAACCGTCCGCAGTGTTTGCCAGGACAGCGGGCAACCGACTCATTTGTACAGGTTTTTTGCAGACTTTCGGATGAAAGTGCGAGGGCGGTAAATGGAAAAGGTGGATGACAGGAGGAGGGAATTACGAGGGGGGGCTGAAGGGAATTGTTAATTAAAGTATTGTCTCCTCGTTGCTGGCAAAATGAACAAGTAGACAAGGACTCGTCGTCGTCGTTGCTGTTGCTGTTGTTTTTGTTGTTGTTGTTGTTGTCCTGGGCATGGCCCTGGCTGCCCTGGCCGTCAATTGTCGAACATGGTGCTCTACAGTTCCACTTAACAGCTACAATGGGCACTTTGCCACAATGAATTCAAATGGATGCCCTGACCGGGTTGCAGATTTTTTTTTACAAACTTTCCTCCCTCTCTCTCTCGCTCTCTCTATGTCCCATGTGTGCTACATGTTGTTGTTATTGTTGTGTCGCTACACACATACACATACACACACACACCGCACACACAGATGCACGTGCAACTGACATGCACACAATGACAGCTGACTGTTGGCTTCCAAAAGCCCCCGAGGCGTACGAGTCAAGTACAAACAGAGAAAGGAGAGATTCAGTCAGAGAGACAGAGAGAAAGAGGTGCTGAAGAGGTGCAAGGGAGAGATTTCAGAGGGCAGAGAGTAAGCGGCACTTGCCACTGGCGGGCACATTTTGCCCGACGCGTCGTCTGTCGTGTTGTGATTCTTTAATGAAAGCTTTAATTTGGGTTTACCAATTAAAACTACGTGGCAAATGAAAAATACATACATGCCACATGCATAATACAAAAGAAATGGCCTCAACACACACACACACTCTCACAGAGGAAAGGATTATATATCTAGTTGTATGTCGGGTGCACTAGACGTGTAAATTGAAGACAAGATGCACTGGCGAACACAAGTTCTTGACTAAGCATTTGGTGTGGGCGAAACCAATGAAAAACTACGACAGTGTAACTGCAAATTTGGTAAATGCTCAAGTACAGTCTTCAAAGAGGATTGCTGAAAATTGTGTGAAGTTTGGCAACGTTGCATTTAATGCATTTAAAAGCTAAAGCAATTAACTTAAGTGAATTTCTATTAGTTGGCTTAGAATTGCTTTACAGCTACTAGAACACAAACTGCATATTTTAGCGTCGAGCTTGTGTAATGAACTAGTGAAATCTTAAAACGTTGACTTGGGTTAAGTAATGAAATCTAGCGAAATTTTAAGGGTAATAATCTGATATCCCAAATAAAATAAAGAAAATTAAAACTTCAAAAATCTATTATTACATGAAGCCTTGTATGTACTTCTTGTTGCTAGTTTAATTCAAATAACATTCAATTACAAATTGTAAATAATTACAAACAGAGAAATTGGACAACCTCGCTCTTATTAATATTAAATAACTTTTATTTAGTAATTAACGAGGGCAACATTGCTTTATTATTCAAAACTTTTGGTAGTTATCATTTCCCACGACTCACTAATTAATCCTCCCATTGAATTGTGGCAACGTCGCTCGAACAACTTTACCCAAGCCATGCGCCTTCCGCCTTCCGCCTCCGAGTCATTACAAGTCGAAACAGGTCTGAAAACATGAAACATGGAGAACACAACATATAAGGAGTAAAATGCACGAAACTTTAGCATGAACTGCAGCTGACCAAACAACACCTGCTCCCCATTGCCAATGGCCGCAAGGCGACTTCCGTTTCCTTCCGCTGCTCAGCTCGAGCACACCTTTCTTTTTTTGTACTTAATTTAGCCGTGCCACGCCTCCCTCCTCGCCTTGTTGTGCCTGCCAGTTGCAGACAGTCCATCCGTGTATACGTCAGCAGCGACATTATTGCTGTTGTTGGTCGGTTTTTTTTAATTGTGTTGTTGCCTGCTTGCCGGCAACGCCATTATAACGCCATTTTGTGCGCTCACTCACACACACACACACCTTTAGCAACTAATTTTTTACACATTTTTCAACTCTCCATTATCCTTGCTTCTCTTTTTGTTGTTGTTGCTACAGAACGACACGATGCGCTTGCTGTACATGTATCACGCACAGGATCCACCTCACGGCTCGGTGCGTCCCGGCACATTACCAGATCCGGCACTAGCCTTTCGTCCATATCGACCCATGGTACTGATGCAGCGTGCCCAGCTGCAATCGCCATCACCGCACGATGAACGCGTCCGTGTGTTGGAGCTTCGCAATGAGGATGTTGAGCTGCCCGGCGGCGATACTCCCCTTTTTTGGTGCAAGATGTTCAAACTAGAGGATATCAATCGGAAGCACCATCTTATACGGGTAAGCAAACAAAAGGAGTTCCCCAAAACCATTGCTAAATGTTATTACTTAAATACAATGCATAATTGAGGCCAAGTGCAATTCGGTTGCATTCAGCTTTTGTCTGTCTGCCGGAGTCGCGGCCTCGGCATAACCAAATTGAAATATTAAAAATTTATATATATATCTTTGTCTTTTCCCCATTCTCTTTATCTCGTTGTCTCTTGGTCTGTTCATATTCATTTCAGTACGAGCCGATTTATGATTCATCGTCCAGTGTACACTACTTGCAGCATATTACGCTCCACGAGTGCCAAGGCTCCCACTCGGAGCTGGAGGAGCTGGCACGCGAACAGGGCAGACAGTGTATGGGAGCGCGTTCCATACCGTTGGCATGCAATGCCATTGTTGCCTCATGGTCGCGGGGCAGTGAGGTAAGCATCAAATTCAACTGAACTCAACTCAACTCTACTCCACTCCACTCCACTCCACTCCATTCAATTCAACTCAACTGAACCCATCCTCATTCTCATCCCCATCACCGTCAGAACCATAACCATGCAATATTAATTTAACCTTCGCAAATGCTTCCTTTCAACACAAAATATAAGTAAGAGATGGTCCAGAGTACGAAAATTGAAATACCCTTGCCGAAATCTATCCTTTAGGATATGATGTTGTAATCAAAACCGATTGCAACAACAAAAAGAATCTGAAAACATTTCTGAAAATAACAAGATATTTTCCGGTTTTTACTTTTAAAAGAATTTTAATTGCACACTTGCGAAATTCTTTTGAATGGTATCAATTTTAAACAATTAAAAGGATAAAATCAAATAAATAAATTTAAAAATGAATCTATAACGGAAACCTGTAGATCTATATATTGTCTTGCAATTAAAAAGATTAAATCGGATTACAAAATTTAAAAAGTGAATCTTTAACTTAAACGAGTAGATCTCTAATAAAACTGAAAAAGAGCTTAAGACTTTAAACAGATAATTATTATAATCAAATATTTGTTATTTATCTTTCCTAGATTATTATAAACTTAGTTTAAATGAATTCAAATATTGAATTAAATGTGTGCTTTCAAAGAAATCTTCTTAAATATTTTCATTTTATGTGAATTGCAAACAATCAAATGCATTTTGATGTCTATAGCATTTTATATTTTACTCAACTTATTCAAGAAGTAAAAGTTCGATTATAATTTGCGAGTTTTGCAATCAAGGCGTTCTTAAGTCAGGAAAATCTATGAAGCTTTGATACCCGATATCTGCAAGGGCATCTCAATAAAGAAATGGCTTGGCCTTCTGCCCCCTTACGGAACCTTTTTGCCATGCTTTTCATAATTTCATCACAGCAGCGCCATAATGCAGTGCCATGTGCTGTTGTTCTTGCTGTTTCGGGCCGCCAGGGGGCGCTGTATACTGCAATGCAATGCAATTGCATGGAGACGGTTGCTGTGCATTTAAATTGCACATGACCATGGCATCAACTTCCGTCCTCCATTTGCCATCCCCCATCCCCCATCCCAATCCCCATCCCTCACGTATATAAATACTTATACAAACGAGTATACCCTATATGTATATACGTATGTATGTAAAATACAAACAACACTCGGAAGGCTTGTTTTTTCCGTTTTATATTTTGGGTGCTTTTGTTTCATTCGATGTCCTTTCTCTGTTTTGCAGGGCTTTACATATCCACATGAAGCGGGCTACCCGATTGAGTCGCGACAGGCCAAATATTATTTAATGGAGACCCATTATAACAATTTGAAGCCGGACTTTGCCCAATTGCATGCCAGACAAATGGCGGATAATTCGGGTTTGAAAATCTACTTTACGCACGTGCTGCGACCAAATGACGCTGGCATATTGTCAATCGGTAAGTATGGGACTGAATTCACCATAAAACATAGATATAACTCTCTCTATCTCTGTCCTCACAATGTGTGGTATGTGTATTTGTATGGCCTGACTGCAGCTGTGTGAATGTATATATATTTTATGCAATGGGAGTATAGCATCCATATATGCAACTCATGTCATGCAATTTATGAGATTGCCGAGACCAAAAACGGCACTGTGAGTTCAGCTCAAGTTTGGGGAAATGGGAGTTAGGACCAAAAACCGAAACGGAGGAGACTCTGGATAACTGACAGCAGGACAGCCGCCGCATTGGTGTCTAGTAAAACAAAAGCTTATGAGTTTTATGAATGTGTGTGTGTGCGCTGGTTAAAGGTGTGTGTCCTGGCGGTATAACAACAATGCAACATATTGTCTAACCATCCCAGACTGTATTCACAATATTGTACAATAGAATCGCATATACACATACTTTTATTTGCTCATCAAGTGCGTCCGACGTCTCTGCTATACTTTGACCAGTTAACCATAACAATGACAATTTGTTAAGCGATTTTTTCCAATAAATTATTAATTATGAAGTGCTACCCGATGCACGCATATAACAAATTAATAAATAACTAATGGGAACCCATTGCATGTCCGTCGAAAACTTTGAGGTATTCAATTTTCCTATTAATTATTGATCGGGCATATTTCAATCCAAAGGGATGGCAATGCGTCAAATGGACAAATTCAATAACAATAGCAACAACGAGGGCCACAACGGAAAGTAATTGACAAAAGTTTGCAATTAAAAGGGACTTTAATAAAGTTATTATTATTTCTGTGAATATTTGATCATGCTAACACAAAAGTTGGAAAGTTTCTTTCTTCATATCTGAAATTATTTGTAGCATTTGTGGAGTTTTAAAGAATATAAGTGATTGTAAATATAACTCAGAATGTTTACTATTATACAAAATTTAAGAAAATAAATAAAGTTGTGTATAGATAGTATCTATAAATATCTATTAGATATTTCCTAGGTTCTGGGAGTCTTTATAGATTAAAGGCATGCTTCTTCCCATCTGAAATTATTTGTAGTTGTAATAGTATCACAGAATTGTATATAGATATTCCCTAGGTTCTGGGAATCTTTATAGTCATGCTTGAGACTTGTAGAATAAGTAAGTAAGTTAATAGTTCTTTCGGGAATTTCTTGAATTAACCTCGCATAAGTCCTTCCAATAATATTCATGTGCTTCAATAGCTTAAGCGCATTTTGAGTACATATCGAGCTACCTCACATCCATGCACAATTCAGACAACTCCAACAACCCACCTGCCTCTACAGAATTCTACAAATTTTCAAGTTTTCCTGCCAAATGCATATCCATATATGTACATATATATGTCTTTATATTCGTATGCCTGCGCACAGGATAACTAAAATACTAATTTCACTTTACAATTTGTTTTCTACTTGTATTTTATTTTATTTTTTTGTTGAATTCACCTCCCGTTGCTACATCTATTTCTTATTGTTATTGTTGCTGTTGGTATGGTTTTTGGTTGCTTCTTTTGGTTTTTGTGTTTGCTTGTGGCCACCAGGTTGAGGGAACGGAACTAAGGAGCAGATGAGGAGTGCACTGTGGCCGCTGTGTTGTCGTTGTTGTAATTGTTATTTTACTTTTGTTCATAGTCACGCAAACCAATATAACTTTGTTACAACCGCACAGAGACATGGCCAATACAGTTGGGACTGTGGGGCCAACCAAAGTAAGGAAGTAAGAGAATAAGCCATACAGGAAGAAGGTATCATTCCAAAAAAACCTCATCCCATCCTTAGTTTTTCCCTCTCCATTGGCCGCACGTTTTTGTCGATGCTTTTTGAGTAGGTGTTGCCAAAACTTCCGGAGTAGCAAAAGTAGATTAATACATACTGATACGAGTACTGTGCGATTTCTAAGCGAAATAAAGAAATGAAAATGGAATTTATATATACATATACTTTTTGGGGGTCGTCGCGTCATGCAATGAGCTTATAGCTTATATTGGTAGCTTCTCCCAGTTGGCAACAGTTCGCAATGCTATTGAAATATTTAATTGAAATTTAACGCGTACCACAACACGCACACACACACCCACACACACACACACACACAGACACACAGCAGTCAATAAATAAAAAATATATATATTTCAATCTATAGATAAAATTAAAAAATAAAAATAAACGTTTGGCTACATTTTCCTGGCTCGCTACAAATTGAATTACGTTTGGTTTGGTTTTTTCAGTAAGGGGAGGGGATAAGGGGAAGACAGTAAGGATATGCCAAAGCTTTTTCCAAAACCCACACGCATAAGTAGCTGCGAAATTGCTATGCTTCCTGTACGACTCTCCCTTTCTCTATCTCTCTATCTGACTGTCCTTCTGTCTGTGGATCTGTTTGCTTCTCCTCTGGGCTGCCTCTCTCGTCCGTGTGGCAAAATTTAATTTCAATTTAATTGGTTATTGATATAGCGCCCTGGTGTATGCAATGCCGCTTTGATTAATGTTTCTGTGGCTTCGCGAATTTTTATGGCACCTTGGAGAGAGAGGTTGGAGGTTGAAGGCAACCCCCGCAGTCCCCACAAATTTGGAGACTGAGGCAAATGAGCCTGGGAGCCTGTTAAGCCCAATGCGATTTATAATCGAACAACTCACAGCTTATCGAAATAATACCATTTATTTGCTTCACAAAAGCTAAAACAAAAGGAACAAGTACACAAATGGTCACAAAACGTTTTTTAAACTCCAGGAAAATAAACACACCAAATGTATCGTTTTGTGTCTTTAATCTAAAAGCGATTACACAAGTCTATTCAGTGAATTTTTTAAAAATGTAAATAAAATCAAGAGAAGCTGTCAATATAAGCTAACTAAGCGACTTGGCCATTTAAATACCCATTAAAAAAGGGGTAGACTGGATATTATATCTAAGAAAGCATTTATTAGAAAAAGATCCAGAGTATCTGTTTCTTATCACTCTCTACTTAATGTGCAAATATGTTTAGTATTTCAATATTCTTTTAGCTCAGTTAACTTTGTTTATATGCAATTGACATCTATATTAATTGATAGAAAAGACTACTCTATCCAAAATGAGCTTCGCTTTAAGCTTTCCTAAGAACCTTATAGGAATATTTGCCATTTCATATAACACAAAATTTCGTATTTAAATATTGCAAATCTCTTAAATTACTGCCACATTTTTGTGTATGGAATGAATGTGTCACAGACTGTGGGGGAAACCTTTTTCGTAATTTTAAGCATTTTATACAAATTTGCATTGCATATTTGTCCTGAATATTATTTCTATTAATTTTTATAGCCCAGCATTTGCCCCTGTTGTTGATGGTGATGATCATTATGTTGGTCATCATGTTGCTGAAATCAATTTTCAATTACAAGCACGAATTTTAACTATGCGATGTTGGCTTTAAAACTTTGAAACAGCTCGTCGCGTTTATCTTTTGTTGGTCATTTTATAAAATGTCATGCAACGAAATCAATCAACAAACTGGAAGAGAGAGGGGAGCAAGGGAGAAAAGGGAAGGTTTATAAAAGTATCTAGCAAATATTGCCAAAGCGCGTTCAGTGGATAAAATCATCAATTTAATTCCAAATTACAATTCATGCGCGTTTATCAAAGTTTGCCAAATTAAAGCACAAAAAGTTTTGTCCTGACCAGATGGTTGATGGCTTGAAATTGGAATGATGATTCTAGAAAATAAATTCGCCTTCATTTTAACAATAATAAGTTAACTACTTATGGTTTATACAACTTAATATTAGTAAACTTAATTTAAATAATATTCTCAATTTGTTTAACAATTAAAATATATTTAAATTACAGCCTCAGAAATTGTCTTAGATATTCATTTATTCATTCCACGCACTCCCAGTATTTTCGATTATTCTTTTCAGTCTCGCTATATTATTTACAAAAAAAATATTATCACAACTTATAGCTAATTAACATCCGCTCCCCAAAATCAACCCCCAAGGGAAAGCTCTCTAAAAAGTAGCTGATATAAAAGAGAAATCGATTTCAGAAACACTCCTGCATATAAATTACAGCCTCTATGTATCTGTAACTGTATTTGTATCTGTGTGTCTCTTTTTCTCGATGCTTTTTGCCAATTTCCATTCATTAAATCAAATTCAATATTGGCCAAAGCGACGCAACGAGTGGGAGTTGATTTAGGGTTTGTTTTTGGTTTGCTGGTAAAGAGAAAAGGAGAAATAGTGGCTCTATTTCTATTTGATTTGCCCCAAACGACACTCAGAACACTGTGAACAATTCATAACTGCATATTTTTCAAATCGATATTTAACGCTCCCGTTCTGCATTCAACATTAAAGGTAGGAAGAGAGGATCGAGGGGCCTTAGATTGGCATCGCAGTTGCATTTGCCACACGCTACGTTGACAGCAGCCCGATGGTTGGTTGCAACTAGCAACTTGCAACACGGCAATGCCAATGCAAATTGGTGACTGTATCAAAAATGGCGGCAACTTTTCTAATTATTTTAAATGGCAATTTGTGTCACAGGCGCAGCTGCTGCCAAAAATTCAATTTAATTTCTTTTTTCGATGTTATTTTTCTAATTTTTTTTCGACAATTTGATTAGCATTTTTGGACAACACACAGAGAACTGTAGCTATTGGCAATTGGCTATGACTTTCATTGAATTTTCGGGGAAAATCACATTTGACAAAAACCAAAAATCGTCGCGACACTTTTAGGCCATTATATGTACGTAGGCCTATTTAGCGAGGTCTAATGGCCTTCCGGGTATTCAAATTGTTATCTGCGCCGACAGAAATGTGTCAATAAATCGAAACAAATTTTTGATTGATATTTGAGATAGGTAAATGAGCTTTAATTGTAATATATGCATATCCCAAATATGAATATGTGCCAAATTAGGAAACTCTCATTTCCGTTTGGCAATTACTAATCTATTCCATCAAAATTTCGAGAGCTTACTCTTAGAAGCACATATAGAGTAGATGAATTAGTTTTGTGTTAACTAGTCAGTCAGTTTTATTAATTATTATATTAACAAGTGTTTCCGTTTTAAAATAACTGATATGAATTTTATGCAGGTCCATTTTCCAAATTGCACATTTCATAATTAAATAGAACTCTCTTCAACACAAAAATTTGATATCATTTGTAGAAAATCTCTTTAAAATTGAACTATTTAATTTAATCTATATTTATTGGTAGCACATTTGTTTTTGATTTCAACTAATTCTTGGTAAATTGAACAAAAATTTCTATTCAGTGTGTCTATGAATAATTGATATCAATTCTAGGAAAACTTTAATATAAAATATTTGCCAAAATTAGCTAAGCGTGATTTAAATATCGCATTTAATTAGCATTAACACTGAAGCTGTTGAATAACTGACAGCATTCTGTTTGCTTTCTAAAGATGATAATAATTATTAGCTTGAATTAATTTATTATATACAATTGATTGGTTAAGATTATTACTTATCTTAGTTAACTTAGGTGTACTTCAAAAGTATTAAGTTAAAGCTTCGAAGTAATACTCTCTGTAAGACTTATTATTTCAATATTATTACAATTGCATTCCACAAACTACACCTGCAAACACACACACACAGACACACCTGGAGCAATGCAATCAACTCATATGTCATTTCCAATGTTTCCGGCAAATGTTGCTAACCGAGCATGACTAAGCCATAAATACACACACACACACACACACACACATGCAATATTTTATGCTATAAAAAAAGGCTTTTACAATCAACAAAAAAAAAGAAACAAGAACACGAAAAGAGCTCGAACGGATTTACAATAAAAATCAATTGCCAGCTGGTCTCTCACTGAGCAAATGGGGTTTTTCCAGCAATGCCAAGTATTTTCCGCGAGTATTTTGATTGGCATACTCACAACCCTCAACAGACACACACACGCACACACACACACACATATACAGAGGACACCCACGCACAACAATTGAAATGCCAAACAGTGGAAAAAAAATATGTAGCACATGAATTTCAAATATTTTTTCAACATGTCAGGCGACACGCGGCCCTAATTGCATATGAATGGAAAGAGGAGGGAAATTTGCTCGTACAAGGCGGCGTATGAGCAATATTCCACAACATTTAACTAATTGGGCCAACGTTGAAAAGTAACACACACTCATACCAAATTTAGTTAGGGCCAACACATAATTTGATTGCCAAATAACGAAGTAAATGTTAAAAGACAAAAAAGATGCCAAAATTGAGTTGAGCTGAGTTGGAAGATGTGAGATGGAAGATCGTGGTTTTTGTCTACGTTGATGGCATTGACAAAGTTGTTAACAAACATCAAAAGCAGCAATTAAAATGCAGTAAGCTACAGTGGAGCAAGCTCGACAGTAGGAGACCCAGTACTTTTTGAGTGCAAAGCGTTTACTATATTGTTCTTGAATGTTGCGTTCCATGCAATAGATGGCGCCACTAAGAAATAAGTTAACACAGAGGTCGCTAGCGTCTCTTCTTCTTCATTTTGCCCGTAACAGTGTTAGTTGAATAACTTCCGCGTTTATCATCCGATTGGAATGAAATTTTCTGGACAGGTTTGGACCATAGTGTATACTATATGTACCAAAAATCAAGGTGCTAGCATTAAAGGGGCTCTTGTAATTCGACTTTGAAATTTTGTTTTTCAATTTGCGGGGGCGGAGGGGGCGTGGCAAAAATCCAAAACAAACTTGATCAATGGGAGATATAGGTGAACCTACATGCCAAATTTGGTGTCTCTAGCTCTTATGGTCTCTGAGATCTAGGTGACACAAAATAGGACAGACAGACGGACAGACGGACAGACGGACAGACGGACAGACAGACGGACATGGCTATATCGACTCGGCTGTTGATGCTGATCAAGAATATATATACTTTATGGGGTCTGCCACGCCTCCTTCTGCCTGTTACGCACATTTGCACAAACGTAATAGACCCATTTGTACTTTTTTAAAGTACTGGGTCTAAAAATGTAATTACACGTTTTACGCCAAATCGAATTAAAAAATCAACGTTCAAAGCTAAAACAAGTGAAGTGCCATAGATAGGATATGGGCAGGGACATGGACTGAGACTGGGACTGAGACTGGGACTAGGAGTGTCCTTGATGGGAAGAGTGGGGGAAGTGTTAGTGTGATTGTGCATGTCGTGCTAACCGACCGAGCTTTGATGAAGCTTCGACGCTTCGCACCACTCGAAAGCGTTAATTAAAAGCATTCTCCACACGGACTCTCACATGGTTTTCTGTATTTTTGTTTCCCTTACAGGCATGGATCCCAACTGGCGCCACATTATACCGCCAGGACAGAAGCGCGTGATATCCGAGGGCCAATGCATTGAGGATTGCACCGGCTATGCCTTCCCCTCACAGGGCATCAACATTTTTGCGGTCATGATGCGCACACATCAAATCGGCAAGGAGGTTAAACTGCGTCAGGTGAGTCGACGACTACTCGTCCTAGTCTGCTATTTGCATAGAAAGAGGAGGGAGGGGAGTTAAAGCCAAATGCTAATGAGCAAACTAACTTTTCAGATACGACAAACCGAGGAGCTTCCGCCAATTGCACACGACAGCAATATAGATGTGGCCTATCAGGACTTTCGACGTTTGCCACAGTCTGTGCATTCCATGCCTGGCGATAGACTCATCGCCGAATGCATTTATGACAGTTCGTCACGAAAGGCAATTACCCTAGGTAAGTGCTACATTCACCCCCCCATGCCCAGGGACACTAAAATATGGGTAGAGTAAATAAAGAACAAAAAAAAAGAAAAAAAGAAAAGATTGCAAGCAGCCATTGTCGTGCGCAAAAGTGCAAAAATTTCAATGGTTTCGCCGAGTCGGACGAGTCGTCGTTATGACACATTTAAATCAGCCCAAACGATATGCGACAGGCGGCTTGCAGTAGTCAACAGTAAAGGGACCAGCAAAAGAACCAGAACTCGAACCAGGCACCGTCATACGGTATTACAAAAAAGCACACGAAACGAGCTGAAGAAAGGAACTGTGGATGCAGTAATGGAGGAGCCGATGACGACCTCATTGTAAAATACATAAACCAAGACATTGAAACATTTCACTTAGCACGAAACGGCCAGGTGTTAAGCGAGTTGGGAGGCAGTCTCATTGTAATGGGGAAAGGATAAAGGAAGTGTGGAAATTGGGGGGGGGGTAGATAACTCAACTGACAGCTGTACAAGTCCCCCAGTAAAGTGGACAATGTGACAGTCAAATGAGAGATAAATAGGGAGCATATTTGTAGATGCTGTTAAAAGGCAGCAACTAGAGAATAAAAGAAGCAAAACATACAATAAGAAAAGACTTGATCACAGTAATTGTTAAATGTATTTCATTCTTTTGTTTGTTGAAATTGAAAGAAGCAGAAGAGCGGAAGACAGGTATGCAGTTGTAAATTAAAAGTGCAAGGTATGCTGATAGATTAAAACAATGGCTAGAAATTAAAGGAAATTTCATTAAACTAAGAAATAATGAGTAGAAAATGCTGAAAGTATTACTAAGTTTAGATAGATAGGAAAATTATATTATTTGAATTAAACATATTATTTTAATACAAGATAAATTATTTTAAAATCATCAAGTGAGGATAATTTTAGATTTTCAAACTGCATTCTTTTAAATTCTGCCAAATTTTCTACAAGTGTAGGATAAAGTCACAAAATAGTAATTAAATTATTAAATCTATTTTTAAAAATTAAAAGAGAATACAATTATTATTTATCAAGTATTTGAAGAGTTAAAAGTTCGTGAAGATCATTCTATATTTTATCAGAAACTCAAAATCAGAAGCATTATTCACCTATTAACTTAGGAAACAACTGAAAATTTATCAAAATATGAGTCCACTTTGAGCTGAATTTGATATAAGTGATTAGTCTAATAGCCCAAAATGAGCAGATAATCCATGATAATCAGATAGAGTAGCTTGTTATCCGAGAAATTCCATGTAAATATAATCGAAATGCTTTTTCGATGGCTGAAAATTTCAGAGATACCCAACATAACAGCTAGCCATTTGCAGTTCAGGTCAGACATTCCAAGCGAGCAGTCTTTATAGAACAGCATAAGAAAGAGACAATAAAAGCGAAAATAAAGAAAGATAAAGACTAAAAGAGAGATAAAGAGAAAGACACCTAAAGTAAATTTGACTTTCTTGCTTGCTGCACAAATTTAACTCACACACACTTACATAGACAATCTGCAATCTAGACTAAGTGAATGAACGCAGCGGCAACAATTGAGTGCAACTCTATAGAGACATAGAGTCGTAATAGACAAATCTAACGATGTTGCACTAAAGGGAGGCACAGATACACAAATACAGATGCAGATGCAGACAAACATATAGATAGATAGACAGTTTTACGGAATAGACAGCAGTAAAACAGGCAGTCAGGCGTATGCGTCGAAAACATAAAGCTTTCCAACTCAAATAAAGCAATGACGATGACTACGATGTTGAGAATAGGGATGAGACTGAGAATGTGGATGTGGATGTGGATGTGGATGAGGATGTTGATAGCAATGACGATGACGATGGAGATGCTCAATGCTTCTACTGATGACTGCTGTATCCTGCGTCCTACATCTTTCAGCCTGCTTCCATCAATGTCGTCTTGCGGAATATTATTATGATGGCGCCTGCTGCTTTACTGCCAACTGCCAACGGCCGCTTAATTTTGTCTTTTGTTCATAGCCAGTGAGGCGACGAGTCATTGGGAGGGGGTAGAGACGGGACAACTTACCTGGACAGCCAGGAAATTGTCCTGGCTGGTGACGATGACGGTGACTTCGACGGTGATGGTGACTGTTACCAGAGATCCGTCGAGTATTTTTGCATTTTGTGTGTTGTCAGCCATGCAATATTTTTCTTTTATTTCAATTTTTCTTCTTCATTTTCTTACTCTCTGTTTTTTTTTTTTGAAGACTTATTTGTTTATTTTGAGTTTTTTTTTTGTTTCCGCTGCATTTCTTATGCATTTCGTTTGCTCGCTTTTCCTTTACAGGTGGCCTCACAATGAAGGAAGAAAGCTGCACCGTGCTGACACTTTACTATCCACGCCAAAAGAAACTGACAACGTGTCACTCACTACCCAGTCTGCCCACAGTGTTGCATTCTCTTGGTATCGAACAACTTGCAACGTAAGTCCCCCCTCATCCTTACTTCATATTATACAAATTTTATATATATATATTCTATATATACGCACAAATACACACACACACACAAACTGTATGTGTGTATGTGTGCTGAAATTTACATTAAGTCCGCCATATAGCCGAAAGCTTTTTGCAATGGCTGCCACACAATGGGAGCGAAAATCGAATGACGAGTCAAATGAAAATTGACATTTAAATACAAAAAAAAGAAAGGCATAATAAACATCAACAAAAAAATCAAGACGAAATGTACGAATAAAAAGTTGAAGACAGTTGGCAAACAGAAATACAATAAGAAATCGAATACAAATTTGTATTATTAATATAGTCGAATAAATAAGGACAACAGCAAATTTCAAATGTATGGAATAACATAATTGATTGAATACTTAACGATTTGAAAAGTATTTACATTATATAAAGTATATATATTATTAAATATTCAGATCACCTGGCAATTTAACCACTTCAAAAATAGTTAAGCATTCCCTTAGGCACTCCTTAGAGTACTTTGTAAATATATTTGCTTGGGTAGTGGATTAAAAAGCACTTCTGGCAAATAAAATATTTTCTTCACAATATATATTACTATATGGCCCATTGTACTGCTTCTTCTGTGTGCACTGTATACTATGCACCCACTAACACCACTCGACATTCGGTCTTGTGTATAAGGAAATTTGGTTTATTCCTCTGTTGACTGAAGTAATTGGTGATTTAATGATGTTGTTGCATAACCAAATCACCTAACGAAGTCGCAGAAGGCACAGTCACAGTCGGAGTCACAACTGAAGAGCCTGGCTAGAAGAGAGAATAGAAGGGACTCATTGGGTATTCTCGGTTTGAAGTATTTGCCCAACAAACAATTGGAAAATGAACTGCTCCGCATTGCGTTCTAATTGTGAATGTGGAAAAATAAATTACGAGACATGGCTGAGTGCAATCGGAGCGAAGGCTAACCAAAACCCACAACCTCAGAGCGATTCATTTTATTTAGAAAATATTGATTTCTATTAACGCCCAAGTGTTAAGCAAACAGACAGACAGACAGCAGTCAGTTCAGTTCAGTTCAGGTTCATTCAGGATGTTCCCCGAGTCAGCTCTTGACCCCTGAATAGAGCTTTTGACTCTACCACGACTGCTTGCTGCCAATTCAAATGCGGTCGGGCATAATCACCTCGGGGAGCGCATAAATATTGTATTAAAGCGTTCGCTGAAAATTAGTCGAAATTAAACCTGAATGCCAGTCACGAGATTCATTTTATACTCCCATTGATGTGCAATGGGCGGAGAATAGAATGATATTTGAGGGTTGTTTGTTTGTGCTCGAAAGAAGAAGGCACGCTCTATTAATCACTTCCTATTGACACAAGAGCGTCGGTCAAGTCAAAATCAAAGATAATTTTCTATGCTAAGGATTTTCTTCTACTTCTCCATCTTCCGTTGTGCAAATCAAAGTAATCGACATAAATAGATTAAGGCACCGGGGGGAAGGTAAAAACGGAAACATTGCCAAGTAAATGAGTTATAAAAATAAAGAAAGGGAGCATAGGTCAGAAAGGGGAGCAAAGTGTTGCTTAACATTTGAGATTTGATTGGCTTCGGTTGAAACCCTTGGATTGAATATTAATATTAAATAAATGAAGCTAAGCTGAAGGCTTAACAAACAGCTGAAAAACGACTAATTGCAGATTTACTTGTGGTTAACAGAAGGTAGGCTAGAGTTCAATCCGAAAAATGCTCACAAAAAAAGCTGAAATTAAATATTTAGAGGGTATGATAAGGGTGCATTAAATAGGCATATTTAACGTTATAATTCCTTTTAAAACTTATGCATCTTATCTTAGCATTATTTGATACTCTTTAAAAATTAAATAGTCAAAACTTTTAAGCTTAAATAATAAATATCTTATTTATAGATGTGACAATCTTTTCATGCATATTATTTAACAAGTCTTTTATTATACATTTTTAAATATCATTAGAAAAGTCTTGAATCTAAGTTTATGGACTGTTTTTTTATAGTTAAAGCACAGATAGAAATTTCTTTTCTTTGCTGACTTGTTGAAATTTTGTTTAATAACAATTAAGTGCAGTCTTTTAAATGCATCGTAAATATCCAGACTCATATCGACTTTAGTTTACTTAGTTGCCTTCATTTAAGCAAGTTTAAAATTCAAACACACACATTTGCATTAGGAAATGCACAAGTATTAAGAGCACTTTGAACCCTTTAAGCTCATAAAAGCCTCTTTGTGCTTGATGCAACATTATTGAACTGAAGGCAATAGAGAAACACTTGACCACAAGATCTTTTTATGGCTTTTAAGTGCTCGCACATTAGATCATCTTATTGAGAAGCCCCCTTCGATGTATATCTCGGTTACATTTCAGCGGTTTTCCTCTTCATTTCCACCAAACACAGACACAGCAACACAGACAACAACAACAACATCATCGCCTTCATTGCACTCTCATCCTTTATTGTTGTTCCGTTGTTGTCGTCATTGTTTGCTGTGTTGATGTTGCTGTTGCTGTTGTTGTTGCTGTTGTTGTTGCTGTAAGTGATTGTGAAGTCCTGCCATATACTCTGGCTTTTTGTCCTGACACGGCCATACAATGTTCACTTGACTCGTCTACAGTCACAACCAAACGTATACACCCACACTCACACCCATAACCATACCCATACCAGAGGCAAGTTGAACTGCGTGTACCGAAAATCGACATGAATTGATAAAGTCATTTGCAATTGTCTGTCGTTATGCCTGGGTCTGCAACTTGTTGTTGTTTTTGTTGTTGTTATTGTTGTTGTTGTTGTTGTATTTGTTATTGCTGTTGAAGTTTCACGCATTTGTTGTTGTTTATACAATGGGATGAAGCCTTGTTGCTTTTGTTGCTACTGCTGTTGGTCAGTTATTATGGCTACTGCAATTTTGTAGCGCTTAATGGTTCGGTTCGGTTCGGTTCAGTTCGATGCGGTTCAGGCGGTTGCCGGAGTCTGCCTCTGGGTCTCTGGGCCTGAACCGTAAGTGCGAATGCGATATGAGGATTAAAATTCATAATGAAAACTCAACAACAGCAGCAACAACGACAACAATGATAATAATGAAATTGCCATAGTTGTTTTGCAACTACAAATACAATATGAAAGATAGAATGCGAGGTGAGGAGGCGGAGATTTGAAAATTGGGGGCTGGCCTCTGGTTCTAGATCGACCACAAAAACCGCTTGTGCGCTTCAAGTTTAATTAAACAATGACAAAAAGTAGACAACACCACAATAGAGTGTGCTCAATACGTGGATTACAATTAGATTTTTGAATTTTGAACGAAAACTGTTGGCAGGCAACCAAATGATATCAACCGATTGTTCAACTGTTTATTAAATAAATAAATACGAAGCTTTAGCATAAATAACCTTATAATGAGAGATTTGCATAAATAAATGACTTAAATAATATTATGAACTTATTTTGAATAGAAAACTTATTTTGGAAATGGCGATGTATCAAATGATATTCAAACTAAAGCTTAATTCAAAATATCAAATGTTTGTAATAATATATATTAATTTTAATTATAATCATTATATAATAAAATTATTATAAAAATAGGGTAACATTTTTGTGTTCATAGGAGCCACAATTTGTCAGAGTTTATTGATGTTTCTGATTGTCTAAATCCTTTGAAAAGTGATTGTATTAGAATCATTAAGCTGATAGAATATCTGATCTGTTCCTCAAAACATTCTTCTTCAACACTATTGATATAGAAAACATTTTAAACAGATATCATAATGCATTCTATTTCAATAATGTTACTACATAGTAAATAGTCCAAGATATATCCAAATTGACTTAAGATTTCCTTTATGTGCAATTTGGGCAACAGTTTGCAATGTCATGAATGATAAGCTAATGATGCATAGGAATATCGAATGAGGTCCGGTACTAATGTAATTATAAGCCACTTGCCATGACAACCTTTGGCCCAACAACATTCGCCGACTTGTAGAACTTGATTATTATGGTCGAGATTCAATTTAATTTGATACGCACGGATTTTGCGACTAGTCCAATGCAACAATGACGCAGCACGCAGAGAAACTCGGAGCTCAGAGCTCAAGTCGATTGAGCAGAGAAGGGAGAGGAGGAGAGAGTATATACCCAAAAATTGTTTGCAGTTCAACTGTGGCTCAATTGACCAGCCCACATACTAACGAGCAGGCAGCTCAAATGGACGAGTTATGGGTTTGTTCCAGAGGACAGAGCAGCAGAAAGGGAAAACGGCTGGGAAGGAGTCGAAAGGACAGGTCCTGGGCATTGCAGTGTGGTGCATCAGAGAACTGGCAATGTTGTACTCATCGTCATCGTCATCGTCATCGTCATCGTCATCGTCATCGTCATGCAAAACTCATTGAAGTCGTTAGCGTGGCCAGGACTGCCCTGCGACCCAAGGACATAAAGCACAATGCAGCCTGCTCACAGAAGCCTCTTGTTCTCCGTCCGTCTGTCTGTTTGTCTCCCTGTCTGTCTGTCTGTCTGTCCGGCACGGCAAGCACTGACCAGCCGACTGGTTGGGCTTCATTGATCATACGCCCCATGCCACCCAACACCCATAGTTATTGGCTTAATTTACGTTTTACGTTTGGGGTTTTGTTGCCTGATTTTGTGTCGTGGCTTCATTTTTTCACGGCCCAAATAATGTGATAGTGGTTTTTACAATTTACGCACTTGCCATTGCACCGAAAATTAATTTTAATTGTATGCATGTGTGAGTGTATGGAAATTGTGCCGTTCTTTCGTTTTGGAAATAAAAAACAACAACCCAACATTAAAATCAAAGTAATTATTCAAGTTGAGTACTGCTCCCTCTTTCTCTTTTTTCTCCCTCCATCTTTATCACTCTACACTTTGTGCTGCTATGCAAATTGGCCTCATTATATAGTTGTTGTTGTTGTTTGTTAATTGTTTAAGGCCCTTAACTGATAAGGATATCATTCTTTATGTTCCATTTTTATTTGCCATTTACCTACACTGGAGGAGCTCATTAAGGCTTCGATATCCTGCTTGATAACCTTTATTACTTTATGACTTCTTGTTTTACATTTACTTTCATTCGTTCTTTCATTATACAACCAAGTCTCATCGATTGATGCGTTTTTCCCTCAGATTTCCGTCTCATTTCTCTTTCATTTTTATCTGAAAATGGCAAAGGATATCAAATTGCTTGACAGCACGTGGTTGGAATTTTTAGTCTCTGGTCATTTATTGCTTCAGCTTTTTTTCCCCAAAGAGAAAGAGGAAATTATCCTTAATGAATTTTTGAAAAGAAAGAAAAAACTCCCCTAAATGAGCGACAGTTAAATTGAATTTAAGAATATTAAAAGATTTTTATTAACCCAATAACCACAAGCTCATTAAAAATTGAAGAGTTTTGGTTGCTGCATATTAGTTTATTAGCTACACACTTTTAATTTAAATTAAATCCAGCTACTACATTCCCAAGCTTTATTGAACTCTGATTTTAGCAGAGACTTAATGAAATGCATTCCTTGATATTGAGACTATTAAAGTAGATTGAAAGTCTTTTGTGACAAACTGACATTGAAACTGATTTATTAAAATAGAAACTTTGACTATATTAATCTCCATTTAATCTTACTTATTTCCACTCTGTATTTAGACTTTAAACTTATCTTCTTTAAGAAACTCTAGTGATTTTCAAGCAGATTTATTTCTTTGTGGCAATTTATTCAAATCTAATCACATGTCTGAATTCAATTTGAGTTGACAAGCAATCAGATAAATCAGAGATGTAGATGAATCTTGGGCATAGTTTTCAATTATTACTGCATTATCATTCATAGCTGTTGTCTTTACTGGTTAAATCGTTTCAAATAGCCATAGACGAGACAGAATGAGCACTTATATCCCTCATCCTGTTTGGGCCAATAGCAGTTGCCTATTTGTGCAATTTTAGTTTTCATTTGTCATCAACATAGCCATTGCTTTTAGCCGTTTCTGGCCGTTTCTGCCAATTGCAATTGCAATGGCAATTCAAAATTGAATTTTACCCATTACACATATACATAGACACCCATAACTGAACACACACAGTAGGAAAATCGCTGCTGTCATAACGCTACATAAATAAACCCATTGGAAAGCGCATTGCAGTTGCAGTTGCAGGTTGCCGGTTGCCAGTTGCAGTTGCCAGTTGCAGTTGCAAGTTGGCATCACCCTTCGTTATGCGGCTTAGACCCTATTGCCCTACAGGGCAATACTCAATCCCTTGGCCTGGCCAAAAATGAATTTTCGAGGGGCTTTGGAGGTTGCGGACATGTGCAGCCATTGGATTTTATAATCAACAATGCCAAACCAAAGTGGAGTCACAGCTTTTGTTCCCACTGCTGCTGCTGCCGTTGGCTCATAATTTTAATTATACTGAGTGCCAATGAAGTCAACAGCGATAAGACTAAACCGTTGGGGCGGAGAGCGATTGATGATGATGATGCAGGACCGCGACCGGGAACGGGACCGGTGGGTGGATCAGAGTATAATCTATACTCTGCCAGTTTGCCTTTTAACATTAGCAACAGCTGTGTGCGTTTCCACTGCATTTATATTTATTATGGCATTGTACGGATGCAGGATGAAGGATGTATAAAGGGCGGGGTGGAGGTTCCGCTTATGGTTACGGTCACGCGGTGCCCGGATATATTAGCAACGCGTCGAGCGACGGTTCGCTCAATAAACCGCAAACAGCGACCAATAAAGGGGGGCGTAGACCAAGAGGGGGAGATGCATGTCAAAAGATACAAGTATGCAAGTCACAGGAAGCAGGACACGGAACACAGGGCACACACAGGACACACACACAGAGAACCCAGGACACGGCCACACAGACAAAGTTGGACATATGGATATGTGAAATGAATGCAATATTTTATTTCATATATATTATTATTATTATTACCGTACGGTGTACAATGGACCATGGACCATGGACCACACACACATATATTCAGGAGGGGGTGGGGTAAAACAGGACTCATACAAGTGGCCAGTTTTTAGTTTTGTGGGTGGTTTGCCAACCATTGGTATTGAAAGGGGTTGCAATCAATCCGCAGACATTAATATTTTTCGTGTTGCCAACCGCAAATTGTTGCGGCTCTCATTCGATGCAACAACAGCAACAGCGACAGCCACTTACCCCCCACCACCCCAAACGAGGACCACCCTGTGATATCAGACAACCCTCGATGCGGATTGAGTGGAATCATAAATTAATTAAAAGAGATTTGTTTGCGGCTTGCAAAGGATTCTGAAACACAGAAAGAGTCAAAACAGGAAACAGGAACAACAAAGAAAATGTGCGTTGCCTGATACTTTACTGTTGTGTGTGTGTGTGTTGGTGTGTATGTGTGTGTGTGGGTGTGCTAGAAAATTAAAGCAACATTTTTCGTAATACCAAGCAAAGAACAAAATTAATTAGCCTAATTGTAAGGGCGGTCGAGACGAACGGCAAGATGTCTATACAAGTGTAGAGAACTGCAATGGAGGCTGGAAGGCAATCATAGAGCGAGCTAACGAAACGAAACGAAGCGAAATGAATGAATGGATGGAATGAATGAATGAATGAAATGAAATGAATGTATATGGAATTTATATTGCGCGAAAGATGCAGAGGCGTACCACCGAACTATTTGCTATTTTACAATGGGAAAGCAGTCAATGTCCGAACGAAGCAAGTACAATTTACAATAGTTAACAATACGTAGCTATCAATTAACTATGAAAGTACAGAAAAAAACACTGAATAAACAAATAAAATAAATTTAAAATTAAAATTAAATAAGTTTTTTAAAAGAGAGCAATAAAGGATTTTCTTTTTGTTCTGCACTTATATATTTTTTTTAGAATAGTTAAAGAAACACTATAGGATAGTAACGTTTAAATATCGTAATAGCAAATAAAATACGTTCGCAATAAAAGTGCATAAATGTGCAGTAAATAATCAATTAAATTGACAATTGTACATTTTTAATTTCAGACTTTAATTAATTAAATATGTTTAAGTATTTTCTTTTGCCAAACTCTTTTAGTCGCCCTTAAATGAAAAGATTTAAGATAACATTGAAATAGTAAAGAATATATTTATTTATTTTTATAATTTATTAATTTATTCAGTAAAAAGCAGACCATAGTTGAGACCTGTTAAAAAATTTATAAAGATAGAATATGTAACGACTAGGCAGATATCAAAGTTTAGCTCTTGATAAAGTAGAATAAAAAGAGACATTGAAAAGGAAGAGCATCTGCAGACCTTTATAAGCTAGATAAATGCAGGAATTATACGAGATGAATTATAAATGTATCAAATAAAGTAAAAAGGATAAACAAATAATGTAAAGCCACAATCAGTTGTATTTAGAGGGTTGTTACTGTTGCATACGGAATACAACATAATTCCCTACACACACACAAACACACACACTCAATCACAACAAAAAAAAAGGAGGCAAAAGATTTGCTAAGTCAACTCATTAGTCATAGCACCTTCTGCAAACATTTGTAGCCACAGTTTGTTTCCCTTTTAAAGTAATTCCCACAACGCCACTGATTGCCACAGTCAGCCAACTGCTTTGAGGTTTTACACTTTTGGCCCATTTGTTGGGTTTTTGCCTGCTGCTCGTCCTGGTACTGGTCTTAGTCCTGGTGCTGGTCCTGGCTCTTTGTCTGCCCTTCTTCTTCTACTTCTGCTTCTTTATTCGTGTGCGGTGTGCGGTGTGGTTTTTATTTCGTTTGGTCGCGTCACCCTTGGCATACCAAAAAGTAACGTATTTGACGCGTCACAAATGAAAATCTAAAAGATTAATTAGCTCAAGTTTTTCGTCGACCGTCTGTCTCTTTGCCACGTCTCTTCTATCGAAATTCTGGCGTAAATCTACGCCGACTTACCAACTTACTGAACAACCCTCCTCTCTTTCCCATTTCGACCCCCGGGCAAAGAACTTGAAAATCTGCTGGCAAAGCGCTTTTTGGGGCTGTAATAAATTTTAAGTCCTAATCAAAGTTGACAATAATAATAAAGTTAATAATGTTATTTTGACTCTCTTCTTCTTCTTCTTCTTCTTTTTGAATTTCCTCTTCTCATTCTTCTTCTCTTTTCGTTTTTGTTCTTTGCAGTGACTCAAATCCCGTGCTGATTTCATCACCACCCGAATTGGCTGGCATGACTCTGGAGGCACGTCTGATATCCTACGATTGGGAAAATCAATTTGGCGAATTTCAAGAGGCCACACGCAAAGGCAGCTTTAAGCCCATCTGCTGGGGAGCCAAAAATCATGTGGTGCCGGTGAGTAAGCAACTTCGATTTATGTCCACGATAATTCTATCCCAAGTGAAAGTCAAAAATAACGAGACAGAACGAGAGAGATAAGCTGACAGAAAGAAAAAGAGAGAGAGAGAGCCAAAACAAATGTCCAGCAGGTGCAGCTTTTATTTTGAAATCGAAGCTTAAATTCCCTACACACTGACAATTAGGTCTCAATAAAAAGTCTTTAAACCATGTTGCAAAATTTCAACAGATAGAAAAATTTCAGTCTATAAATTGAGCAAACAAAAAAACATAACTACTATCTGAAAGCATATGTGTAATAGTCGGCAGAATAATGAGAATCTTAGCTAACGCTAACAAATTAATCCATTTTGATTGGAAACAATTTTCGTTTCATTGGAAGCTGAATCTAAGAAACGTTTTCGCATCTTGACGATAACCTTGCAGTCTAGATAAACTCTGCTGATAGGAAAACAAATTGATTTATAAATATATTATAAATGCTTAATATATTTGAAAATAATAGATCAGTAAATAAAGGATATCAATTCTATATTCTATCTTTTTATGTAGAAATTAAACTCTTATAAAATTTAAAACGGATCTATATTTTAAATATACTTAGATAGAATTTATGTCAGCTAAGGATATAAATTCTATCTTTTTATGTAGAAATTAAACTCTTATATCTACAATATAAAATAGATCTACATATTAAATACACATAGAATTCATATCAGCTTAGGATATAAATTCTATCTTTTTATGCAGAAATTAAACTCTGATCTGTTTTAATTTTCTTACAATTTTATTCAATTAAGGAAAATAACTTTATAGTTTTTTTGCGTCTTTTCGACAAATAAACTTTTAAGTCCCTATCCATTTCTTAAGTTAATGCAATCAAACAAAGCATTACAGCTTGCATTCAACTGCAACATAATCTTCTTTCGTTTCTAGGAAACGTTACAAACCATATGTCAGATATGGTAGATCCTTAGCCAGGCTAAATGTAACTAAAAGGGATGACCATCGCAGCAAGCTGCTGTCACAGTTGAAATCGCATTAACCCTTTTCTTGTCGTCTCTATTTTATCTAGTCTCTAATCGCTGGCAACATTTCGCTGCTTGCGCTGCTTTACATCCATCAGCTTAATCAGCTAAATTGCTAGACAATATCTGGGATAATTTTTCTTGCTGCCATTTGGTTTGGGACCAGGACTCACCCACACTATGCCACATGCCACAGCTCAGAGATAGATAGAGACAGAGATGCAGAGGAAGAGAGTGAGAGAGAGAGAGAGAGAGAGGAGATTCTAGACAAGTGCTCATTTATTCATTTTGAGGAGTATGGGCAAAAGACATTAGGGGCATCCAAGCCCAGCAGTTACCGAACACACTCCTCTGTCTCTCTCTGTCTGTCGGTCTCTCTCTGACTACCTCTGAGAGCCCGGATAATGTGGCTGCAGTAAAGCGGGTAATGTCTACCGGAAACCGCACGTTATAAAGTGCAATCAATTGCAGTTGGTGGCTGGTTTGGCCGACTCTCTCTTTGGCTATAGCTATGGCCAACATTCGAGTCGAGTTTGTTAGCGCCACTTACATACACAGGCCAGACGAGGCTCGAAGCTCGAAGCTCGAAGCTGAAGCTTTCAGTGTTACAGTGGAGCATTGGAACCGTGGAGACCCATTCGGGTCACATATATCAGCCGGAGCACGTACAACTTCGACAACGATCATTCTAATGGGTCACACACTAAAACCAAGTCACTATCCAGCTGCCTGCCACACTAATTCACGTCCAATGGTTTAAAGTTTAAGCCATTCGTCCAACCAGCCAACCAGCCAACCAACCGGACTAACAGACCAACTGACTGACTCACTCACTGACTGACTGACTGAATGAATGCCTCCCATATGAGCATGCTTCTAGTCGCTGGAAAATTGTAGGAAATTGCTTAAGTTGGAAATTGTTGCCATTTTTATGCCATTGGCTGCCTGGTGGCAAGTAAAATTATCAACGCTTGAATTGTCATCGATTTTCCGTGCTATTGCGTTAAATGTTGTTGGCCATTTCAGTTCTTCTCTTCAAAGCCCACCCATATGTCTCTATATATATTTTTTTTTTGTGTTCAGTTTCTTCTCCAAGTCAATAATTCATTGAGGTTTTCCCCCCAAAGGCATCTGATGGTTTCTCTGACAGGCCCATTGAATTTATAAACCCTCACAGCGTCCAAATTAGCAGCCAGAGAGTGCATAAAATAAAAAACACGAAGCATAGAAGAAGAAAAAAGCGTTTAGCCATGCGACAAAATAGTTTTTTTCTTTCTCTCTTTTTCCAAGGCAAATGATGAGCAAACATGTGAAGCAGCTGCAGATTGAAAGGTAAATGCCGTTCAATCTACCGTAAAAATATACAAAGCACCTTTGCCAGGAACAAAAAAAAAGACTTGGCCCATTTAACAGAACTGACAAAAAACCAGGAAATACTAAAATAAATACACAAAGAAACGCAAAAGAGCTGCCAAAATAAGTTGCCTGATTAGTTTAATGCAGGGATTCTCAATAGCCGTTGGGCTGGAAGGCCTAGTTCCGGCTTGTATACATGAGCTAACAATTGTGATAAGAATAGAAATTGAATGCATTATCATTTAATTTATAAAAAAAAACTGTTGGAGATATAATATTCAAAAGAAATCAATTAATTAATGGAGATTTAAGCTTCAAATGCGACTGTTTTAGTTTAATGACACTTAAAACTTACTCTTAAGATTGAGAGGTTTAATTAAAGTGTTTACTACCAACTAGTTTGATTGACTTTTAAGTGTCAAGTCTGAGAGTTTTCCGCAATCAAATCCTTTATTCACATTTAAAGCTTTTTTATGATATCCAACCACTGTTTTAAGTTGGTATTTGCAGCTATTTGGCTAATAAATAAAGTCTCAGATTCTGTGAAAGATAAAAATTTAATTTTATTATTAATAATTGAATACAGCTAACGCTTTACTATAAAAATAATAGTTACTGACTTGAGTTTTAGTTAACAATTTGTTAAGCCATTCATTCAGTTAAATTCATACACTCAATTTTTAAATTGTTTTTCAATCAATTATTAAATTAAATTCATCTGTTTATCAGGTCTACCTTTTTAAAAATCTGCAAGATTATTTAATATTCAGCTTAAATCGAGTTTTATTTAATTTATCCGAATTAAGCATGATTGCATTTTTAAGTAAATATCAACTCTGTTCAGTTGTTTTCGTACTGTACGATAAACATATTTCTTTCAGAGTAATTTAAAATACCACATTTTCTAACAGGTTTAGACAAATGTTTTCCATATTTAAAAACACATCATTTTTTGAATAGGGTCAGCAATTAAGTCTCTTCAACCTTTGTTGCAAATTAAATTCAATTCAGACACAAAACTATTTCTAATCCCTTAAAGGAATCCACACGTGATAAATCTACATATTTCACATAAACTTCCATAGCTTAACCCATTTCAAAGTTGCACCTGCCTAAAACCCTAAAACCTTAAAAAAAAAAAAAGAAATAATAATGAAAAAGCAAACATTTTGTCATTGCCTGGCAACACTAATTATCATAAAACAGGAGCAACAAAAAAGTAAAAGAGAAAAAAGGTGTAGCATACTTAGCAAACGCCTGGCATATCAAAAAAGCTGCTGGCAAATGGGCAGTCCCCTCAAAATCAACGCCCATTCCAATGAAAATACCCACAAAAATAACAACAACAAAAACACGAACAGCTAATTAGCATAGGCAGAACCCAAAAGGAATCTATAGTATATATCTATAGGGGGATATATGAGGCTTAAAGCTCAGTCCCCAGCGAGGGCTGGGCAATTAAGGCTTTAAATTTATGCATAGTATATATGTATGTATAAAGTGAACATTTTATAATTTTGATGCCCACCTTAACATACTCGTCGTACATTCCTTTTCAATTATAATGTCTGTCTCTGTTGGTGGCAACAACAACAGTAACAGGAAGACAACAACAGCAAGACAACAACCTCAAACACCACATAATATAAACTGTCCAAACACACCTGCAAATGTCTGTCAAGCATTTGCGTTTTATATTATTTGTTAGGAATGGGGCTCCAAGGTGGCAAGGTGGCACAAAACGCTTTACAAAATGCCTTTTGAAAAATTCAACGGCAACAACAACAGCAACAACAATAGTGACAACAACAACAGCAAACAAACGAATCGTTGGTTGCCTGATTTCTGATTTTCAACGTTGGCCCCGTCTCACGATTTGCATAATATTATTAGTAAACACTCGTTATGAAGTCGCTCACGCCCCACTCTGCCCCTTTGCCCCACAGCCCAAGTCTGCCACGCCTACACAAATGCAGACATTCAGACTAGATTTAGATTTTTTGGACTGCCATAAAATATTTGACCGCAGCCCGGAAAGATGGCGAAACCGAACCCAAACCCTCCTCTCCTCTCCTCCCTCTCCCCGACACAATCAGGAGCAGGAGCAGTGGAACCACAGCCAGAAGCGAGAATTCTAGTCCAGTCCAGTTCCATCCACAGTTCCCCATTGCCATTGCCTATTTATAAACACAAATTTATGCAGCGTAATTAAAACGCAAAATTTTCCCGAGAGCTGGAGAGTAACAAAAACGAGGAATCTGATGGCTTCATTGTTTAGTTATTGTGCTCGGAATTTATGTAGGTGTTGTGGATTTGCGCCTTTCGAAAAAGGGAATTGCCGACAGAAAGAGAGATAGAGATAGAGAGAAAGAGAGAGCTGGACTAGACGGCATAAAGTATGTTTAATCATGGCAATCGTATGCCATAGAGAATCCTACTGCACCTATCTTGAGCATAATTTAATTTGATATCGACTGTGTTTTAATTGAATATTCAAACCAGGAATATTCTGTCTGTCAAGGATAATAAATAAGTGTGAATATTGTGTCTGCTAGGGATAGCAAATAAGTGAGAATAACTCAAAAACTGCTTACCAAATTGCTTATGGATTTATTGATAATAAATCTGTATATTCAGAGCAACACAAACTAAATGTATTAAACATTGAGCGTTCTTTTTATTTAAGTGTAAAATAAACAATCGATAGGAAAACTATTTATAAAGTTAAGTAAAATATTTCTGTATAGTCAGCATTAGAAAAAGTGTATAAAGAATTCTCTTACAATTAGATGCATCTTGACAAAATGTCCAAGTAAAAAGTCATTTGCTTGCCAAGAACTTTCACTGCTCAGGATCCTTGCAAAAGAATAAATTAAGGAATGTGCATAGCAAGGACATAAGAAAAGTTGCCCATCTCTTAGTGGTTCTATTACAATATCAAAGACATAAATAAGCTTTTTAATTTCCTCTCGCTCTTTCTATGGGTTTTTCTCTTGCCTAACGGAGAGAGGGTGAGGGGGAGGGGGATATTTTTGTATTTAATTAATGTGGTAATTTATTAGAAGCCAACGTAACGCTAATGTTTATCCATTTCCTTATTTTTTTCTTCCATTTTTTTGCATCTGCAGGGCTCCGAGTTTCTTGAAGGCTACAGCATAAATGTAACCAAGACGTATAAGAAACACAAACGCTGCAAGCCCAAACGTCTCTATGCTCCAATTACGGAGCGCACCTCGCCGTCGGCGGATCTCAGTGAGTTGCCGGTGTTGCATGAGCTGGACAACAACAATATTATCGAGGGTGCGGCACGGAGTAGTCGAAGCTCGGCGACAGACGGCCATGGTGGTCTGAGTGGTGCCACCAAGAATAATTGTGGACAGCTCTCCAGCTGTTTACTGTGGCTAGGCGCCTCATCCTGGTGGCTCCTCCTAATGCTAAGGACGTGAGGAGCAGGTCTATATTATGGCAGAGCAGAGCAAAAAAGCAACAGCAGCAGCAGCAAAGGCACCACCGTCTATACTACACTATATACATATATATAAACATAAACCTAAACCTAAAACAAAACAAAGTAAAATGGCAACTACAACTCTTTAACTATAAATGACAGCTCTTAATCCTACTACAATACAAAATAGACAGACAACACAACAACAAATGCAGAACATGACAGAAACAAAAAACATACTATAGAAGTACTATTAATTATTCATAATAAGCTAAAAAGAACCCCCTCCCCCCCCCCCCACAGTCCCGCCCCTGCCCTCTTCTGCTGTTTCCCCCTGTTTAGTTATGCCAAGTTTCGCGCACATTTTGTTGTTTTTGTTCTAGTATTTAGTAAATTATTAATGATTTTTTTCTAATCTATTTTTAAGTAAAAAACAAAAGAAAAAACGAAAAAAAAAACAAATAAAATAAAAAATAATCGCGTACCGCATTTTAAAAACCGAAAAGCAATAATTAGTTGTTGTTGTCGTTATATGATATACAAAAAAGAAGAACAAAAAAAAAGATAATGCAAATATATAATATAAGAGTACATATAATATAGGCAACTACGAGTACATATATATATATATATAAATACTATAAATAACTAAATACTAGTACAGTCATTCCTTCTACATAATAGTTTTATTATAGTCTATGGTATATACATATTATCTATATATAGTATAGGGTTGGACTTATGTAAAGCTTGAACGTCTGATGATTTTTGTTGGACATTGCAAGACACAATCGTAATTGAAGAAATTCAGTAAATCACTTGAGCATAAAAAGGGCAAAGAGTTTGTTGAAGATGGCATAAACATACATACATACATCATAAAATATAAATATAGATCATAAAACCTAAAAAACATAAAATATACTCGAATCCCAGTTAAGTTTAGTCTCTTGTAGTGTGTGCAAACTAAAAGGAACTAAGTTCGGAGCATAAGACAAAAAAAACGCAAGAAAACTTTATAAATTACATCATATAAAATGATATACGTCCATATGTAACCAAAAGAGCAAACAAGCAACTAACACATTTATTAAGTTAATGTTTGAAAAGACTTGCGACTTTACTTTGTTTATTTTTGATTGAGAAAATGGAAAATGGCAAACTCGTAAAAGACTAAGGAAACCAACTCTGATGATGATGATATTAGGAAACGTTTATCAATAGTTTTCAATTGAGTTAACACAAGTTTAACATAACCCAGCTAAGAAATTCGGCAGATTTACATTTGAAACTATAACTATTAATTATGTTCAGATCGATTACCGCTATTCAACAGTTAGTTTACTATCGACTCTCTATTTGTTCACAGCAAATTGCCTAAAACTAGCTCAAACTGTATATTTTTGTTGATTTATCGCTATAAATACTCGCTTTAACTGCCTATTATTTATACTTCTACTAGGTTACGTTCAGTTACTATTCAAACTCGACTCGAAATAATACTCTACACTCAAAGTGTTGCCTTGCTAACTCGTTTCTTTCAACTACTTTATAACTCTTTCTATCTTCTTTTCAATCTAACTATCTATAAATCTGTCTTAAGCTATAACTAATTGTATACTAGAAATTTAAGTTGTACATACTTTCTACTTGATAAGGCAATCGTAAGGCAAAAAAAAAACGGATGCGTTAATTGCTGGCAAAAAAAAACTCGGTTTTTGGTCAAATATTTCGCATGTGAGAGAAGCTAAGCATTATACAGGGTGTGTGATTAGATATCTGGAATGGACATAGGTATGATAGGTATAGGGTATATACATATGTATATGTAGAGATTACCACTACATATATATATATATATATAACACACATTGATATGACTCCTAGCCAGACGAGTTGAGGGCCGTCAAGTTCTGCTCGAGAGTAGTAAAAATATACCATATACATGCATAAATACGATTACGATATACATACATACATATAAAATAAATAGAATATATATATATATATATATATACATACATAACTATTACTATAAAGTCTATATATACAATACAATACATCTATAAGTAGTTACGTGGTTCGTAGTTGTAAATGTGAATGTGAGTATTTTATACAATGGCAAAAACAAAATAAAAACGAAAAGCAAAAAGAAATATTAATAAAAAAAGCATATATAATAAATAAAAGTAAAAGTAAATAAAGCAAAGCGTAAAGCGATTAATTAAAAATCCACAACAAAAAAAAACCAACACTAAAGTTACAATTTTTATACCAAAACGGCAAAAAGCGATGCGATATGAGAGATTGCTTATATGAGTATAGTATATATACAAATCATATAATATATAGTATATATTTTTAGGATAACTGCTGTTAACTTTCATTAACTATGGATTAGTGACAAGTTGGCAAATGCAAAGTTGAAACAATCAAAAAAAAAACAACCCCATATTTAACGTAACGTGCAAAAAAATTTGCGCAAACTGTTAGAAAGTTTGCCACAAATTATAAAACTATTTGCGCAAACCAACACACACACACACTCACACTCACACACAAATATATACATAGATACAAAACACCTACAAAAAAAAAAAAGAAAAACTTTAGCCCTGTTAGAAATTAAAAACAGAGAAATAAAACAACTCAAAGGAAAGTTTGTTGTGCAGAGCTCTAGGACTGCGCCTTTGGGGCGTGGCTGTTAAATATGGGCCAACGTGTTTGAGGTTTATATTTTTTCCTTTTCTTTTTTTCGTGTTGTGTTTTTTTGTTTTTTTTTAGTGCATCAGGCCACTTGACGAGCAACTTTTTAATGGGCGTCGAGTAAGGCACTTTGTGTCGCCACCCACTCAGCACCACCCTCGAAAATCTCCTACTCCACATTTCATTTAAGCCGCAATCTCGCCCTCTACTTTCAACTGAATGCTCACAAAGCTTTGACCCAGTAAAAGGCAAAACTGAGCGTCAATGACGACAACAATGAGTGTGTCTAATTAGGAAAAACCAAAGCCCCCCAAAAAAAAACAACAACAAAATGAAAATAAAGAAAATGAAAGCGGTAAAGCAAAGGTTTTCATAGTTTGGCTTATACTCTTTATTTTCGACTTCCCTTTTGATTTTGGAAAGCCTTGTCATAGCAACCTGGCAGTTTTGTCAGTTTTGTTGTTGTTTGCTGGCGTTTTAATTAAACTTTTGACCAAAACAGAAACAAAAATATATAATACTATACGGTCCGAACATAATTACAGTCACTCAAAAAACGACAACTTTTCAGCATTTCCGATTGAATATTTGCATTTTTTTCCAGGCTTTGAGCAAGACAACAACCAACAACAACAACAACAACAGCGGCAGTCTGCACAACATCTACACTATACACAAAATAAAAAAGATATTAGATAAAAGTATTATACTATATAATTTAATTAAATGCAAACAAAAACGGTTTTGGAAAATGTACTTGCGATAGCTACGACAAAAAGTCAGAAAATAGTTTAAAAAACTACGTAATCATAAAAAAAAACACACAACAGGCGAAACTAACATACCAAAAAAATATATATATATATGTTTAAACTCAAGCTAAACAAAAAGTAAAAGGAAACTACATACATACATTTAAAATGCAACAAGCACAAACACTCTAACACACACACACACACACACCCACACCCACAGAGACACACTAGCAAACATTTAGAGAACATTTTAGCGTCTGTGCTGTGGGAATGAAAAGGAGATTTGCCAGCGGATTTGTGCAGAACGCGATACTAAACAAAAAGAGCGACAGAGAGATAAAGCGAAAGAGAAAGAGAGAGAGTGTAAAAAATTCAAGAAGTTTTTAAATGAAGTTATGCTAAGCGAGCGGCTTTTCTGAAGCCTTTCAGCAGCAGCTACTCAACTTTTAGAGGCAACACAACTTTTACTCTTGGCAGAGGTGTAAAATGTTTCACAATTTATGGGGACAAAACAACAATAATTTTGAGCTATTTTATGAACTATATTCCAACAACAATAATGTTTAGTTATTTATGAACTGTATTCCATCTTGCTTTTTTGAGGAGTAAATTATATATAATTTGAAAAGCTGTCTGCATTCTTTTATATATTTTGTTTACTAGTTTAAATGAAAGATTTAACAAAAATGCAAACGTAAACTTAGTTGCTGACAATTATGGTTTTTAAAGGATTTACTTTTGGATTATTTTAAAGCAAGTCAGCCATTTATCATTATATAGATCTATAGTCAACTTTTACTATGGAAAGTTATTCAATGATGTGAGCAATATTAATTGTAACCATTTCTTTTAATAATAAGTTGAATTTATATTTTAAATAAGCTTAGACAATTATGACTTTTCACAGATATTTAAAAACAACGTATATAGTTATGATGCAGAACTATTTAATATTATTTACAGACCATTTCAGCGGTTATTGCATCATTGTATCAATTTGTGCTAATTATCTAGTTATATTTAATAACGTTATGGCTTATTTTAATTCCAAAAAAGTATATTGACTAATTCTGCGCATAACTTCATCAATTCGAGCATTTTTTATTTGTCGACATACATTTTCATTAATTATTAGTTTTTTTAGCTTGTTTAAAATCATCTATCAATTTAAGTTTTAGCCGCAAAGCTTTTAGATTATATTAAAATAAATTCCTTTTGCAGACGATAAACAAAACTTAATCCATTAAACATTACCCGTCTTACTTTTCATTGTCTCCTTGTTAATTATATAAATAGAATGCTTTAGCCTTTTAGCTACGGCACTTGTGCCTGACTTAATATATTCCTGCTCCCTCTTAGTTCTCTGCCATTTCTCCCTCAGTACTTGTGTTTCTTTCTCAGTTTGAGCTTTGTTCTGAGGCAAGTAATAAGTTTTTAAAACTGACCCAATTAGCTCGTTTACTGCAACTTCAAATTGCTGGAAGCTTCTTAATATCCTTGTTGCTGCAAAGCCAACAAAAAGTCCTTTGTGTATAGCTCAAAGCTACTCTTAATACAAGCATCTACTTGTGCTACGACCAGGTACAGCCTGTCAAAGTATCATAAAAGGCAAACTCACACATAGACATTACACAGACTCACATACACAACGTAGCATGTTAGTAGGATACTATGTCATTAAGGCCCCTTTATTGAAAATTTCAATTTTATTTTTGAAAGAAGATGAAACTATAAAACGAAGGAAAAAAAACAGAACCTACCTAATGCGAGAGAACGGAAAACCTAACTATTTTTAGTATGTACCTTAATTTTTTCAAAAAAAATAAAAGAAAGAAACGTAACAAAACCCTGAGAAAAGCGCAAAAAAAGGAAACTCCCGAAAAATATAAAGCAAAAAAAAACTAAACATATACATACATATATGAGATGAAACTTAACATAAACGTAAAATTAAAAGCAATAAAAAGCAAATGCATAGCTATCAAAATATAAAACTAAATCGAAGTCATAATGAAATGAAGAAAATAGGTTTAATATACATAAACAAAAATAGTAAGGATAACAAAATAAATAGTACTATAGCAAATAGTTTTGCGATTGAGTGAAAAGTGTGACATACTTTATTGGTTGGGATATAGCCTATTGGCTCAGTGTGCGGATGCGAGCGAATGTGAAAGAATGTGACAAAATGGCATATGATAAATATAAATGAAAAACCAAAATGAAAATACAAGAAAAACTATTTTAATGTAGAGCAGTTGCAAATATTTAAATGTGTCGTTAGTAGGAAGAAACCAAAATAGTAGTAGCATTGTCGTTAGCCATAGTAGCAAAAGGAAAATAAATATGAAGATGAACTGGAAGTAAAAGCGCAAATTGAAGAAGAACATACATACCATACATCAATCAATCAATCAAACAAATAAGCAAAACCCAAACTACATGCATAAACATACATCATAGCATTAAAAAAACATAAAAATAAAATAAAAATAAAAGCAAAACTAAAACATCAATGTTTGTGTATAACTCCTGCATGAATTGTAATACAAATACATACAGCATACTCATACATAGGTAAATATATATATATATACATATATAGATATGAGCGTGACCCCAAAAATAAAAGTACTCCACAGCCCATAAACTAAAAATTGAAATATTAAGAAAACTAGTAGCTCAACAAAATGACAGCCACATAAAGTAACTAAGAGTAAAGCGTAAACTAAAGTAATGCATAATGGATAATAACCTATAAGACATTCGATCATAAGATAGACACAAATAGACACAACAATGGCATTGAAATGCCAACTGGCTGAAACATGAATCGTTAACCTAACCACAATCCACCGTTCCCGAAAACTTCACCACCCTTTGCTTAGTTTATCCACAATTTAAAACAGATATAACCTCATACTTAACATTAGCATTCTTGATGCAGGCAAACCTCAACTTAAACTAAGTTTAAACCTCAATCAACCCCAAACCTGGCATCTTGATTTCAAAATTCTTAACTTCTAACCTAACCTCAAACTGTCAAAGTAAGCCTGTTCGCATTCAGCCAGTTTAAGCATTTCGGCCATTAAGACATCATCAACCATACAAATGACAGGCATTTTTTGATACCAAACACACAAAAGAAAGTGAACAGCATTGTTTGATTGTGAGCTAAGTTCCGACACTCTACACTCGACACTCGACACATTGATATACAAGTAAAACAGTTTAAGTTACGACTAAATCATATTGTAATATACTAAAAACCGCAAAGCTAAGCAACAACTACAAAACAACATATACTCTATAAACAATATGGAAGCCATGACATGCATAAGTACTTAATTGTAAATCTTGTTTGTTCAATCTGCTGTACAACAAACCATCCAACCAACAATTGTAGTTAAGTTCAATTGAAATACGCCCTCTTCCCTGAAGTATGCAATGCTTTTTGTCATTTAACTCTCTCACACAATGAATAACTTATATTCACACACACACACACACGTAAATGAGGTGCACTTCTTTTAGTGTGTCAGCATTTACGATTAAATGCATTGTGTATTTATTTATGCAAATTTAGTTAAATGCAAATTAATTACATAACTGCTAACTGCCAATGAAAATCTGAATGCGTTGCCCAACAACGCCGCAAAATGAAAATGTTTACAAACAACAATAAGAACAGCAGCAACAGCGGCAGGAAGAGCAACAGGAACAACAACTTCGGCTACTTTTCCAGGCAGAGAACAAACAAATAAACACACAAAAACGGGGCAAAGCCTCGAAGCAAAAATTATTTTTGCATCATTAATTTACATTTATATTCAATTAAAGCGCAAACACATGGCGCATTAAACAAAATACAACAAAAAAAACACAACAAAAAAAAGCAAAGAATGGAAGGCGCGTGCCAAGTGGGCGCTGCAGTGTGGGCGTGGCCTGGCACACAAACAATGCCAAAGTTGTAAGCAAACAATATGAAAAAAGTTCAGTGCCAACCAAGAGTAGAAAAATGAGAATGAGCTAAAAGAGCAGAAACAAGAATGAACAGCAATGAAAGCCATTTAAAGTGACCTATTTTTCTAAAGACAAAAGATCATGCCTTGAAATGTAGATTAACAGAGTGATGAGCGAACATTTTAAAGTTTATGGACAATTGTTAAAGATATGTCCTTAAGATAGTGTTTCAATTTCATTGTTTGCAGTTAATGAAAGAGCATCCGGAAAATAAGCTATCAGGATATTTAGTTACACTCTATGTACTTCATTAGATTGAAAAGGATAATTGAATTATTTAACTTCTTATACTCCTCAACAAAGAAATGATGTAGCCATTATAAAACTTAGTTTGGGAATTTCGTTTTATTAAAACATTCTTTAGTTTAGGTTTAAAATGCAGCATTAAGCTGTGGCAACTTTTAAACCAATTTATATTAATTAACTATTTAAAATGCGCTTTCACATTTGGCCTCACGGCCACTTAAACAAAGTCAACACGTTTAAACAATATGCATAACTATGTACGTACGAGATGAGGAGAGTTTGTCAACTTTTTGGCGAGGCTATTTAAACAATTTTCACAGAGTGCATAAAATACATACAACTCAAATGCGAATTGTTTTATTTGTTTGTTTGATTGTATGTTTTTTGGTGTTTGTTTGTGTGTTTGTTAATGTTAATGCTGCTCTTGTTGCTGCGGTTGTTTTGCGCTGTTTAAAATCAGTTTAAGTTTTGTGCAGTTGTCAGTTATGGAAAATTACTTTACAAGTGATGCATTTATAATAATTTGCATATTATATTATTTTCAATAGCAGCCCAATGATTTTTACATTTAACAACAACAACACAGACAGACACTCACACACCACAGTAAGTTGCAACACCAAAGTATATATAAATTACAAGAGCAAAAAAAAATCCCTCAAACAAAATGTGAAAAAAGAAAAACCCAGCAATGATAAAACAAAAAAAAATAAGCAAAAATAAAAAGCATGAGAAAAAAATTATGAAAAAATACATTAATATTAAAAAGCGTTTAATTTGCCAACATTTTAAGTGCAGCAGGGAGGGGTCAGTTGGGGGCGGTAATGTGATATATTTGCCTGGCTTTGCATACTCGGCAAAATTCGGATTTGTGCCCTGCATGTGTGTGTGTGAGTGTGTGTATTGTGATCATTAAGCAATTTTTAAATTGGCATTCAATTGCAAATTTTTTAAATTAAATTATGTGGACAAAACGACAAATGCGAGAGTCAACCACATGAGGAATGTCCATGGCAATTTGCCAACGTTGCGTATGCTTAATGAGCTGAGCTGATAGAATGGCCACAATGAATGGGCTTTGGTTTTTTTCTCTTTTTCACTTTTCCTCAGCCTCTATCGCTGTCTTTATCTGTTCTGTAATGTGCATTGAATAGAATCAGGCGATATAAAATTCAATTGTTAAATCAGAATATGGCAATCACTCAGCTATATAACATACGTCAATATAAGCGATGGAAGCATGACAGGAAAATGAGGAAACGGACTACGAACGTTGAATTATTGGCAAACATTTACATAAAACTTGAAGAATCTAATAATAAATTGAAAAACAGTATACGGATCAGCAGAAGACTTAAACAACGACAATTGCTTGGTCAAAGAGATGAAACTTGCAGGGTAACTACTTATAATAGATTTTGACTTTAACAGCTACTTTATGAACTCTTCACAAGGGTATATGGAAAGCTGGATTACAACCGTAACGTAAATGAAAATGTTAGTCAATTTGTCAAGTTCTAATCGACAGAAAGGCCTTAAATGATAGCAGTGATATGAAAATGATAGTTGTCTTAAAAGTCTTAAGCAAATTCTTGAATTAAATTTAGCATTACATATCTAGTTTGGTGCAAATTTCTTTAACTTTGTTTGCCATAACCCAGGATTAATTACGTCCCACGAAAAGCAAACAAATAAAGTTTTGTTATGTCAAAATCCTTTTTGTTACTTGACTCTTCTCACGAGACTGAGGCAAGAAAAGCATTTAAACTCATCGACTGCATCCTTTTTTCAGGCCTCACAACTCATTTGCCTAAGTGATATATACGATGATGAAGTTGAGTTTGAAAGTCGAATAGGAATGGAAGTGCAAAGAGGAATGTGAATGCGAATGTGAATGTGATATCCAATTCAACTTCAACAATCGAAACTCACTCAGCCACTTGGCATAATTTGAGCCTAAAAGCGTGCTACGCATTTTTTCCTTCTGAAAACTAACACAAAAAGGGAGGAAAGGAAGTATCCAAGAACGTTAGGGAAATTATACAATACAATAAAAATAAAACGCTGTCACATCAAATTCGAGTGGCAATTTCATCAAACTACGCCAAAGCTATTAATTTCGAACACGCACCCTAAGAAAAATATATGGAAAAAAAAAGGATGAAGGCAAATAACACCTAATAGTATTTCAATAATTTCCTTCACATACCTGATAACGTCAAGGGGGTGAAATGGAAAAAAAAAAAAGGTAATAGCTGCTGACAAGCTTCGAATTTCTATGGCCATTAACCCTTTTATGGTCGATACCTGGCCCAACAAAAAATGTTAGCATATTTCAACAGTTTATAACGCAAATAATGCTGAATTGTGCATTTCTAATAGACGGCAAATGGCAACTGTCGAGTTGCAAAGCCAATTTCAGCACTTACTGCCATTGCCAACTGCCGACTTGCCATTCAAGCCCATTCAAGTCATAAAAATCTAAATTTCAAAGCAGCAGTAGCAAACATTAGACCATGTGGGAGATGATGCTGGCAAAACACTATGAATGACAGAAATTTTCGACACAAGACATGTGTGGCATTTAAGTGCAGCAGGAGCAGTCATAGCCTCTGCCACAGCCTTAGCCTCATCCTCATCCACATTCTCAGTCTCAGTCCCAGCCTTTGCAAGGATGAGCTGTCCTCCGAGGACAGACAGTGTGACAGCCAAGGCATGCAAAAATCTAAGCCTTCTTCTGATGAGCCGCATATGCACAAACATACATATATAAACGTAGAATGTCTGTGTGGCATGCAGCAATCACCTGAAACTTGCAACGATGACTTGCCGATGAGGCAAGGATAGTCTTGTAAAAAAGGGGGGCAAAGGAGTAAGGATAGGAATAAGGCTGCTGCTCGGGGGCAGCTGCTGGTCGTAAAGTGCAATAATGCTTGAATTTATGCAACTCGAGTGTAATAAAAATATGCATAATTCTGCAATAAATGATTTTAAGTAACATGCATACACACACACATACACATACAGAAACGCATGCAGTTTCGTGTAGCCAAAGTTGCATGCCATGAGTGACAGGCGACAAGCGTGTCAGTTTCATTATTGATAAGACAGTCGAAAAAGCGACTGGCTTAATATTTTAATAATTGGCAATTAATATTGCAATCAAACATCAATATACAATAAAATAAATAAAGAAATAAATATATAATTGATAATTTGATAGGCTTTCATACATATCTTCAAAGGATATTGTTTACTAGTTAATCGATTAAAAAGTGAATTTGATATATTTTGAACGAATACAAGAGTAGTTTTATTATTATATTGACGACCGATTTGGTTTTTAAAATGGTTGCAATCCTTTCAATGCTCAGAACTTCTAGACTGTAAATCCCATAAAATATTCTCCTAATTTATCAAAATCGTTTAATATTTTGTATAATTTAAGCTTTTGTTTCTTTTCTTAATTTGTGAAGTCCCCCAATTATGATTTGACTTTGTCGGCTGCACCCAGATGGTCGTTTTCTCTGTGTTGCTTAAGTGTTATGCACTTACTGCAAACACATGCACTCGCATAAGGGCAAAATCTTTTGGATTACAACGTCAGGGCAAATATGCTACCTGGGCTATCTAAGTCTGTAGGTGGAGAGGAGGCGTGGAGGGGGAGGTGACACTGTTATAGCCGCTATTGCCATAACTGTTGTAGCTTGGCAAAACTTAAGCAGTTTGCAGGTGTTGCAGCGAAATTGCAGTTTATCTAACCGGGCTGACGATTCCTTTCTTTTTCCATTCTACGAGTATTTCTTTGCTTTTGTATTCTTTTTGTGGGTGAAGAACTTAATGATCTGTGGCATATGTTGCGGGTCATGAGCATGGCAGTGGGTAGTGGGTAGTGCAGTGGCAGCAGGAAATTAAGTTTTGGCTTGTTGTATTGCGTAAATGGGTTTTTAGTTCCTTTTTTGGCGTTCGCGGAAGTGAGTTGCATAAATCGCAAAGCGCGTGTAAACGCCATGAAATCGAATTCGAAACTAGCTGCTGCTGCTGCTACTGCTGCCCCCCAAATGAAATGATTGACGAAAAAACCAGCGGAAGCAGCTGGCCCACAAAGCAAGAAACGTAACTGAAGCCGGCACATAAATCTTCATTGAATTTTTTTTGGGGAAGGCCAAAAAGCCGTCGAGTCACGGACGAGTCGGACGAGGTCCACATCAAAATGTGAAGAACACTGTTGGACCCATCCTCAGTCCCAGCCACGTTAGACCCGCCCATTTGCCCCATTGTTTTTGGTGTGCAACGAAACGTAAGCAGCTCTGAGAACAAGAACTCAGAGGAACGTTGCTTGCCTCCGTTGAGGCGTAGAACAAAGGGCCATTATTTACAGGTGCTGCGCGCCAAAAGTGCCAAAACAAAGCAGACGCACTCACTCACACCCAACCTAGATATTCAACTCACACACACACACACACACTCTGGCACACGCACCCCAACACCCCGTCACCCACACCCTTACGCACACTCACAAAGTCACAGGCGCAGACACATTGATTAATGAATTAATGAGGTAAACTTTGCACCTCAATGACAGAAAAGGCATCGCAGGTGGAGCTGCTTCGTGTAATTCCCTTCTGTTACGTTGTCGTTACGTTACGTTATTTGCCACCCTTCCCCATCCTTCTCGTCCCCCCCTCCACTTGGCTCTTGCTTCGTTTCTGTCTCTGATTTTGGTTTGCTAATGTATCGGTTCAAGAGGTCAGTCAGCAGCTGACAAGCACAGAAAACTTTCAGCGCATAAAAGTAGGCAATGAAAAGCTTTGCCAATCACTGCAAGAACAACACCTAAACAACTAGAGATGACATCGTGAGTTTGTAAAAGTATCTCAATAAATACAAATTAAATTGTGATTTTATAATAAAATAATATTATAACTATAATTTTGTTTTATATTAAATTAAAATTAAACTAATATTCATAAAATCCACCTTACCATCAACTTACAAACGGATGTATCTGAACACTTTATAATAGGTATACAAACGAACGTCGACTCTTCAGATTATTTAAAATAGTTTTTTTAACAACAGAAATTATTTAATGTATAAATAAATTTATTATCGGACTGATATATGTATATATACTTGTAAAATTATTAATTTAAATTTATAATCGTGTATTAATAACTTAGATAAGTTTACTAATAATGTATAGCTTTTTAAAGTCGTTTATGATATTCGTGGAGCAAGCTCGACAGAAAGGAGGCCCTGTACTTATAGGAAAGAGCTGTAATCTAGTTAGAAACTGTTTACTAATCTCTAAAGAACTGATTTAAGGCCACAACTTACATATATAGCTAACGTATTTAAACATAGAGCAGTATTTGTGCATTTTGTGTTGTCAAAAGCTTTTACAGCAGGTATTCAAATTCGAATGAATTGAATAATGTAGTTTTCCTTTAATGTAACTGAGAAGAAACTTCTGGCAAACACTGTTCTAGTGCAAACTATAAAAACTCAATTTAAAGACCTTGTCTGACAATGATGCCCAATCACGCACCCATCTTTGGCACTCACTGCAAGAGGGGGCGTGTCACAGGAACTCAAAGCTGGATGCTGTTGCTGACACGTGATAAAACGCTGCCAACGATGCCACATGCTGTTGCTGTTGCTGTGTTGCTCTTCCTGCTACAGTTACTGTTGCTGGATTTGATGGGGATGCAGATGAAAGGTAGGGTATGGGTTGAGCTAAAGGTGCAGAGGGCACAGGCATTAACATTTACATGACACTCGGCTCACAAGTGTGTGTCGTAAGGAGTAAGAGAAACAACAACTTTGCCGACACACACCAACTCACATATGGTCCCAAAAAACTTGGACGATTCTTTTGTGATTGGCGCCCAGGTGGTCGGTCGGTCGGTCTGTTGGTTCGTTTGTTCGTTCGTTTGGGTCCAGGCATGTTTCGAAACGCCTCAAGGCAAACGGAAACTGTGTAACTGACGCCCCGATCCATACACACATCCATACACGCACACATTCCCGGCTGGGTACGGCATTGCCATTAACGTTTCTATTGTGAGCTCTTGGCCTTAGCGAAATAAATAAAATTCGACAGCTGGGGCTGCAGAGAGAATGACCCAAGTGAGCTAGACAGCCCACCCACATGGCAGACAGCTTGCGGTTTTCAAATTTCCCACAGACAAGCAGGCGAGTGACACCAACACCAACACCAACACCTATTACTACTACACAGAAAATAATAGCATATTTAAATTCAAGTTAAAGATTCATGATTTTATTAGGTTAACATGCAAACAGGATATACAAGGATAATTAAGACTATACTCGGATCAAGCACTACTCTGTTTTACACAATCCGAGATCAGCCAACTTTTTACACTTTTTGGTTTAATTATTATTTTCAGAGATCCTGTATTTTTTTTCAGTGTAGCATTGCATTTGAAGCCCAGTGTTGGTGCTACTGTTCAGCGTATTTATCTATTCATGCTCACAAAAAGCAATTCGGGCAAAGGCAAGGTTGAAGTTCGAGTCTGAGCTGGCGAAGGAGGAGGAGAAGTAACTTCAATGCAGCTAACGATGTAGGGACAACAACGGAGCAGCAACAACAGCAGCCGAAGCACCAGCCGGAGCAACCAACAACGGTTGCCAATGGACTCTCCGGTGCCAGCCGCTCGCTGGGAAGTTGATTCCGTGATTTTCGGCAAAGTTTTCAATGGCTGGCGCTGTTTTTCGGGGTCGTGTCGAGGTTGTTACGGCTGCATTTTGAGCTTTTATTATGGTTCCTCTTCTTCTTTATTTTTTGGTTGTTTGGGGCTGCCCCCGCTTCGTGTTGGTTCAAAGTTGAAGTTGCAGCAAAGTTGCAAATAAAAGCGAAAAATAAAAATAGAAAAAGCAAACCAAAAAAGAAAAAGAAAAAAAGAAAAACTGCCGAGTTTTCAGTGTTTTACACAAAAGCGTCGACATAGACATGAATGAGCCCTGGGCTATGGGTACGAGTTACTGGCTACTGGACGAATGGTTAGACGCTTCGCTGGCTACAAACAAATAGACAGATAGTTAGAGAGAAAGAGAGTCCAGAGTTCGGGACTGCAACATGCATTAGATTGGCAGTTGGGGATTTACTTGTAAAATGCAAATGCAATGAATGTACAATTTAGAGAATTTTTACACTAAAAATGCTATACTCTGCATAGGGGTGATGGGTGATGGGTGATGGGTGAGGGGCAGAGAAACATCGGGTTACAGGACTCCAAGATAGGGGAACAACTGTTTTTGAAGCTATGTGCATTGAGCTGCACTTCAAATTGGTGATGAGGATGCAGAAGTGAAATAGGATTCACTGCGAGTTACCAGCAACATTCGCTTTTGGTTCATTTGAAATGCAAGTCGTTGTTTGTCTGAACGACTCGTAATCTATGCTAATGAAATTGTTTTTGGTTTTTTAAATCAAATTCTAACAAACAACAAGAACAGGGACTAGACAATTGCCCAACACAATTTGGAAATTTGAATTTTCAAGTTAATTATTACGCTGATCTTGTGTAACTAGTTGCTAAAATGTGAAATATGATTACAATCTTAGATTCTTATTAAATAAAACGGATTTAAGGAACTCTATGTATGCAGATTGTTTAGTTACTAATTAGCATTTAATATGCTTGCAAAACCACCTAAATACATATGTGTGATCGATGGCGTTGCTGAGATTGTGTTGGTAAACTAACTATTTTGAAGTATTGTTAAGTTTACCGCAATTCCTTTACATGCCCAGAGTACAAGACTCTGAACTTTTATTACAACCACAACAAGTTGAAATGCCATTCATATATATGCGTCACACAATATAAAGATAGCTCTAGTCCCAGCTGCAATATTACTCAGGCTGAGCTTTGTGTAAAATATTCGCACACAAAATACTTATGTAGTACGTAGTATGGTATGGTATATTGAAGGCATTCATCAAAATCACCAAGGCAACTCGAAATTCATCAGACTCGGATATTTTGGCAAACTTGTTACAACTACACCTACACATTGCAGTGGCTACCAGCAACAACAACAGAAACAGCAACAGCAACAACATGTTGAACAACAAGGCAATGTCTGAGACTGCGGCATGCTGCTTAACCCTTGAGTGGTATACCAGGCACTTGGCTGCTGCTTTTCTGTGCAATGGGCGATGGGCGATTGTTGCCAGCGGCCGTCGCATGTGGTGTTGTTGATTACATTGTAATGTTGTTGTTGCTATTGCTGTTGCTGATGCTGATGCCGAGGCTGCTGATGCTGATGCTGTGCTACTGTCGGTGGTTTTGTTGTCTGCGGCATGCCCTAGCATCCTGTTGTAGTTGCTATTATTACAGTTGTTGCTGCTGTTGCTCCTGTTGCCCGCAATATAAAGAATTTGTAAAAGTTTTTTAACAATTTCTGCAGACCGCGCACTTGACGGCGACGACTTCCGTTGCAATGTGCCTGGTGTTGATGCTTTTATTTATACTTATGTATGAAAGTATGTATGTATGTATGTATATAACTTTGGCTGCCTCTTCACTGAAGCGTCAATAGTCATTTTACAATAACAACGACAGCCACGTTAACAACAAGATGGAAGTCGGCATGAGTAGTCTGTTGTTGTCGGCGACAACGGATGCGAAATACACGAATTTCTGCGTTGTTGCCGCCAACGCTATTCAGTTTACAAAACTTACAAACATACATATACATATATATAGATATGTATTAATATGTATGTATGAACATTGTACGTATTGAGCCCCAGGGGCTTTGACGTTTGACAGCAGCTGAAAAGTTCTATGACGTTAGCTGCCACTGCAGTTACTTGCTGTTGTTGTTGCCACTGCTCGTTACCGTCTCCGTCTCGTCGTAACATTACAGTGATTACGTTTTGTAAGCACTTACGTTTACGATTTTATTGTAAGCTGCTGCGGCTGCTGCTGCTGCTGTTGATGTCAGCAGCGGGAAAACTTCGTCGCAGTCGAACTTTGCAATTGTGCGAATTGCGCTGTTGCACAAACTTGAAAAGTGGAAATGCACAGCAAGAGGGGAAAGGGGGGAAAACAGACACACAGTAAAGACGAACGACAGCGCTAACTACAACTGAAACTACCAACCTGTATTACGGAGTCATCGCCAAATCAAGCAGCGCACGTAATGAATCAGTCACAGTGATTAACTTTTACAACAGCCACGAGTTACGGGCCAAAAGTATCCAGAAAAGTCACATGTGGCCAATTGACAGTTGTACATGTGTGTGTGTGTGTGTGTTTCTCTTATTGTGTGAGTGTGTGTGTTTGTACATACACTCATTGGTAATGGAGAGACAGCCATTTTGCAGTTACCTGTGAACAGCAAGCAGTTCATGTGGATCATGACAATTAGCAAGCAGTGCATTCGTTAATCAAGGCTTTTTGAATCGGAATGCTTCTTTAAAATAGAGGAATGAAACTACATATATAAGATTTATGATTGTTCTGATTCTGATTCTAAAAATTCTTCGAATTGTAATTCATTATTAAATCATTGTCTTGGCTTGAATTCCTATAAAAATATCAAGATTTATACATGTTGAATCAGTTTATACTTACTATAAATTTTAAAGACATTCCGCTTGAAAATCGATTCAGTTTTGCCAAGTTTATTTAATTTAGAAGTCTAGCTCCATGGTTAATCACGTTCAGAAATAAAAGACATCAATACTTTGGTGTTACTTGATAATTATAATGCATTATCCAATTGCTTTTTATTAATAAAAATATAATTGTTTGTATAATTAAGTGTAGATTTTTTTATAAAGTTTTTAATTAACAAATATTGCAGCAAATTTCATCTATTAATTTATGAATTATTTTTACGTATATTAATACAATTAATTGCCTTCGACAATCGAAGCTTTCGTTGTGTGTATGTCTGTGTGTGTTTGGCTTACAATTAACAACGTTTTCAACAATTACATGTACAGTGTACACCAACAAACAAATAAAAATGAAATCGCACAACAAACGATTCTAAATGTATATATGTATGTTATGTTTAAGTATATTACGTACATGCACTGAGTATGTAAATTCTATCAATGCCTGTCTGTGTGTGTGTTTGTGTGTTTACATGAGTCTACAACCATCCCGTCCCACCTCTCGGCTACCTCGTCGCTGTGAATGCTGTGTGGGAGTTGACTGAGTTGATGAGGGATTCGCCTGATTGCCATTTGATTTTGATTTGGATTCGAGGCTGGCATGACGAGTCAGACGCTGTTCCGACGTTCTCGGATTTCCATTTGGCAGTTGCTGGGATTTTGGCACAAAATTATTGTTGGAACCATCCAGTGCATCGTTTTCCAACACTGACGACGCATCGGCACTCAATTCATTATTATCATCGCTGTTATCATGATCCGCTGTCTCGCCCAGCGACTGTATGTACTGCTCCAGGAGATAAATATGCGGCTGCAAGGTCATCACGAAACCACGGTACAGTGAACCCCCATTATCGAAGGTGCATTGACTAAGCTGCTTCAGTGCAGCCTCAATTCGCCTGCAGGCACCCACAGATTCACTACGAATAACAACATTTACAATTCGGGATATGGAGGCCGCATCCTGCAGTAATATGGAGAGCATAAGTGCATAATCCGTGCAATTGGCCTCGATGAAGAGCTGCAGTAGATAACGCAACTTAATGGCCAATTTATCGTTTAGATAACTGGCCAATACATCGCTGTTATCATCCTCCGAGGCAGGCAACGAATACAGTCGTCGGTATCGGAAATTATCGAATGATAACTGCGAGTTGGAACGGTTCTTCAGCATGGGCAGCGAGCTTAGCTGCAGTTCCTCCTCTTCCTTGATGCAGGGTTGCAGCTGCGGCGATTCCAGATGTGCGGCAATGCTAAAATATCCAGACTCCGAGGTCTGTGATGAGCTCCCCGCTGCCGCTGTCTGACGATGTGTACCACGCAGCTGGGCGAAGTCATCCCGTCCTGGCGGCGGGAATGGACTCGGCAGCTGCAGCTCTGCATGCAACGATTGAAGTGCCGCAGGAATATTGTCTAGCTTGGCGGCACCAGTTGCCTCTTGGGTTAACCAGTTAACCAGATGGAAGTCCAGATAGGCGCACATGTAGCCCAAGTCCAGGAGCTTGTGATGTTGCAACAATTGACGAGCATGACGCTGCAGTATGAGATCAATACAAAAGATTTCACGCTGCTGCCGCTCTTTGGTAGATTTGCGACGCACCACAGACCCCGGTGCCGTGCTGCTGCTACCGCTGGGTGCCTCGCTACGCTCCACAGATGCCGCTACACTCTGCTGCTTGTTATCCTTGGGTAAATTGCTGGTAACTGTAGTGGAATAACTGCGCTCCCGTGTTGCAATCGGTCCCAGCACTAAATTGAAGACATCTGCATTCTGATTCACCTGCGTTTGAGTTTGCGGTTGAGGTGGAGCAATCTTCACATTCAATACCATGGAACAGCGTGGAGAATCAATCTCATTGGGATCAATGGCTTTCAGGAATCGTATGAGATCCTTGGCCAACTCCCATTTACGTTGATTCAATGCAATATCCAGCAACATATTCGCATGCTGTTTGCTCACAGAGGAAGGCTCCAGGTTTTGTATAATAATCAAGTAGCTGGCAGCTGTTTCCAGCTGCTCCGCCTGCAGACAGAGGTGGAAGAGCTCCTTGGGCTTCCCAGCCATGCTGAACAGATAGGGCCAGAGTGCAATCTCAGTTTTACGAGCACATTGCACAATTGTCTGCAGATATACTGGAAATTCACGTATAAAATCCAATATGCTAGGCAACTGTGCATCGGGAATGGGCTGCTTGCTGCTGGCCTCCTCCTCGAGGACCTCGTGAAGCAGTAATTCCAAGGCATGCGGAAAGTATGGTAAGCTGCGACAAGACTGTGCAATCTCCCAGGCAGAATAGCCCAGGTTTCGTTTGATCAATTGCCGAAGCACTTTGTGAAGATAAACCTGCGACTTGCGTTCCATCAAGGCGAAAGGCAATGCAAAATGTGAATTGCTCTCATTTGTATACAGGGTGCTCTCATTCTCCACGCCCAAAACAATGACGTTATCGAAGAGTATGACGAGTGGATAGAGTTTAAGAGGGAAGCTCAACATGATCCGCTTGGACATAAAGCTATGTAAACGCTGTGCGCCATTCTGTTCGGCACGTTGTTGAAGAATGGGCAGCCAGACACGCATGCCATGAGCCCCAGAGTATAGCCACAGGCAATCCCGCATAGCGCAGTGCTCTAGGTTGTGGGAGAGCCAGAAACATTCCACACAACTGGCCAAACAGGTGGCCAGCAGCGTGTTTGGTCCCTGCTGTGCTGCATCCTCCCTTTGTATCATCAAAATGCGTCCACAGACATTCACCACAATGGTCTCCGCCTCGGCTTGATGTTGCTGCTGTTGTGGCTTCAGCTCATTCCTTAGATTGGTTACTGTGAGACTCACAATGCATGCAGGATGTATGCAAATGCTCTTCACATCCAACTCATAGGCGCACTCAATGTTGATGATGTACGCCGACTGTCGCTGCATGTGGAACAAGCTGACGATGCCATCCGCTGTAAGGACAATCAATTGATCCCTGAACGCATTCAAACTGATGACAGGTGCGCGCACTTGTAGTTTGTGTCCAAATTGATTATCCAGCTTGCATTCGGCGGGATAACAACGCAACTCATCTGTCCGATCCAGCAGGGAGTAGCAGCCCATGACAATGAAACCCTGCCACCAGAGTAAACCGCCAGAGACCACAAAGTCCTTCTCCTGGGACTCATTGCCAAACAGCTTCCACTTCTTGGTGAGCATTGCATAGTGCGCTAGTCCAGTGCGTCCTGCTACGGCCACATGTAATCCTGCTGCATCAATCGCTGCATAGCGAATGGGCCAATTGGTGGCAGCATAATTGAGGGGCAGTTGGAGTAGTGTCCAGTATTTACTCTCTGTTAAGATGCTGCCCATGTTGGGAGTTTGCTTTAGCTCGAGGCAGTCGTCATTATTGGTCACAGTGCTGCTGGGAAACGTACACTTGGCATTGCCATAGGTTAGTTCCAGATTATCGCCCTGATTGATATACAAACAATCATCGCCTTGCAGCAGGATGTGGGAGTGTGCACTCATGCAGGGATTCATGCTTAAAGCACTCTTCACAAACTGCAATTGGAGCACATTGTTCTCTCCCTCGCGGGTCGTCATAAACAGTTGATACCCCTCAGTGGACCATTCCAAGCGGCGCAGCTGTAAGGGATTTTGTTTCAGCAAATCAACATGTAATCCAAAGTCCCAGCTCAAAGTGGACATTAGCAGAGCTCCAAAGGTGCTCCACAGAGACAGTCCACCGTTTGTCCAGCTCACAGCAAGCACACAACCATCGGGACTCCATTTAAGCTCATTGACAGCTCCTAAGCTGCCAGGCAAAACATTCTCCGTTAACATCAGCCTGTGTGAGTATTCCAATCCCTGTGTGGCATCATCTATAGCGTATACAGCAACTGCAGAGCTTTGTTGGCCATAGGCCAACAGTCGAAACTTGTGATTCACGCTACAAACACTTGCATCTAAGACATCCGGCACCCAGCAGCCGTGCATGTGTGCCGTCTCAAATCGCAGATGATCCGCAATCAGAAAAGCTGCTCGCTGATCACTAAAAACTGCAGCACAGCCTCCTATAAAAGGAGAATATTCCAGGGAAGCCACAAAGGCTGCATTACCAATGGCTGGCAAATATTTGGCAGGTTGTTGCTGCTGTTGTTGTACGTAGAAGGGAATGTCGCGTAGTTTAATCACAGCCAAAGGCTGCAGTTCCTCATCACCCACTTCCAGCTGTGACCATTGCACACGAAGCAATTCGCATGTTTTCGTGGCCAAAAGCAGTTCGCTTAAACTGATACAACACACAGTCGAGATGACGGCGTCCAGGGTAACACAACACACTTCTCGCAGGCTCAGGCGTGGAATATTCTCCTTAATGAAGAGCTCCGCTGAATCCCGCTTGAGGCTCAATGCAGGTGGATCCACCTGCATTAATATCCCACTACCATTGGCATCAAAATCCAGTTGATACAACAGCAATGAACCGGCATCAGTTAGCACAGCCAGCTGCCTGGAGTCGGGTTTCCATATAATCAAATGATTGCCACCGTGTTGCTGAAGAGATTCCTCACTGCGACGATAGTACGCAATAGGCAGCAAGGGATTCGCATACCAAATGCCCAGAAAATCCGATCCAACAGCGGCAACGAGTATTTTAACAGCATCACAGCTTATGTGACGTATGTGGGCAGATTCTCCAGGAAGAGCTAAGCTGACGCGCTTGGGCCAGCCCAAAGGGAAATACATCCTCTTGTCTCCAGTGAGCAAATTGCTGTGGAAAAGCAAAATACAAGTTAATTACAATTCTACAGCCATTTCACACAGTCACCAGGTGTGCAAAGCACTTACACTTTAGTTAATTAAAAAATACACGACAAAATTTACATGTCTATTGACTAATTAGCACTTTAACAAAACATTTGTATAATTTGATAAAAAAAAAATCACTACGATTTACGCGTATACAAACATTAGTGCTGCTTAACATCGAAAAATCACAGTCAAACAGCTGTTTTGGATTGCCGACGTTGTGCAACACTTAAATTCGATATCGAAAAACAAACAAACCGAATAATCGATTTTTATATTATCGCCAGAAAAAAATACCTATCGATATGTCAATGTCATATTGCCGATTGGAAAAATAAGCAGCCGGCTGAAATAGATCGAAAACCCAAATAATTTTATTAGTTTTAAGCGAAAATACAAGCGTGCGACAACAAATAACAAATGACTGCATTCGAAGGTGAGTTTTTTGAAAATTAACAGTGTTAACAGCAAGAAACAACCATTCAAATTACAATTGCAGAGTTTGGTTGTCTGCCAGAGCTGGGCAAGGCGACAGACGAATTGGACTGGACGTAAGTTAATTAAATAAGTGATTTCTGTATGATAAGAATATAATTTTACTTACAGCTTACCTACAGATGTGCAGGCTGAGGCCATACCATTGATACTTGGGGGTGGAGATGTCCTTATGGCAGCTGAAACGGGCTCCGGCAAAACAGGAGCATTTTGCTTGCCCATTCTCCAAATTGTGTGGGAAACGTTGCGTGACTTGAAGGAGGGAAAGAGTGGAAAAGGAGGGAATGGGACAGCTGGTTCTGTTGCTTCTTGGACCATGTCCTTTTTTGACCGTACCAATGCGCTGGCAGTGACTCCAGATGGTTTGCGATGCCAATCCCGTGAGTTTAAGGAATGGCACGGCTGTCGATCAACAACTGGCGTTTATGGCAAGGCCAAATTCTATTACGAGGCTACGGTTACCGATGAAGGTCTGTGCCGCATCGGTTGGTCTACGCAAATGGCCAACTTAGATTTGGGAACCTGTCGTTATGGCTTTGGCTTTGGCGGCACTGGCAAAAAGTCCAACAACCGTCAGTTTGATGACTACGGAGAAGCTTTTGGCAAGGCAGATGTCGTTGGCTGCATGCTGGATTTGCAGCGCTTGGAGGTCAGCTTTACAAAGAATGGCACGCCATTAGGAGTGGCCTTTAAAATACCCGAGAATCTACGTAATGATACATTCTATCCGGCAGTTGTGCTAAAGAATGCTGAAATGTTGTTCAACTTTGGCAAAACAGAGTTTAAATATGCACCAGGCAATGGATTTGTGGCTGCGTGTCAAGCGGGTGCTGAGCATAGTAAATCTAATCCTCTAGCAAGTCCAACAGCAAACGCCGCTGCCTCAAAGCCTGCACCCAATGCTCCTCAAGCCATCATTATTGAGCCAAGTCGTGAGCTGGCGGAGCAAACCTACAATCAAATAGAGAAATTCAAAATGCACCTATGCAATCCCGAAGTGCGTTCCCTTCTCCTAATTGGAGGCGTGCGTCTTGAGGAGCAAAAGGCCCAACTGCAGCAGGGAATACACATTGTCGTGGGCACACCTGGTCGCTTGGAGGAGTTGATCAACAGTGGATTTGTACAACTTACGCACTGCCGCTTCTTTGTGCTAGACGAAGCGGATGCTCTACTGAAACAGGGTTACACAGATCTTATTGATCGGCTGCACAAGCAAATACCGAAGATTACCAGCGATGGTTGCCGTCTGCAGATGATTGTCTGTTCTGCAACTTTGCATGCCTTTGAGGTGAAGAAGATGGCCGAACGATTGATGCACTTTCCCACCTGGATAGATCTCAAGGGCGAAGATGCTGTACCGGAGACAGTGCATCACGTGGTATGCATGGTTGATCCACAGACTGACAGCAGTTGGCAGAATCTGCGTCAACCGGTGCCCACCGATGGTGTCCACGATCAGGACAACGTGCATCCCACAATGCGTTCACCTGAGACATTTTCGCAGGCTGTGAAGCTGCTTAAAGGAGAATACTGCATCAAGGCTATAGATCAACATAAAATGGATCGTGCAATTATCTTCTGTCGTACCAAACAGGACTGCGATAACCTAGAGAATCATTTACGTCAGCATGGGGGTCAACGCTATTCCTGCGTCTGTTTACATGGAGATCGCAAGCCTCAGGAGCGCAAGCAGAATCTGGAAATGTTTAAACGCCAGCAGGTTAAATTTCTGATCTGCACTGATGTGGCTGCACGTGGTTTGGATATTACAGGATTACCATTCAGTAGGTTACATTTTAAATAGAATTTACTCCCAAATCTCTAAAAATCTCCCTGTTGCAGTGATTAATATAACGCTCCCAGACGATAAAGCAAACTATGTGCATCGCATTGGCCGCGTGGGTCGTGCTGAACGCATGGGCCTTGCTATCAGTCTGGTCTCCACTGTGCCAGAGAAGGTGTGGTATCATGGCGAGTGGTGCAAGACCCGTGGACGCAATTGCAGAAACACTAATTTGACTGATGTTCGTGGCTGTTGCATTTGGTACAATGAACCGAATTTGTTGGCCGAGGTGGAGGATCATCTGAATATAACCATACAGCAGGTGGATAAATCAATGGATGTGCCCATCAATGATTTCGATGGCAAAGTTGTGTATGGCCAGAAGAATCTCAATATGGGCACTGGCTATGAGGATCATGTGGAGCAATTGGGCCCAACAGTGCGGAAATTAACCGATTTGGAATTGCAATCACAATCTTTATTTTTGAAACGCTTAAAAGTCTAGAGGGGTTCGATTTTGGGTTTGCTACACGATCCGAAATACTTTCATGGTTACGAGTACATAAAATACATAAATAAACTAACATTAAAAATCTTGTGTTTAATGAGTACAGCCTCAGGTTGATGAAGTTGCTTATCGGGGAGTCCCCTTCACTTAGTCGTCCTCCTCCTCCTCCTCCTCTTCTTCGTCTTCTTCATGGAATTCAGTGCGCATTTGCTGAAGTTGCCGCAACTGTTGGCAGAGTTGATTACCAAACGACTCAACGTACCGTGGACTTATCTTGTCTAGCAGTGCATATGGTGTCTCGAATATCTCCTCTTCCTCCTCAGCTTCCTCATCACCGTTATCCAGCAATGCAGCTTTCAGTGCCTTGTCCTCATCGATAGTATCGTATTGAGAGGAGACAATCTTAAATCCTCGGCTAGTTACTTGTACACAGCAGGTGGCACTCTCTATGGTGCGTATATTGAGATAGATCTGCGTGGCACTGCTGGCCAACTTGGAAGATATTGCTATTTCCGCCACGTGAGCTTTGACATCGTTTATGATGGCATTCGCCTCGTCAATGCAATTGAACTCCTGATCGTCACTCTCTTCCATGCTGCCAACGATTTAACTACGTTTTTAATTGAACTCTTCAGATTTTTCTTCGATTTTACAAGCGCAACATGTTTTCCGTACCGTATGCTACAAAACAGCTGTACAGTAGTGCTTCCCCAATAATATCGAGCAGTATCGAATAATTGAAGCCAAAATATCTAATACCCGGAATATCGATACTTTGCAAGCACAACGCCTTACAGCTCTGTAGTGTTGCCAGAGCTTCGTGGGATAAAATGGAAATGTAGGAGTTATTTTTTTAACTTTGTTAATCCTAAACGACCGTTGGAGCTTAAATTTGATTGATCATTAGATTAGAATTTTTGGAAATTTGAGTTTAAGTTTGTTTGACTGAATGTGAAATTCCACGCAAATATTTACAGAAATTACTCTAAAAACAAAAAATACGCTGCTCTCCGCCACCATCAATAAAAAGCGCATTATTATTTCAAATGATCACCTTATTTTATTCTTAAAATCCTATCCTTATAGAGTAGCATTAGATCTATGCTAATTTTACAAAGCTAAATTTACAGTTTATTAATAACAGTGTAACATACAATAAAAAATAATATAGTAGTTATGGCTTATGACTTATTTTCGACAATTTTCCGTAGAATTCAAGACCTGTAAAGTAAATGTAAATTGATAAATATAAGTACATATATTGAAAAAAATTAAAAATAAAATTAAGATTTCATTTTGAATTATTATAATTTCTTCTTTTAATCAAAGAATAAAATTAACTTGTCGAATATTAATCTCTTATAGTAAGTACTATCTTTTTTGCAGCTTCCACGTTCCTGCTGGAGGATAGCGTATGTTTACAATTGTCCGAGTACAATTGGGTTGTAAAACCCAAGTTGAAGTCAACATTCGCCTCGTTGAGAAGTCTCAAGGATAAGGTTCTCCACTGCAAGGTTGGTCTGATTACCAAGTTGATCACTCTTGGATCAATGGAAGAATGTGCCTAACTGTAAGTACAAAATTGATTTAAATTATCATACCTGATATATAAAATATAATTTGAGTAAATAAATACTCCTTTTTTTGCAGTTCTGCTCGAGGAATATCGGAATCTATTGTACGATGTTGGACTAACCGAACTGATGTTTATTTGGCTGCCACAACTGGAGAATAAATTGTAATTTTCTAGGCAAATAGTTTTATGTAAAATAATAATTATTATATACGTATAATTAAGAAAAATGTTTAAATTGTAATACATTTTTTGTTACATAAAGCTAAAAGAAATGTATGCATTAGATTAAGCGATATTAACTAGATTTTAGCTTATAATTTCAATGTTATTCGTAAGGATAGGATTTTAAGAATAAAAGAAACAGAAATTTTGAAATTTAAACGTGTTTTTTATTGGTTGGTTAACGAAACTAGAGTCAGGAAGAATTTTTCAGGAACATTTTTGACCTCAGCAACAATTTTTGTTGCACAGTACCAACATTTTCGACATCAGCAAGTGGAAAAAATGAAATAGTAGTAGAAATTATGAAATAGTAGTAAAAAGATTAAAAAAGTAGTAGAAATTATGAAAATAGTAGCAGAAATTATGAAAATAGTAGTAGAAATTATGAAAATAGTAGTAGAAAAGATGAAAATTGTAGTAGAAATTATGAAAATAGTAGCAGAAATTATGAAAATAGTAGTAGAAATTATGAAAATAGTAGTAGAAATTATGAAAATTGTAGTAGAAAAGATTAAACAGTAGCAACATTTCCTACATCAGCAACAATTTCTGTTGCACAGTAGCAACATTTCCGACATAAGCAACAATTTCTGTTGCACAGCAGCAACATTTTCGACATCAGCAACAATTTCTGTTGCACAGCAGCAACATTTTTGCCCTCAGCAACAATTTTTGTTGCACAGCAGCAACATTTTTGCCCTCAGCAACAATTTCTGTTGCACAGCAGCAACATTTTTGACATCAGCAACAATTTCTGTTGCACAGCAGCAACATTTTTGCCCTCAGCAACAATTTCTGTTGCACAGCAGCAACATTTTTGACATCAGCAACAATTTCTGTTGCACAGTACCAACATTTTCGACATCAGCAAGTGGAAAAAATGAAATAGTAGTAGAAATTATGAAATAGTAGTAAAAAGATTAAAAAAGTAGTAGAAATTATGAAAATAGTAGCAGAAATTATGAAAATAGTAGTAAAAAGATGAAAATAGTAGTAGAAATTATGAAAAAAGTAGTAGAAATTATGAAAATAGTAGTAGAAATTATAAAACTAGTAGTAGAAATTATGAAAATCGCGTTGCAGTCGCACCGAAATCGGGTTGCATCGCGCCGAAATCGCGTTGCAGTCGCGTTAAAACGTTGAAATCGCGCCGAAATCGCGTTTAAATCGCGTTGCAGTCGCGTTGAAATCGCGTTGCAGTCGCGCCGAAATCGCGTTGCAGTCGCGTCGAAATCGCGTAGCAGTCGCGTTGATATCGCGTTCCAGTCGCGTTGAAACGTTGAAATCGCGTTGCAGTCGCGTTGAAATCGCGTTCCAGTCGCGTTGAAACGTTGAAATCGCGCCGAAATCGCGTTTAAATCGCGTTGCAGTCGCGTTGAAATCGCGTTGCAGTCGCGCCGAAATCGCGTTGCAGTCGCGTCGAAATCACAGTAGCAGTCGCGTTGATATCGCGTTGCAGTCGCGGTGATATCGCGTTGCAGTCGCGTTGAAATCACAGTAGCAACATTTTTGACTTCTGCAACAATTTCTGCTGCCCAGCAGCAACATTTTTGACTTCAGCAACAATTTCTGTTGCACAGCAGCAACATTTTTGACTTCAGCAACAATTTCTGTTGCACAGTAGCAACATTTTTGACATCAGCAACAGTTTCTGTTGCCCGGCAGCAACATTTTTGACTTCAGCAACAATTTCTGTTGCACAGCAGCAACATTTTTGACTTCAGCAACAATTTCTGCTGCCCAGCAGCAACATTTTTGACTTCAGCAACAATTTTTGTTGCACAGCAGCAACATTTTTGCCCTCAGCAACAATTTCTGTTGCACAGCAGCAACATTTTTGACATTAGCAACAATTTCTGTTGCACAGCAGCAACATTTTTGCCCTCAGCAACAATTTCTGTTGCACAGCAGCAACATTTTTGCCCTCAGCAACAATTTTTGTTGCACAGCAGCAACATTTTTGCCCTCAGCAACAATTTCTGTTGCACAGCAGCAACATTTTTGCCCTCAGCAACAATTTCTGTTGCACAGCAGCAACATTTTTGACATCAGCAGCAATTTCTGTTGCACAGCTGCAACATTTTTGCCCTCAGCAACAATTTCTGTTGCACAGCAGCAACATTTTTGCCCTCAGCAACAATTTCTGTTGCACAGCAGCAACATTTTTGACATCAGCAACAATTTCTGTTGCACAGCAGCAAAATTTTTGCCCTCAGCAACAATTTCTGTTGCACAGCAGCAACATTTTTGCCCTCAGCAACAATTTTTGTTGCACAGCAGCAACATTTTTGCCCTCAGCAACAATTTCTGTTGCACAGCAGCAACATTTTTGCCCTCAGCAACAATTTCTGTTGCACAGCAGCAACATTTTTGACATCAGCAGCAATTTCTGTTGCACAGCAGCAACATTTTCGACATCAGCAACAATTTCTATTGTTGCATATGTTGCATATGTTGCATATGTTGCATATGTTGCATATGTTGCATATGCTGCATATGTTGCATATGTTGCATATGTTGCATATGTTGCATATGTTGCATATGTTGCATATGTTGCATATGTTGCATATGTTGCATATGTTGCATATGTTGCATATGTTGCATATGTTGCATATGTTGCATATGTTGCATATGTTGCATATGTTGCATATGTTGCATATGTTGCATATGTTGCATATGTTGCATATGTTGCATATGTTGCATATGTTGCATATGTTGCATATGTTGCATATGTTGCATATGTTGCATATGTTGCATATGTTGCATATGTTGCATATGTTGCATATGTTGCATATGTTGCATATGTTGCATATGTTGCATATGTTGCATATGTTGCATATGTTGCATATGTTGCATATGTTGCATATGTTGCATATGTTGCATATGTTGCATATGTTGCATATGTTGCATATGTTATTGTTATTGTTATTGTTATTGTTATTGTTATTGTTATTGTTATTGTTATTGTTATTGTTATTGTTATTGTTATTGTTATTGTTATTGTTATTGTTATTGTTATTGTTATTGTTATTGTTATTGTTATTGTTATTGTTATTGTTATTGTTATTGTTATTGTTATTGTTATTGTTATTGTTATTGTTATTGTTATTTTGTTATTGTTATTGTTATTGTTATTGTTATTGTTATTGTTATTGTTATTGTTATTGTTATTGTTATTGTTATTGTTATTGTTATTGTTATTGTTATTGTTATTGTTATTGTTATTGTTATTGTTATTGTTATTGTTATTGTTATTGTTATTGTTATTGTTATTGTTTTGTTATTGTTATTGTTATTGTTATTGTTATTGTTATTGTTATTGTTATTGTTATTGTTATTGTTATTGTTATTGTTATTGTTATTGTTATTGTTATTGTTATTGTTATTGTTATTGTTATTGTTATTGTTATTGTTATTGTTATTGTTATTGTTATTGTTATTGTTATTGTTATTGTTATTGTTATTGTTATTGTTATTGTTATTGTTATTGTTATTGTTATTGTTATTGTTATTGTTATTGTTATTGTTATTGTTATTGTTATTGTTATTGTTATTGTTATTGTTATTGTTATTGTTATTGTTATTGTTATTGTTATTGTTATTGTTATTGTTATTGTTATTGTTATTGTTATTGTTATTGTTATTGTTATTGTTATTGTTATTGTTATTGTTATTGTTATTGTTATTGTTATTGTTATTGTTATTGTTATTGTTATTGTTATTGTTATTGTTATTGTTATTGTTATTGTTATTGTTATTGTTATTGTTATTGTTATTGTTATTGTTATTGTTATTGTTATTGTTATTGTTATTGTTATTGTTATTGTTATTGTTATTGTTATTGTTATTGTTATTGTTATTATTGTTATTGTTATTGTTATTGTTATTGTTATTGTTATTGTTATTGTTATTGTTATTGTTATTGTTATTGTTATTGTTATTGTTATTGTTATTGTTATTGTTATTGTTATTGTTATTGTTATTGTTATTGTTATTGTTATTGTTATTGTTATTGTTATTGTTATTGTTATTGTTATTGTTATTGTTATTGTTATTGTTATTGAAAAAACTATCTGGATTAGTATTGGATAGGAGTACAAACATGATATGTATCGATACTTTTTATTCGATTAAATCACATATGGCAACGGCATGGCTGAAAATCAAATTGAAAAGGCCATAAAACTGCTGCTTAGGGAAGCCGAGGAGCTATGTATTGGTGGACAAATAACAGAATTAGACCAACTGCCCAGCGCACTGGAGTTTGCACGTGACTATTATGCCAAAAACGCGCCAGTTATCATACGTGGAGCAGTAGCCCATTGGCCGGCTGTGAAGAAGTGGTCGCCGGAAAACCTCGAAACCACACTAAACAACAAAGTTGTAGATGTGGCTGTTACTCCCAATGGCTACGCTGATGGTCTGGCCAAACAGGATGGCCAGGAGTACTTTGTGCTGCCGTTGGAAACAAGAATGCCGCTGTCCGAGCTGCTGGAACGTCTGGATGATCCGATAGGCGCTGTTCATTACATACAGAAGCAAAATTCTAATTTTAGTGAAGACTTTCCAGAGTTGGCTGGAGATATAGTGCCAAGTGATTTGGATTTTGCACAACAATGTTTTAATAAGCCACCAGATGCTGTTAATTTTTGGCTGGGTGATGAACGCGCTATTACCTCCATGCACAAGGATCCATATGAGAATTTATATTGTGTCATTTCCGGCTACAAGGATTTCATTCTACTGCCTCCGCATCAACTGTCCTGTGTACCACGTCGTAGTTATCCCACTGGCATCTATAAGCAAAAACCCTGTGGCCAGTATTACATAGAACCATTGATGGATGACGACGATATGCAACAGCATACGGAATGGGTTAGCATCGATCCATTGGCACCCGATATGGCCACGTATCCCCAGTATGCCAAGGCACGTCCTTTACGTGTCCGGATCCATGCTGGCGATGTTCTCTACCTGCCTAACTACTGGTTTCATCATGTCCAGCAGAGTCACAAGTGTATTGCTGTGAACTTCTGGTATGATATGGAATATGATAGTCGCTATTGCTACTATCGAATGCTGGAGCACCTTACTACCTCAACGACCGACAGAAAATCGTGACTGTATCACTGTCTTCACTTTATAATACAGGTTTCTATTTCTACTGATTTAAAATCAGCGAAAATTGTTAATGCTATCATATTAAATAAATTATACATATGTTAAAAAACAGACTTGCTCTATCCTAGTGAAATCTACTAATTTTTCATTTAAGCATTAATATTAAATACAGAAACTTAGGGTCATTTAAATGTCCACATAAGGTTTCAAATAGATCAAATCAAATAAAGATAACATTTATTTAGACATTGAAAAATAGCTCTTTAAAATAAAATAATATTAAAAACCTAATCAAAAGTTGTTTCATTATACCAATACAAAGGTTATTACAATTATGTCTTGCCAATCCCTATAAAGTAACATTTATGTTCTTTTGATTGATTGGTACAAATTATTAAAAAGTATACTTGTATAAATACTAAGCTAAGCTTGTTTAATATTTTTCCCAGTTCGTTAAATAATCAATTGTAATCTGCAAAACTTTCATGACTTTGTACCCAAATAGATAGATAAATTAGCAGAAATTGCAGGTTTTTGTTTTACATTCGAGTATATATTAAGTGTATAATTTAGTAAAAATAAATATACATTAAAAGCCAAAAACAAATCGAAAAACAGACTGCCTATAGCAGCTAGTAACTAATTTAGTCAGTATGTATGAGTAAAGTCATATGCATGGTGGTATTATATAGATGTGTGAGTACATATGGTCAGGAATGTGGTTTTGGGTATGTCACTTAATGGACGAACTTTCTAAATAACTAACTATTCTAATGTGATATTCTTCGTTTCTTTAGCTGCCGCTGCATTGGCCTCCTCCTCAGGATTCTCATTGTTCTCACACTCATTTTCGCCGCCATTTACCGAGACCTTCTTTTGATCTGCTTCAGCCAAATCAGCATCATTGTTGGAATCTTGTGAATGCGACTGAGCGCGGACGCGTTTATTGGCTTGTTTTTTACCACCTGTGGCGCCTCTTTCCTCCTTGGCTTTGGATTTAGCCGAGCAGCTATTGTGCGGTTGTTCCACTACAAATAATTGTTCCAGATATGTGCGATACCAGAGCAAAAACTCATCGCGTTGTCGTGGCATTTCCATCTTCTTAATCTTTGCATAGATGCGTTTGGGAGAAATAAGCGGCGATGCGAAATTAGGTGTCCAGCTAGCAGCGGAGTTTTGAGCAGCATTGGCCGTTAGTTTGGACACCTCAGCAAGCAGCGAATCATTGATAATGGTATTATTGTGCGTCTGGTTACGTATACGTTTGATTATGTACTCGATAAGCTCGTGATCGGGCGCCAACTCAATGCTGGCCACTGGTGTTGGGGGTCTTTCAATGACCACTTCAATTATTTGCTAAAATAAACAAGAACATACGATCAGAGGATGCTGGTAATAACAGAAGCTACAGATGCTACTTACATCTTCGTTATCTACAGGTGCGATGGCTGCAGCAGCCTCACACTCCTCCAAATCAACTGTTGGGGCAGCTGTTGCCATAGCTGGCAAGCTCTCCTCATCCTCGGGCCTATCGTTAGCAGGTTGCTCCTGCGGTGGTGTCTCAGTGCCACTTTCTGTTGCCTCTGTTGGTCCATTTACAGCAACCTCCTCGGCTGGTTGTGCGTTAGTCGCCTGTATCTGATTGAGAGTCTTACGCAGACTGTGGACATCATTGTAAACTTGTTGTTCGCCTTGTTGCTCCTGTTGCAATTGCTGCTGTTGTTGTGGCTGTGGTTGTTGCTGCTGCTGTTGTTGTTGCTGCTGCTGTTGCTGCTCAAAGAGTGTTTCGAGTCGTCGGTAAACATCCTCTTTTATCGACTCGTAAAACTTTGTTGTAAATTTATCATTCTTCAATGCATTGACCAGCAAGTTACGATTCAGCTCCTCGGAAGCAGTATCTTCTGTCTGATCCATTGTAGCATTTGTTTCATCTGCTCCTGCAGCAGAGTCCCGAGTTGTGACATTGTATACAGGAGCACTTGGCGGAGCTTGCAGTGCTGTTGGAACCGGCGACTCATAATCCAAATACTGTGATGTCAAATCGAAATCAAAACGTAGATGACGCTGCTGCAATGGAGTCAGAGACACAGCAGATGTGGTCGGTTTAGCTGGAACCTTATTCCGCTGATAGAGAGGACTATTCACATTCATATTGAGCAAATTGGATGAGCCGGCGGCCAACTGTTGTACGGCGCCTTCTTCGTCACGTTGCGTTGGCAACTGACGACGACGATTACGACGTCTGCCAGTTGAGCCACCGCCAACTCCAAAAATAGCTGAATCATTGTTATCATCCTCCTCCAAGTCCTCTTCATCGCGTGCATCCTCACGCCAATCACGACTGCTGGCGCTGTTATTCAAATTGTTGCTGTTGCTGCTGTTGTGCAATTGTTGTGCTGTCGACTCATAAAAGTGACGATGCTGTGGTTGTTGTTGTTGTTGTAATATCATGCTGCTGCCACTGCGTGTGGCATGTGGCAGATGAGCTGGAAAATAGCTAGGACGCTGACGCTGCCGTTGAATTTGACGATACTGATGCTCCACATTGAGTTCCTCATTGCTTTTGTTAGATAGCAAATTCTGACGCGTGTAGCTGCAAAGCGCATAAATATTAATGGGTTAAAGCAAGCTAGCAACAAACTAAGTATAATTAAAGCAATCTAAAAACTATAAATCAATTGTATTTTAGTTTTTAAAGTTAATCATGCCTGTTCCAATTGACAAAGTGCTTGCTTTGAAGTAATTGTAAGCTGGAACACAACGAAATTAGTTTATGCCTTGATTTAATTTGTTAACTTGCGCTTATGCTGAACATATTTTAGTATTTTCAATAAACAAAAACATAATTTAGGTAATTAATTTAACAATTTAATATTTTTTTTCTCTCTACTTACTTATTGTATATTGTACAAAATTATAAACAAAAATTGATTGCAATATTTTTGTCGTTGGAGATTCGTTCTATATATATTTAACAATATATATAAATTGTATGTTTATTACTTTAGCAATAATTTAAATTAACACATCTTTGGTACCTAATTCTCCAAAACCGAATCAAATAATAAAATAACTGCCTAATCCATATGAAAGAAACCAACACCAAGAGATTATATGCACATATACATATGTATATAATCTGGCGCTTTACCTTCGGAAATTATCCCAATAGTTGTTGGCACGATTCCCCGGTGGCACCTGATTGTTCAGAGTGGGCGGTGGAACTCCTGTCTCTGGCAATGAATGCAAGTTGTTGGCATGTTGATTCTGTGTGCGCAAATTCGCATTGTTCTGGTGTATGGTATTGTTATGATGATTCATGAATATAGGTCCTGGACTGGCGCGATATGAACCTGGCGACAGCGGTGTCTCGTTGTTGTAATGCGTTGCTGGCGGTGGCGGTGGTGGCGGCGGTGGTGCTGCGTTATTTAAATAGGTCTGCTGCTGATGTGGATCGTTGGAACTGTAAATATTGTTGCGATGCATGCTACGATGATAGTTGCTAAAGGCGCTCTGATGACTGGCCCCAAAGCCATATAGCTGCTCAGATTGAGCGCGATTGCTGACACCACCTAGACACAAATTGTTGGGTGCCAAACCGCCAGCAACCGGTGGCACAGACTCGGAACGCAAGCTATACGCGTGATCCTGGCATTGGGCATTCAATCGATCTTGCAGCTGTGGAAAAAAAAGATAAATGGATTACCAATGTACTTAAAATGCTTAAAATCTATTAATGTATTTAAATTTGTTATAAATATATCTGTAACATTGTCCAGACCTTATTCCTAGTCCTCAAATTATTTACTTATTTTATCACAACACTTACCACATGAATTTGATTGTTAAGATTATCAATCTCACGCTGTTGATGCCACAACGTCTGATTGCACTGGCAAACCGAGTTAATAAGCACCTGCTGAGTTTGCATAAACTGTTGCAATAGCACAGCATCCGATGTGGGATTAGTGCTTGAAGCATTTGAAGATGTAGTTGGAGCCACTGGTGGGGCTGGTACATTACTGGTCGTGGCTGGCACGTATGCTGGTTGCGGATGCCAACCATTGCCAGCATTATGTGCGGCTGTTGAAACAATTTAATGAAATTAACATGATTTTAAATGATTCCAGTTGATAGTTGACTTACCCCACATGCCCTGAACTGGAGGCATTGGCGGCGGCATGTACTGCGATCTAGTGCTGCTGGACTGTATACTGTCATGGCCCAGCGACAAACTATCCAAAGTCATGTTCAGCTCCTCTTCATTGTTTGATAGAGAATGAGCAACGGGCGGCTGTTGCTGCTGTGGCGGCAATGGTTGACTCTGTTGTTGGTTCTGCTGATTGCGTCGTTGTTGCTGCTGCTGCTGTTGCTGTTGATATTGCTGTTTCTCTACCACAGTGCTAGCTGAAGGGGCACGCTTTAAAGTGGTCGAAGATGATGTGCGAACATGTCCAAAATATCTATCGCTATCGGTGTCATCATTACCCTCGTCATCTGCCTCAGAGGTGGTGTTCGTATTATTGTTGTTGATGCTGCTGCCGTTGTTGTTTGCATACTGAGCCGCATACTCCCGCTGCTTCTGTTCGTACTCCTGTCGCAGTTGATCGCACTGTGCACGTAACTCACTGCGAGTGGGTTTCTCCTCCTCCAATTCCACCTCACGCTGTCTGCAAGGCGTGGGCGTTGGTGTAAGACTGTTGCGCTGAAGTGCATCGTCTCCAAGTTGGACTGCAGCTGCAGCCTGCATCTTGCGACGCTCGATTTCGGCCTTCAATTCCTCAATACGATCACGTTCTTTTTGCAATAGAGCCGCTTCTGCGCGTAGTTCTGATGTCACATCGTTTAGATCATGAACACGTTGTTCAATGGGCATCTCAATTCGATCTAGTGTCTTGCCCATGCTGGGTGTGCTTTCCTCAATCTGAGTGACAGTGTTCAGCATACCTTTAAGCTTGGCCATTTGTGACTTTAAAGCATCAATGTCCGCCGTCTTTTGATTAATCATAGCCTGAGCGTGTAAAGCACGTTGAGCTGCATTGGCTGCTTCTTGACGCAAGAGTGGTGCATTGCGTTGGTATTCGATGGGCACCACACGCTCATTGCTGGGCTTGGCCACCTGTTTAGGTGGTGTGGGTTCCTTCTTTGGCTTTGCCTCTTGGCTAACCCTGGCATTCATCGTTTGTCTGGCTGTGCGATTAATGCTATTTAGCTCGTTGACCAATTCACGCATATCCTCTCGCTGTGTGCGCAATGATTCCAGCTTTTCTTGAAGTGCTTGTTGCTCGGCTAGAATCTCTGGTCCATCATCGCCCAACACACTGCTCAGTTCATTTTGATTGTGTATAAAGGCCGTGAGATTCTTCATGCGCCCCACCAACGAGGCCATATCATCCTGAACTTGTTGCACTGACTCGTAGTTGGGCGCATCGCCATCTCCATTATGGGGCAAACGTCCTGCTTGTTGGCGCAATTGCTCCATTTCATTCAGATGTGTTTTGGCCATGTTTTGTATTTGCAATAGCTTCTGTTGCTCATCCTGCAAATGCTGCATATTGCGATTAGATGCATCCAAACGCTGCTGAAGCTCATCAAAACTGGGCGTAGTATCTGGTGTAGGTGTCTCCAAAACACTGTGAAGCGATTGTATGGACTGGGCACGAATGTCGCTCATCTGTTGGAGTCAAGCAATTAGGTAACTTGGGATATTGATGATGAGTATGGATATACAGACCTCACTTAATGCAACATCCTCCAAACTGGTCGAATTGACAACGCCCTCCTCCCTGTCGCTAGCATTTGGATTAATTTCATGCACCATGTTGTTCAACTGCTGTGAATACAAACAATAAATTTTAGTAAGAATACAATAAATGTTGCAGGGAGTATGATTTGATATTATGATGATGAAATTTTTATCTATTACAACTATTTTTAGTTTAGTATACCTCTTCTAAAGCGCGTACTGTTAATTGTTGCCTGTTATTCCAATTCTCATCCAAGCCCAGCAAAGTACGCAAGAATTCAACTTGTGTGCGCGTTGGATTATTTGCTGATGAGCCAAAAATTCGACGAACAAGATCTTGCAATACTGTGGGCGGCTGAGAAATATGATTGTTATTACTCGTACTGGGTATAGACTGATGTTGTTCCTCGTTTCCGTTGGTTGTGTTGGGTGTGACAACACCTACTGTGGCATTAGGTGTCGTTGTCGGTGGACGCAGACGTAGCACTGCTCCTGCTGCTGGCGGTTGTTGCTGATGTTGCACACGTTGCACTGGACGCACAGGAAAGCAATAACGCTGCTGTTGATCTGTACAATAAACGAGCATATATATAATTGTTTAAAGCAATGACGCAGCCACAAACTGGCCAACTGCCCACAGAGATCGATGCGAATAGAGCCCTCCTCTCCGTGGGCGTTTATTTTTGTGCGCTGTGCTAAATTTAGAGCATGAACTAGCGCACATTTAATGTAGCCAGTAAAATTGGTATGCCCAGGTGCGTATAGGTAATATTATATATTATTTAACTTCTTACCTGTTGGATCGTAAGTATGCTCCGCAGCCAATTGACGCAGTGCCTCACGTTGCTGTTGTTGTTGTGTGCTGATTTGTGTTTTTGTTACTGTTGCACGCTCCAGCAGATCCTTGAAACAACAACAAATGAAGATTAACAACAGAACAATAACTAAAAACGCAGCAATTTTGCTTTAATTCCAAAATAAATATATGGAAAAGTATATAGACTGTGCAAACAGTCGGAAAAATCAGACTGTGTTGTATGAAGGAGGTCGGTTGAATTACTAACACGGCGCCCAAGACTTCTCGAAAGTTTTTAGGCTAACATGACTGTGAAGTGTATTTTTAAATTCAAGAGAACAGTCGGACCAGCTAAGAGAGAGAACAGATGGACCAGCTAACAAATGGGCGTCATGGCAACGCGAACCTAAAAATGTATTCAATCAACAAAAAACCTACCGTGTGTGATATGACAGATACGACACTGAAATGGCTACCTACTTGGTAGGAGCTCTAAAGGCTTTAACGATTGATTTATAGCCGCCTTCTATGAGAAAAATAAGCCTATTTTCTTTGTAGTACTTTTTGAACATATTTTAAAAAGCCCAAATGCCGGAAGATGACTGTTAATCTAATTTAATACAACAAACTCACTTATTTGCTTAATGCAAATTTACAATTGCTCCCAGCAGATAAATCGAAATGGGGAAATATTGAAAGGGACTTTCCATATATTCTTTAATTGGAAACCTTTCTCAACTTACATATAGCGCCTTGCAGGTTCCACGCTGTAGGGGCGATGTTAGCTCCTTTTCACGCTCCCGTTCCCGTTTTTCTTGTTGTTGCTTGATTAGAGACGAGTTCCTTGCACGGTTTGTGGCGGAGCGGCTTGTGGAAGACGAGGATGTTGTATTTGTGCTTACCGGCGACGTTGAAGCTGTTGTTGTTGTTGCTGCGGTTGTTTGTTTTGGTACTGCACCAGTACTGCGACTTGAATCGCACTCGTTTTTCATTATTAACTTTACGGGCGGAGTCGGCGCCATCAGAAAATATACATACAAACTACGTACAATTGTTAAATGTAATATGAGACTGAAGGAGTTTGCGGCACCTACTATATTGAGAAGTTTAATTTAATTTCAACATGACACAACATACAATTGTATATAATGTCGATAATAATACTTTTTAGCAACAATTTTGCTATGTTTGTTTCCTTATCAAGCAATTAAATTTATAATTTTGACGCAAGTTATTTTTTTTTTTTGCACAACAGCTGCGTCCTGATAACGATGAGTTAAGATTGCTATCGATATATAATAAGTTATGCTCGATATATTTGCGCGATTGACAAAGTATCAATACATATCGATGACTGATTGTGCTAAGAAATCGACTGCTTATTCAAAAATTAGCAAGAAAACGGTCAAATTGAATGTGATTTAATCAATAATATAAATAGGTATACATGTATGTATGCGAGTTTAAGATAATCAGCAAGGGGATTAGTTAATTGTATTATTCTATTTGCTCTGCTTGCGCTGTATAATTTCCTCCTTTAATGTTTTGATACGAAGACGCTCCGCCTTCAAGCTCTCCTCTTGACCACGCAAATCACTTGTGAAATCCGTAACCATATTAATCATTGCATTCAGCAGTTCCTTATTGTCTGGAGTACCACTTGTCTCGGATGCAGCCGATACTGCTGTCTCCGACGACTGAGCGCTTCTGCTGGTGCTGCTGCTGGATTGAACAGATTCCACGGATCTTGATTGCCTACTCTGCATAACAGTCGAAGACTCTACTGAGGATAAGTGCTGCTCTATTAGCTTTGTGGAGTCCGTTATGTTCTGAACCCGCTTGAATTGAGCCTTCAAATTAGCTAGCTCTGCAAGTTTTTCCTGCAAATAACTGGCCGTTTCTTCTTTGTCCTCCTCGACATCTGCAGCTTCTGCCTGCACTCCAGCAGCTCCTTCCGTAACAGATGAAGATTCTGAGGCGAGCTCCTGTGACTCAGATGAGCTCATCATTGTTGAAGTTGAAGTGACCTGTGAAGAATGATGCTCTCTGGTCGCCTGTCTTAATTGTTGACGCTGCACACTTAATCGAGACAATTCTTCCTGCAGCTGTCGATGTTCCTCTTGCATTTCCTGCAGTTGACGGTTGGAGGCCGCCAGAATCTATAAAATATTAATAGAAAACAGCTCATATACGACATTGTTCCCATTGTTCACATTATAATATGTATATATTCGACTTACCTCGCTCAACGCGGAATTATCTTGGGGTTTATTCAACTCATTGACCATTTCGAAGACCGTTCCCTAGAAGAAAATTTTCTTGATGACTGTGTACATCAACCATAGCGTGTTTAGCTAGCCATTAAATGATGTTTTCAAAACACACAGACACCCATATACTAGAGTACGGATGTCTATTAATATCATTTCTCGTTAGAATCTGACATTGCGGTAATATTTTTGTCAATCATTTTGACGTTTCTGAGAAACAACGAATGGCTGCCCCTTGGAAAAGAACATACTCGAACTTAATTATAATTATATAAACTTACAGAGAGGAATGTGCAGGCGCTGCACTAACAATAAAAACAACAAATTATTTTAAATAATTTCTATTTAAACAATGCGCTGGTATGTGCACAATGGGATGCCAATATTCTTACTAAAAAGCTGTGCCGAAAATGAAAATATTTTATACGATAATTTATAATGTGTATGTTCTCAAAAACATAGAAATTCTCTGCGCGCATTGGCAGGCGACAAATGTTCCAAAAACAAAGTCTTCAGTCATTTAAATTGGAACATTTTTACCAGCTACTCATATTAATAAATTCATTTTTGTGGAACCCCAAAATTCAGTATATCTGGAGTTGAATCATCAAAACATTGAACTTAACTGCAATTTAACTAATTGAAATGTTGTTAGGACTGGGCCATCAGTAGGTTCAGAAGAAATTGATAAGAGAAAAATATCCGTTAAGTTAATTGATTGCCAGAATACATTTTTTCGACAATATAAATGTGGTTACTGTAGAATGACGACAGCAGTCGAGTAAGAAGACTGCTAAGAAAAAGAAGTGGGTACATCAACAACTGGAATACAATTCACAATTTATGAATTTCTTTTTAAACAGTGAAATTACATACATTATTTGGAATCTCAGCGATCTTTCTGGTACTTCAGTGTGGATTGACTGAGCAAATTCGGGGCCCTGGATATGACGACGAATTTGATCGAAAAAGTCTCTTTACGGGAAATATTAAACTCTGCAATGGTGTGGCCAATAAAGTATTTCTGCCTTTTGTAGGTGACTGCAATAAGTATTATCTATGCTGGGGTAAATAGATATTTATTTTAAGTTCGAATTAAACTTAATTACATTTATAAATTTATTAGATGGTGAGGCCATTGAGAAGGAATGTGGCAGAAATTATCAATTCAATGCCAAAAATCAAAGTTGCAGCCATCCCAACGAAGATTACTGTTTGCCCAAATGTGAACCACGTAAACTTACAACATTTAGCTATGATCGCACCTGTACCAAATACGTGCTCTGTTATTATGGTATTCCTGTACTGAGGGAGTGCCAGGATGGTTTGCAATACAATGCGGAGACGGATCGCTGCGATTTTGCCCAATATGTGGACTGTGTGGACAATGAGTGTATGAGATTTGCTGAAGTCACGGATCTCCTCTTTTTGCCCAGCAAGGCATCATGTAGTAAATTCTTCTTATGTGCAAAGGGTATTCCCACAAATAACACCTGTGCCGAGGGACTACATTTTAGCACAAAGTGCAATTGCTGTGACTATCCGGACAAGTCTCAGTGTGAGGTGAAGTTCTATTATTAACATTCATTTTTTAACATACTTATCTATGTTCTTAACCCTATGCAATAGATACCCCTTTGAATCGTAACATCCAGCCCTATTCTCGTACGCCACTCCGAAAAGTTGATAGTGTCTGTCCAATCCGTGGAGTTCACTTCTTGGCTCATAAAGAGCGCCGGGATGCCTACAACTACTGCATAGATGGTCACGGTATTACATTGGATTGTACACCAGGCTTGTGGTTTGATGCCAAAGTGCAAGAATGTCGAGAGCCCAAATATATCAGCGATTAATCTAAGGGATCTTCTTAGCAATGCAAGCATGGAAAATAAGTTTAATAAACTCAAAAAGAAAAGTATCTGTCCTTTTCACAATTCTGGTGAATTTAAAATGATAAAAACATCTATTTTTAGGTATTTTAATTTCCATTCTTATAGTTTTTATCTGAGATGTTATGGTTATAATTTTTCAATTATACTTTTTCTTGTATACCTGACAAATTATCAGACATCATATTAGTCTTTGCGTGTTCGCTTTGTGGCATTTTTGCCGCCTGGCTGATCCCAGAGAGCAGCATTTGTTTAACAGCTAAAATTAGCCCGTGAGAGGGGAAGTCTGAGCATTCAGAACAAATAAAATGCAAAACAAAAAAAACAATTCGTTGAACTTTAAAATTTATTTGGTTCGACATCCCTTAGGCGCCCACAAATTAAGATTTGCGGCATTCCTCCAGCTTGGCATCGTACACCAAACCAGGAGTACAGTCCAGAGTGACACCACGGCCATTCAAGCAATAGTAGTAGGCATCCTCACGGGTCTTGTGGGCAATGAAATGAGCTCCCTCCTTTGGGCATTGGATGTCAGCGGATCGAGGGGGAACTCTGGAATAGGGCTGAATATTGCGCTGCAGCGTCTCCACCTGAAAGACAATACAATTTAAAGGATTGGATAAATGGAATGGATTGGATAGAGAGAGTAAAGGCAAATACGCACCGTGCAGTGTACGTTTGAGGGGAAGTCACATTTATTAGATTTAGGATTGAATTGAAGGCCATCGGCACAAGTCCAATTAGCGGGATTACCATCGACGCATATATAGTACTTGTTGCAGAGCGAATTGCTGGGAATATATATAATGTTTTCGGCATCATTTTGGCGTACACACAGATTATCCACACAGTCCACATATTGAGGATAATCGCAACGATCTGTCATCGCATTGTACTGCAGTCCTGCGGCACATTCACGTACAACCGGTTCTCCGGCGTAGCAGAGCACATATTTGGTACAGGTACGATCATAGCAAAAGGAACTTAAGCCCTGAGCCGGACATTTGGGAAGACAACGAACCTCGGAGACATCCACACATTGCTGATCGCGGGCATCGAAGTAATAGCCACTAGTGCAGCTGCGAACTACGGCCGTGTTTCCTGTTCGATAAAGGAGAGAATTGGAAGAAAAATGAATTTCAAAAGGTTCTTTGACTGTTTGATAAAGGAGAGAATTGTAAAAAGATGAATTTCAAAAAGGATCCTTTGACTTACCAATACATAAATAGTAAAGATTACAACTGGCAATGCTCGGCAGAAAGATATTGTCGGACACATTGGAGCAAATGTTTACTTCTGCCAGACCATTTCCAATAAGAGCGGTGAAGCACAGCAAGGCTAACAGTTGATAGGCCACTGAGGGAAAGAAATTCTAGATTCAGCATGTTGTTCACTTATTATACTCTACTCACTTCTTTAAGTTAACGGTATTCCAACTGTGGTTTGTTTGAGAAGAAAACTAGCTTTTATAGGCAGCTTCATTTTTGATTTTGGCAATCAATTGCAGATATGAAAATTTGTTTTTTCTTCTGCAAAAAGTAACTTATCTGATGAGAGTTTGATGACAAGCGAAGTGTAAGCTTTCAAATTGAAAAGATAAGGGCAATATCACCAAAAACATACCCGAACAACATTTGTAATTCAAAAAGAAAACTTAAAACTTATCTGTCCCATGGAGTAGCTCATTATTTGCTATCATCTTTTATCGGTTATTAATGTGCATATGTTAATTAAACTTACATTATGTTCGCCGAAACATCAGTATACTATGTATGTCCCAGGTTTATATCTAGAAGCAAATGCTACTTGCTTGCAATGTACATAAATAAACGAAGAAAATTTTAAATTTATTGTCATACTTTCAGAAAGAAATATAATTTATAAAATGGAATTTGAAGTCTGCGCAAAATAGTTTATTTCAAGACTAAGAATAAACTTGTTTTGTGAGACCAAAAAGATTTTTTTTTAATCAAATTCATAATCAATTCATTAATCAATTTTCATAATAAATAAACACTTTGATAGGCTTACTCTTCTGTCTGCCAGGATTTGAAAACAAACCCAAACAAAGTTAACTGGTTCTAACAATAAGACACCCCTGAGTGTATATTAGTTTAAATTGGGAAAGTAAACTATGATAATTATTATAATGAATCAGAGTTAATTAATTACAAACTCTATGAGTTTTTTTTATAAAAAAAAGTAGAAGAATACAAATAAATACAAATCTATACCATTTGCTAAATTAAAATGTAGTTTTCCTTTAGGAGTTTTGATACGCGTGCCCAATTATGATAAGGTTGCTTCCGAAGAACTCATTTGGCCATTTGTAAAATTGATATTTACGCTTATATGTATATCAAACAAGTCCCAAAATAGAAGAAAAAAGGAAATAAATCTATCATATAAATTCGACAATTTCTGGGTACAACTTTCAGTTGAGTTCTGAAACTGATGCTACCAAGAAGTCAGTACAAAAGAAGTTCCCTCTTTATCCACTAAAATCGAACTTTACTTACTTATATTCATATTCTATTACAGTGAAGTTGTTGCCATTGTATGGATTGGTCCTATACGGCTTGGTCCAGTATGTTCTCACCCAGAATGTACCAAATCCAAGTCCGCCACATGAGCTGATTGTGGCGCCTGAGCCCGAAGGTGTGGAGAAAGAAGAAGAAGAAGTAGATGTGGATCCAGATATAAAACAATTTGGCGTAATTTTAAATGGAATAAATCTCTGCGCGAATATCGCAAATAACTCCTTTCTGCCCCATGTCGGCAACTGTTCCTCTTTTATAGAATGTGATAGTAAGTTTTAATGGCATTACATTTAATCATGTCTTCTAATGAACTTTTAACTCCATGTAGAGGGAAAAGCATATCCAGGAACCTGTTATAACAAACAGACTATCAATGAAGTATGTGAAGGTGATTTAACAGAATGTGAACTGGCATTTGATTATACATATCAAACGTGTAACAAGCTGGAACCTGAAGATCAAATTAGGTGTATGCCAAAATGTCATCCGTTTAACCTGACCAGCTTTTGCTATGATCGCACCTGTACCAAATACGTGCTCTGTTATTATGGTATTCCTGTTTTGAGGGAGTGCATGGATGGTTTACAGTATAATGCCGAGACGGATCGTTGTGATTTTCCGAATTTGTGGACTGTGTTGATAATGAGTGTTCTCAAGAAATAACACCACGAGATATTGTTTATATTGCCAGTAAGGCTCGTTGTAATAAATATTATATCTGCTCTGATGGCAAGGCATTTGGTCAAGAGTGTACAAATGGTTTGTACTTTAATCCGGCTAAAAAAGGGTGTGATTTTAAAACGAATGTTGATTGCAAGGTTAGTTAAATTAATCTATTTGTTTAGATTTAAGATTATTTACTATACTTTTATTTAACTTTATTTGGGTATCCAGATCACTGCACAGGAGCGCAACATTAAATCCTTTTCTCGATCTCCGCCTCGACGTGCTGATATTGACTGTCCAGAAAATGGAGTTAACTTCTTTGCCCACAAGAGCCGACGGGATGCCTACTACTATTGTGTAAACGGTAATGGCGTTACCTTGGATTGTACACCTGGTCTGATTTATGACTCGGAGGCTCGCGAATGCCGAGAATCTCAAAAAATTGGCTCCTAACTGACCGAAATCAATGACAACCTAATTGGATTTTGGTGTATCTTTCATCAAATCCTGTACATTCTTGTTGTATCTATTGTTATGTATTGCTTAGATACATGATTCCAAAATGCTTACTCATTGTTTTTTTGTTCATTGGTTGGGATTTTTGTTGTTATACATCAGCATAAAAGTGACTTTCTTAGTCCGCAACTTGGAATCTTAGTACGAATATATTATGATCTATTCAACTAGCTTGCTATCAGACCATCCTCCGAATTCATTTTGAAAACAAGAAAGTGTAAAAGTATGCCAAAGATGGAATATCATAACAGAGAATTGTAGTAAGTTTCGACTAACTAAATGAAATACATAAATAAATATTAGATATTGAAACTTTAGGCAAAGCTCAGGATGCATTAGACAATACACAATCTTTGAAATTGGTTAAAATATCTTAAAAGACACCTTATTAAGTTTTATTTTGACTAAAATGGAAGCTATGTTGAATAAATATTAGCTATAAAACATATTTTCATGCTTGTTTTATTTCTGAATATTTCACTTTAACTTATTTATCTTAATTCCTATTTTTTCATTTAACATGGTATAATTTAATTTATAATTTAATAATTGTATTCATTTAAATCCATATTTCCATTTAAAATTATATAGTTTGTAGTAAGTACCTGCCTTTTTAATTGTGCAAGAAAGTTCCAATAAAATCAGAATTTAATAATTTTATTTATTTAAATCTATATTTCCATTTGAAAAGTTAAAGTTTGTAGTAAGTATTTGTAGTAAGAACCTGTTAATTTGTTAAATTTTAAATTTACTTCATAATTTAATAACTAAAATCTATCGAATCTCTAAGCTTTGATTGTGAGCGTTTCGAGAGCTTTTTTTTACTCAATTTTCGAACCATTCACAATGAGAGAATCCGTTAGAAATGCGCATGTGTTGTGCAGCTGCCGTAGATATTTTTGAGAGAAATGAGACCCCATTCATGCATGGGGCCACCCACTCACACACACAGAGACACACACGCCTCGTAACCAATACCGAAAACAAAAACAAGTGTTGGCAGTCTCTGAATTTACTTTGCAAAGCAACACACACATACAGAAATACACCTACACACGCACACACACACACATAAAAAGAAGAAATAATCTTGAATCTGAACTCATGAAAAGTGAAAATGTTTTGCTAGCTGCATTCAGAAATTCAGTTGGCGTTGTCAGTTCGCTGCGGGTCCTTGCGCAGGAGAAAGCAGATTGGCACTGTAATTAAAATGAATACATAAAAGCGCGCAGTGTGTTTATAAATTAAATAAAAAAAGGACCCGATCTATGCATGCCGAATACAAAAATAAAAAAGCTTTTACATCAATTCTTTTTGAAATTATTCGACAAATTTAAGCGAAATTGAGGGAAACAAATCGAAGCGGTTGTCGCGTGTTTTTATTCAAGGCTGGCAAGAGGATTCGTTATTGCCAGTTGTGTGTATCGTGCCAGGTCAGTTGAGCGTTCAAGGACTTTTTCGTGCAACAATAATAACAACAACAACAATATGCGTGCAATCATAAAAACAACAAACAATGCGCCATAAATGTGCCCAAAAAAAAATACGGAGATTTTCAAAATAAAATAGTTAGTTAATATATTAAAAAGACGCAGGTAAAAAGTGCTAACATAAGATATGCAAATTGGCCTGCACTTGAAAATAAACCATACATACACACACACACGCGTACACACATATAGAGACGCATACAGATACATTAACACAACTTTCGCATTGAAATTGCATTGAAATTGCTCACATTGCTCATACGTAGCGTGTGCCATCAAGTGGGCAGCAGCGACGCAATCTGTCTGTTTGTCGTTTTGACAGACAGATGAACAGACGGACAAACAGACAGACAGACAGTTAGATAGTCGTGGGCATTATATCCACCTACCTTTTGACCTAAGCTGATTTCATACCTCAACATTCTCCCCACTCCCCCTTCGCCTTTTGCCTTTGCAAAGAAATTCAACAACAAATTTCACTTCCCGCCAAGGCAAAAAAACACAAACAGGGCCCAAAAGGTTAACGGTAAAAGCAAACCATGATGTAAAAAAGAAAGAAGGCTGGGAAACACAGTTAACAAAGTGAGAGTGAAAGGTTGTGGGGTGGAAATGCGGCGCGTGCCTTTGTACTTTACAGTTCTTGTTTTGTTTGGCACATTTTCCCACGACATCGACTCTGTTCTACACATCGGTTTTGAAAAGATAAGGAAATCTAAAGGAACGAACACATATATTCTTAAGAAAGCTGGATACAAAACGTCTAGCACGAGAACACAAATGTCTAGACTTTAGACAAAGACTTGTTTGTGGAATTTTGAGCATTTTATATACACGTTTTTTTTAAAAGCCAAATTGCAACTGGGATGGGGACAATATTGAGTTTTTTAAAACTGTTTGTTACTAAAGTTATTCAAAATATTTTAAAGACCATAAGTTGATAATGCAAACATTCTTTTTATTTGTATTTTACTATGTTTTAAAAATTTTAAACAAATAGAAAATATGTTTACTTAAAGTAATTATATTAATTTAATTGTTTCTATTTACAACACAAATTGAAAGGTATTTTTTATTCGACTATATTAGCTATTGAATCTTTATAGCAATACAAATAAAAACCAGAATGACTTTAATGGCACATAAACTTTGAAAATTATCTTCCCATTTATCAAAAATAAGATTTAAAAAAATATTTATTCATCTGTTTCCGCCCGGGATCGAACCGGGGGCCTTCTGCGTGTTAGGCAGATGTGATAACCGCTACACCACGGAAACAGTTGGAAACCGTTGCGTAAGAAAGTCCACTTAAACTTGGACAAGTGTGTAAGGGGTAAAAACTAGACAGCTGACGCTGCAAACAAGTTCAAATAACAATAAAAAGGGAAAGGCATTGAAATAAAAGCTAGCAAAGGCATTGAACAAAGAAATAATATATCATTCACATATATGTGTATGTATATTATATTGTGTATGTGCATATATACGCACATTTAAATAGGATAGCTGCAAACATGTTTTATACTTAAATAAAAACTGGTTTATTGCTGTAAATTGAATCAAAGTGAATCTATTTATTATTAAGTAGTTTGGTATTAGATAGGTTGGTATTATCAATTATTTTGGTATTGAAACGATTCATTCAATCACCCTATTCAGATAAGACAATAACGAAAACTATATTAAAATGCTAATATAATCAGTGAAGATAAGACGTCTCGCAATCGGAGACTTTGAAGAATACTTTAAAATCTTATTAGAATAAGATAAGATAGGACAGTATATATATACATATAATAAATTAACATTGTGTTGTAGAAAAGTGTACTTATATAACTTTATTATTTTTATTGATTTAGCTTATTCAAAAGGAAAAACCTTCGGGAATGTAAAATTCGTTTAAAATTAGCTTGCTTTTTTAATTTTAAGAATATTTAATGCTTTAAATAAATCACTGTACCGCTATCGAAGCTTACCTTTGGAAGCTTGTCTTTCTAATTAACTAGCCTTCATCTTATCTGTCTAATCATAGAAAGCCATATTTTACGAATATATATGTTTCAGAGTAGATCCCATGAATTTCATTTGACTCTCCTTAAAATATTATACTATAGTTTTCTATATACCTAATTACTTAAAGATTTGCAAAAAGATTATTATATCTGTTTCCGCCCGGGATCGAACCGGGGGCCTTCTGCGTGTTAGGCAGATGTGATAACCGCTACACCACGGAAACAGTTGAATATATTGCGGCAAAATAGACAATTTCAAATAAATTTTTGTACATCCCGCAAATCTAACAACAAAACAAATCCAATAAAAAAAGACAATCCGTTTATGCTATTTTAAAATCCGATTGGAATGCGACGAAATCAAAATAATTGGCCAGTCTTATTCTGTTTTTTATTGCAGCTAAAAACAGCGAGAAGCAAAGCAAAGCTGATAATAGAATTATGGGCTCATTGATTGAAAAATCTATGCATATATACATCCCATGAATAGTGTAAAAGATTAGGTAAAATATTTATAGAATTGAACAAAATGTGCATGTTTACAGGGTGTTTTGTTAGAGAGTTTGGAGATAAATTTAAATTGAAACGGAATGTTCGGAAGGAATGAAAAACAAAGAATGAAAAGAGGTGTCAGATGAAATATGAAACCCAGCTGAGTTTAACCTTTCAGAAGTTCAACAAAACAATAGTTTCGCTGGTCTTCACACTAGCAATTTTTACGATATATGTACGTATTCGAAATTCGATCCCTTTCCAAGTTTGAAATGAAGACAATGTCAAAGTTCGTTAATTTCGGTTCCGACAAGTTCTAAGAACACTTATTTGTCGACCACTTGAGGTAAACGATGCTGAAAGTTGAACTTTAGCCAACGGATACTAAACTGTAATCATAATAAGCAAAATCCATAGGGCTTAATGGTAAAAAGTGTGAGAGAAAGAGAGAGAACATAGCAAATCAAGCGTACACAATTCATTGAACCTTGGAAGTCAGGCAAATTGTTGAGCAAATACGAATACGAAATCTAAAATGGGGGAGGGGGTGGACGAGATAAGCAAGAAACTGAAATGAACCTATCAAAAGGTTGTCAAAATGTCTCTTTTAAATACGAGTATGTTTATTTTATTACTTTTGGTCGTGCTTGAGTATTTATTTATTTGTGAACTGCTTCGAGTGCCGTTGTGTAACTTTTCTCGCTCAAGATGTCGATGACAATGCGAAAGCATTGAACTTTGACCTTTGTCATAAGCACTTGGACACGAACTTTTCGCTGACTTAGACAGTTTCCAGAAAATATGCAAAATATAAATATGAACTTAAACATCAGGCTATTTTATATGCAATTTTTCCTATTTGAAATACATTTCGGAAAATTCTTATTTCATTCCTTTTTTTTTGTGCGATTCTTGGTTGTCATTGTTGATTGGTTAACACCGCAGCAACGACCACGGACCAGACCAAACACGGCCACTGAAAACGGTTCAATGAACAGCTAAACAAGTTAAGCGGAAAACGCAAATGTAAACAAAGCACACAGAGCAAACACTGGGACGAGAACATAGAAAACTTGTTAGAGTTTGTGAAAATTATTTAAAGATTTTCTGTTCCCAACATAATGTTCACAAACGCTAAAAAATATTCAATTTAATAATTTATTTAACCACAAATATTTTAATCTAGCAGTTTTTCTATACCTGTTAACTATAGCCAACTTTTTAAATGTGTCGTTTAGAGGTCAGTTAATTATCTGAAAAAGATACTTGGATGTACAATGTGTAAAAATTCTTAAAACCGTTTTAATATTTATTAAAAATTCTTCTCAAAATTCAAAATCTTCAATGTTTACGAAACACAATTACTTACAGTTTTAGTTCGTTTATGTTCGTGCCGTAAAGTTGGCCCGACTACTATTTTGGAAAAGGATTATAGCTCTCACCTTCCACTTGCACTATATTCCGTGATTGTATTAGTTTAGTTAGATTGTGTACAAAATTCGATTCAAAAGTGCAATTCACAACAATTCTTTAACATTAAGTGTTATCAGTTAATGAATTCAGATTGAAAACATGCAAAAAAGTATTCATCTGTTTCCGCCCGGGATCGAACCGGGGGCCTTCTGCGTGTTAGGCAGATGTGATAACCGCTACACCACGGAAACAGTTGAATCATTGGCGGCAAAAAAGTCAATAAGATAAAACTTCATTCCATTTGACTAAAAAGCTTAAGGTGGTTCAATATGTATATGAACTAAAACTAAACTATTTTAGTACAATCAATATGTAAAGGACAACTGAACTGTTCGGGGTTAATTAACACATGCATAAAAGTGAGTACATTACACATAGATTCAAAACAACAAGGGAAAAACAACCCGGATCCTTTATATCATTCTACAATATATGAAACTATATTAAAGAAAGTTAATAAATTAAATGGAAGGTGGAAAAGTAAAATTTTAACTGTGAGTCATAGATTGAAATTCGATTCCACACTTTATTTGTCTTTTTGTGTAAGGGATAAAAAATAAGATGCAAAAAGTAATTCTGTCTGTTTCCGCCCGGGATCGAACCGGGGGCCTTCTGCGTGTTAGGCAGATGTGATAACCGCTACACCACGGAAACAGTTGGAAATGCATTGGAACAATAGTCTATTTCGCATATCCAAGTCAAATATAAAAATAAAATAGTTTTAAAATTAACTTTTTGAGTTTTCATTTTGGAATCAAGTTATACTAAATCAACTAGGACCACTGTGCAAATCCCAGGACGTGTTCTTTCTAACATCGCACCTTCTGTGTGGTGGCATCGTTGTTAATGAATGTCTCTGTGTGTTCATTTTTTGGCGCGCTTGGCTTTTGTGTTGAGTTTGCTGCTGCCAATGACACGGGAAGTGAAAGCGTTACCAGAATTTTGTTGTCATTTTTGGTTGCTTTGGTTTTATTGGGGGTTTTTGACCAGGCAGCAACCTTTGTTTGCCGCTTACCTATGCAGCTCTTGTGAATAGGGGAAGCTGAAGCTGTTTTGGGGGCTGCTGTTGTTGCCCCACGTTATTGCGGGGTAGTTGAACTTGAAAAAGAACGCACAAAGAGGAAACAAACGAAGCAGACAGAGAGACAGACCAACTTGGAGTGCAGCATAATAAAAAGCGATGCGCACGTTTCCTGTTTAGCCATCTAAGTGAGTGTGAGTTAGTATGAGAGAGATTCCTTCTTCCGTCTAGGCAACAGCAGTTGCTGCTACTTCATTCCCTCGTCTCGACACAAAAATAAAATACCAAATGACTCATGCGCTTTGTCTGGCTGAAACCCCTTGCAAACCCTTAACTTCAAATAAGTTTCGCGTTGTGTGTTTGTTAACATAAATTCTTACTTACAGTTAAGTGTTCGTCGGAGTCTGGACATGCATTTCTGGATTGATAAACGCTCGCAGCAATGCGGTTTTGGTCGTTCGCGTGTTGCTGCCTCATTGTCGCATGCTGGCGGCGGTCTCAGCTACGGCCATCCACCGAGACGTAGCAAGTCCAGCAGCAACAGTGGCAGCAGCAACATGGCCGCCAGCAGCAGCAGCAACAGCAGTGCCACTCACAATCAATCGTTAGCCTCTGTACATCGAACATTGGGACCGTTTGGTGGTGATTTTCCGACAGGCGCTGGCACCAGTCGCCAGGCATCGCATTATACCAGCAGCAATAATAATGCACATGCCAGCAGCCAGCAATTGTTGCACCACAGCAGCAACAACAATAACAGCAACGGCAGCAGCAGTAGCAATGCTGTCATGTCAACTGCAACTGCCAGCAACAACAACAATGCTAATGCAACTGCTTCATCGGCAGCCGTGTTAACTGGCAGTGGAACAATTGTTCCGCTTGTTGCACGTGGCTCGCATTATCATCAGCATAGCACGCGGTATCAGCCTAGACCACAGCATCAGCAACATCATCAGCAGCATCAGCAACAGTTGCAGCAGCATCAGTTGCAGCAACAGCAACATCACTACAGCTACAATTACCATCATCCGCAATTTGGCAATATGGCTGTGCCTGTGCGGCAATATGAGTCACAGCAGCAGCAACAACATCAGCAACACCAACAACATGCGGGAGTTTATGCGTAAGTTTTTTAAACAACCCAATCTTATTTCTTATCATATCTTTTAATTTATTTTTAATTGATTCCCAATTTATTATTATTTTATTAGCATTGATTACTTTATTGGGATACTTATAATTTCTTTGTTTGGCAGTTATTTGGCAAGTTAATTCATTGTTGCAGTTGTAATCACTCAATTATTAATCTCGTCAATTCCACAGGGATGATGCCTACAGCGCCTATCATCATCACCACAGCAGCAGCAACAACAGTGGCAGCAACACCAACAACAGCCGATATGCCACACCAAGGCGACACAACTCTAGCAACAATATGCGGCACACAACAGCGACAGCAGCAACTGCAGCTGCAGCAGCAACAACAACAACATCGACAACTACAGCCACATCCCAGGCTACTGCCACTCCCATACCGCCCACACAGACACAGACAACAACGGGGCACAGCAACCAGCTGCAGCAACAACATCATGCATTGTTGCAACACGCCGATTCGCAGTTGCTGCCAAGTCATCTGAAGTGTGGCATGTGCGCATCGTTGGTGTTGGCGTCAGTGTTTGTGGCAGGCGCCAAGTTTTACTTTGACCATCAGGGCACCGGTCTGGAGGTGCTTATTTTTTGCGCCTTTTCGGCCACATTTTTTTTGGCAGCCTGCATGGTGTCGCTGTGTCGCATACCCAAGGGATTGCTACCGAGCCGCAGCAATGGCCGTGCCGTTTGTCACAGCCGTGGCATGAATGCAAGTGGCAATGGTGGAGGCTGCATGCTGGAGTTGAATGATGTGCGATACTTGGATGAGCGACAGGTGGAGATTAGTGCTGCAACGGCTGCAGCAGCTGCTGCTGGGCCGCCGCCGTATCATATAGCAATATTGTTGCCGGAACAAACACCGACGGCGTTGGGCAAACAACTGCCACTGGATGAGTCACCGCCGCCGTCCTATGATAAGATACTTGTGTAGGTTAGGCTAGGGGTAGCGCTTTATGGTTTTATTTAGGAATTGAGCGTCAATTTCAGTTTAGAGCCAGCTATCAACCCAATACCAACAAACCAACCAAATATTCTTGCTCAATATTTTTCTAATGATATCAAAATTTATATAAACATATACACGGCAAAAATGACATTTGCATCTAGATGATATATAAAGATATACATATATACACATACATATACATATTAAAATAAATATAAAATATATTTTAAGCTCCAATTAATATTTTTACACTTTGAACTTTCTAATCCAAGACACACACAAGCCCAACACCCAAAACTTTCTACTAACTATGTATCATTTTTGTTCTGTGATATGCTCAAAAGAAAATCATTTGAAATAAACCATTAGAGACAAAGCCAAGCAAATAACTAAGTAAACAAACCAAAAAAAAAAGAAAGAAAGGAAAAATAGAAATTAGAGGCCATATACTCGTAATACTATATGAATATGTGAAAAATAAAACTAAATACACATCAATCAGCCAAACAGTATTAGTAGTCAAGTAGACACTTAAGTAACAACTACTCATATGCAACATTAAATAATAATTTAAAGGTGCAATATAATGCAAATAAATAAATATGAATTAATTTCAAAATTATATTCAAATAGTGCGTTACTTATTTATCGGCCGAGCATGTGTATATCGATAGCTCTAGAATTTAGCAGAAACCGTATGTGGTGACACTGGTCGATAGGCAAACATCAGTATCAGTCGATAAATGCTTCACAGCTGTAAACGATAATAAAGTTATCGCTATCGTTTTGCATTGAGCTAATATTTTGTTTATTATTGCTTTTTTACTAAAATATTTGTTTAAATGACTCGCCATGCACGCAACTGTACCGCCGGTGCGGTTTATACCTACAACGAGAAGAAACGCGATGCTGCCGAGTCTGGATATGGCACAAATGCCAAGCGGCTGGGCAAAGATTCAGTAAAATCATTTGATTGCTGCTCCCTAACGCTGCAGCCATGCAGGAATCCTGTGGTGACTAAGGACGGTTATCTCTTCGATAAAGAGGCTATTCTGCAGTATATTGTTACCAAGAAAAACGAGTATAGCCGTAAGCTAAAGGAATACGAACGTCTGCGTCGCGTCGAGGAAAATGAGCTCGCGGTGGAGGCAAATAACAAGCAACAGGCGCGTATGGAACAGTTTGTAAATGCTGAGAAACCAACTACAACGCCTGCACATAGGTCCACTGCAACTGTTGTAAAGCCCAGCGAGCTGAGGGCCACGCCTAGCACTTCAGCAGCAGCAGCGGCTTCTAGTTCTAGCAACTCCATTTCGAACATGGCCAATGGACATGAAAAGAAACTTCCCAGCTTTTGGCTTCCCTCTGAGTGTCCCAATGCGGGTGCTGCCAAGGCTAAGAAACCTGATGCTACAATTTATTGTCCAGTCTCTCAGCAGCCACTTCGAGTCAAGGATCTAATCGATGTCAAGTTTACGCTGCTCAAAGACGGTGACACCAAACGTTCGCTGATTGCCAAGGAAGCTCGTTACATGTGCCCCATCACACATGATGTACTCAGCAATGCGGTGCCTTGTGCCGTGCTCCGTCCCACGTAAGTCATTCGCAGATAGTCAAATATTCGAACGTTTAATATAAGAATCCTTGCAGGGGAGATGTGGTTACTGTGGAATGCGTGGAGAAACTTATTCGCAAGGACATGATACATCCGCTAACCGATCGCAAGCTTAAGGACAAGGATATCATACTTCTACAACGGGTAATTGAAGCATTGGAGTTTTTGCGATATATTTGTCTCTATATAAAATCATTTCTGCTTACAGGGCGGCACTGGATATGCGATTACCAATGACAATCTGCAAGCTAAGGAGAAGCGACCGATGTTGCAAGTTTAGACAATGTTTCAATTGAAACAATGTTATAAATAACCTTTTAAAAGTTGTAATTTTACTACTTATATGTACCATTTATTTCCAAAACTTTTTATTGTACAAAAAATGACGATTTTATTCGTTGAAAGTAATATTCATATTAGTTATATTCACTATTGCTAATTAGTTAAATATTTATTACTACTTTTGTTTCTTTACAACAACATTGCTCTAGTTTATATGATAGGAAATAAAATATAAAAGTAGTACAAACTTTAAACTATGTATTTTAATTAAATAGAAGTAGAACAGATATCGCTACCAGATCTGAAAGAATTTCTGAATAATATGTTAATACACATTTAATAAAACAGGATTAGTTTAGTTAGGATGTTTTTAAGGATTAGTTTAAATAGTCTCTTCTTAGCATCCTTTATATCTTATGTCTTATATTATCGAATGGATTTGCAATTCTTTTAGAGTAAGCTTGAGCCAATTTTTAAATTGAATATCTATATACAAATTATGCAATAGGAACCATATTTAAGCCAAAGCGAAAAATAAGAATTCTAAGTAGTCTGCGACCTTGACACACTGCCAAACACAACACATAACAAACAGATAAGTTTTACACATGTTAAAGATAACAATAATGATAAGCTATTCTCAACGACCTTGAAATGTTTCATAAAAAGGCGAAAAAAATTTAATATTCACAACAAAGTTACATTAGCAACAGTTATTAAAATACACAATGTGCCAGCTCCAAGAACTTTCCAAGTGGCTCTGCCTGCTGCTCCTGGCAGGAGGAATCGCTAACAGTCAGGCGGAGGACTTTCCGCAATGTATAAACGTGAAAGTAGATACATTTGTTGTGGCTATAGACGATTGCACCAGTTACATATATTGCAATGGAGAAAACTCCTTTAGGGACACCTGTCCGGATCAAACATATTTCGATGGCGTTGCACAGGAATGTGCCTTTGATGATGCTGGTGTTTGCTTGCATCGTTTGGATGCAACTACAACGAAGGCACCAATTATACTTGCTGCGGATTTAGAAAGTAATAATGACACGGAGGAATTGCATGTTGAAGAAACCACAACAGCGTCTTCATCTACAACAGTTAAGCCTACAGTTCCTGTAGGAAGTAGACCAAACTGTAATACTGCCGGAGATGGATATCATCCGCATCCGGAGCGCTGTGAATATTATTACAGTTGTCTGGGAGGATATTTGACCATCGTGCGATGTCCCTACAAATTTGGCTGGGATTATGCGGAGGGACGATGCAAGCCGATGTCAGAGGTGCATTGCTTTAGTTTATAGACGAATATCTCTTAAGTCGCTAGATGAATAAATGCTGGGCCTAACCCAGATTTTGGGAGGCAGCCACACGAAATGACAATAATAAATAAGTATTTGTGGCATTTTAATGAATTGAAAAAGTACAGAAGCAGCAGCGGCAGCAGAGGCAGGGGCTGCAAGCTGGGAGGGATTTGGCCCAGCAGCGCCTCCAATTCGCCTCCATTTGTATTTGTCAGGCGTTGTCAACATAATTCAAATCTCAACAGCAGGTACAAAAATTTATTTTTGTAACATTTGGCTATTTGTTGCTGTTGTTGCTGCTGTTGTTGCTGGTTTTGGCTTCCACATTTTTATTGCAAATTAATAATGCAGTCGTTGCGAAATCTTGTATATGTATTTGTATTTGTGTGTGACTTTTGGCCATGTCAATTGTGTCTTGGGTAGCAGATGGACTACAACTCGATGCTCATTATGTGTACTTATTAAGAACTAACAAATGTTTTGATTAACTAAATGTTGTTGCATCCAATTAATTAAACAACAAATTGCTAGTACAAAACTGTAACAATTTCTCTTCGCCTGCCTGCCAGCTCATTAATTAGAACATGGAATAGACGACGACGATGCTGTTGATGCTGCTGATGATGCTGCTGATGCTAATGCTGATGAGATTGAGATCGTTAGGAGCTGAGCAAAGACATCCACAGGCGTAGTCACATCAACAGCTACAGACTCAGCCACAATTCACAGCGACGACGAGCGAGAAATCAAATCAGCAAAACAAATGGCAACAACAACAACAACAACAGTCGCAGCAACAGCAACAGCAGCGACCACAACAGCAACAACATCAACTAAAGGCACACAGCAAAAATTGTCAAGAGATGGACATTCGAAAAATAGAAAATCTCCAACTAAAACCGAAAGAATTGAAACATTTTCGGATATTTTCATTTCAGATGCGAGCAGCAAACGGTTAACAAAGGTGCGCGCTTAGCAAAAAATAAAGAAACATCAAATAAAATTAAATAAAAGAAAATACAATTTTCTACGCAATGAAAAACTAATCGAAATAGCGCGTGAAAAACTGTGAAAAACGTGCAAGGCAATTCATCAATGTGAAGGATTTAAGAAAATAACGATTAGAAAATTATTTTAATTTTTTTCAATAATGTTAAAATATAAGTGAAAATAATTAAAGTTGGGAGAAATAAAGAAAACTATGTCAAAATAAATAAATATAAGATTGCATAAAATAAACCTCCTCGATAAATAAAAGGTACAATGGATTAAATATGCTACTAAATAAAATAATAAATTTTATATAGTGATAAAATATTTAAAAATTAAAAAACAATGTGATTTAAGACAAATAAAAAATCGTATTAACAGGATAAAATATATTTAATAAGAGAATATAGTTTATTGAATTATTATTAACAATTGTAAGACAAAACAAAATAATAATCCCACCAGAAAAAGTGTACACATTTAAAGGGCTTGGCTAAAAAGTCTGATGCAACGCGTGGTAGACTAATAAAATATAAAAATGCATTCAGTGAACATAAATTAAAAACAAATGGCAAAAATAACAAATTTTATGTGAGCTGAAACCCAAAAAGCAAAAGTATCAGTAATAAATCTGAAAGAACTTTTGGCAGTGAAACTAAAACAAAGTGTGTGAGCGTGCGAAACTAAAAAAAAGTGTCTATAAAAAATATATACAAAACATAGTTTCCAAATTACTAATGGAGATCAGATTATAAAAATTAATTTACGGAAAATTGGGTGAACAAACAAAAAAAAAACAACAAGTTTTTCCCAGAGATGTTTCAATCATTTCAAGCGGATTATTTACACTGTTTTATATACCTAGCAAAACATTAAAAATATTTTTAAATGTGTGACAAGTAGCGAGCGACATTAAACACAATATTAAAAATCATATTATTGTTAATATTCAACACAAGTCTTCCATAAAATGAAGCAAAACACGACGATCAAAAAGACTTTTTCCCAAGACATAAATAAAGGGCACTTAATGTTCTTAGAACTGAGATGAAAGCAGGAAATCGTGAATTTGTTGACAACTTAAATTCCAGTTAAAAACCTCTTCTAATTGTAAGATGAATTGGGCCTATGGCTATAAATAGATTTTGCCAGGGCTGTTGAAAATGCTGGAATGTGTCAACTAAAACAAACTAAAATAAAACAAAGAAAACCACAAGAAATTCAATTTTGGGAATATTAAAAACGAAATCTAAAACGTCGCATGACAAGAAAAATAAATGGACGGAAATTTATGTTGGCCCCATGTCATGGAACAAATGAAAGTTAAAGAACTACAAAATAATAAAACAAAGAAATAAAACGAAAATCCTTTTGAGTTTTATTCGACTGGCGACGCGGCGTATGAGCGATTATGTGTAAAATATTACGCATCAACGCAAAAAAGTGAATAGAAAGATCAGAGGAGGAGGGCATTGGAAGGGTGTAGATGTTGATGATGAAATCACTTGACAAAGACAGCACTTGGACAACAAATCAAAATAGACAGGCTGGCGAGAGCGTTTAGCACAGTTCTTGTGGCGGCTATTTAAAAATACATAAGCAACAGCAACAACAACAACAACAACAAAAACTAATTTCGGAATACAAGTATATCAAGTAAAACTGAGCAGAAAATACCAACGAGTTACGGAAAAGACACTTTCTGTGTGAACGAGCGCCAAAAAGGCCATACCCCAGAGCGTCCTTCTGCTCCACCCCACCCAAATCTACCTCCCATCCACCCTCCCTCCTCCCTTCTTTCCTTTCACCGTGTCGACCAGCAATTGCCTTGCCTGGTTCTGGTTCTGGTTCGGGTTCTGGTATTCTTCTGCCTTCGTCGCTCAATAGAAAAATGCTTAGATGCGGATTTTTTCAGTCGCTGTGCACATAATGGAATGAAGAAAATTCCGTCTGTCTACAACAACAGCAAATCGCATGCTGGGCACCAAGCAAACGGCTAGCAAAGATGTCGTAGTTGTCACTTTCGGGGCCTCCAATGAGTTGCAGTTTGCAATTCTCACACAATTTCTTTTATGCATGTCCGTTGCACACACAAAAATAGCCCTCGGACAAAAGTAGTGGGTACCCGCTACCCACTGCCCACCCAACTGTAACATACTAAGTAGTATCTTATTGCATCTAGTATAGTCCCAAATCCCAATCCCCCATCCACTACCCCTTTCTCCTTAATGGCTAAACAATGGAAATTGGCAGATTTATAGCACAGCCCAGAAACCCACAGAGATACAGAGACTGAGATAGATATACATGTAGTATAACCCAGGCCAGGCCAAAAACCAGCGAAAAACAAGCACATCAACAGCAACAACAACAATAAGCATAGCAAATTAATTTTATTTAAATAAATTTAATTTAATTGCCAGCCAAAAGCACATGCTAAACCCCTCACACCCTGAAATTATATACATATGTATGTGTGTGTATCTCTATTTGTGATTGTTGTATTCTTCCTTTTAGCATTTTTATTGTAATTTAGATTTGTCAACTGGGTGTCTGCCTGCCGAATGCTGTACGCTGACAATATTCACAAAATAAACGAAGCATATACCATCCAAAAAGAAACTACCTTGGAATGCTTTAGAACAGATACAAAAACAAAGATAAAGAGCGAAATAGAGAATTAGACATTAAGGATGAAAAGAATGAATATATGTATATAAATTAAAAACAAAATATATATATATATAAGATCAATAACCACATATTCTTGGAATTCAAATGATTAAACAAGGGGCTTAACTTAAGTATTCTCTCTAGGCTTCATCATCCACAAAATATGTGTTTAAGGAATTTAACAAAACTTAACTATTAATAAATAGATTAGCTTTATGTCAACTGTATAGTGTGAGCCACCTTTCCAATCATAAATTACAGTATCTAAAACAATCACAACTTGAAAATATTTTAATATTTACACAGTTCCCAGTTGCATATCACATATTTCATTGTTTAATTAGATTTCATATTTCAAAGAATATCAAACCATTCATATTTTCAACCCTTCCCAGTTCCTGACTCAAACGCTACCTTTCTACCCATCAACAGCAAAAACAACAATACTCACATCTATACCTATCATGAGCAACCATAGCATGCCATGGCGTATGAGTAATATACCAGATGCTACGACATAATACGTATACGCCGCGTGTATGTCTCGCAAGGCGACAGGCCGCCTTAAAGATCAACGCTCTATAAAGAGCACTTTGTGAATCTCTTAAATTCAAAACGAAACGAAACGAAAAGTGTGTGACAAAATGTTTAATAAATAAACAAATAAAACCGACAGCAAACCAAAACGCCAGCGAGACAAACAAACAAAATTATGAATAGAAAAATAAACTGAAAATGTTGTGCTCGAACCAACACGCGATTCTTTGACAGACATACAAATTCATTAATAAACAGTCTAATGATCTGAGATTTGGGAATAATAAACATAATTATTTCAATGTTTTACAGAACCCTTTATGTAAGGAACATAGCAATAACTTAATGAATTATGGAACATGTAAATACAACAAATACAAGACAACAAAATCAACAACATCAACAGTTGCAACAACATCAACTCGAGCAGCAGCAGCAACATAATGAAAATCAGCAACAATTTTGCTTACGATGGCACAATCATCAGGTGAGAATTTTATTAAACATTTAAGTGAAGTATAGAATTTGAATTGAAGTGCTGAAGTGCAGAGAGAGAAAAGGGCCTTTAAAGAGCTTAGTTGATATGTATAATTAAAAATGTTGTAGCAGTAATATTAAAAGCAAGAATTAGAGTTAGAATTTTACAACGGATCTGATAAGTTTCGAGGGTATTTGGGTAGTTATTCGGAATATTCCATATTTTCGTACATACAAACTTAAGATTGGATAAAAATACAGCATTACTCTGCTTCTAAATATCTGCCATATATCTTCAAGATTTGGGAGTATTTCCGAGATTTTTCCAACAGTCAAAATAATAAAATGGCACTGAATCTAAGCTTCTTAATATAATTAAAATATTTGTTATATTTAGTTTGCAAAAAAGTGTCAGTTTATTCTTATTTTATTCATATCTATAACATTTAAATAACTAAAGCGAGTTTCAAACCCTTTAAAATTTATAATAAATATTCTTCATCAGCATATTTTAATATCCTTCTGACTGTCCATCTTTCTACATAGCTCATGACAGCATGTCCTTATTAGATTAAATAATACGCACATAAGAATTCAACATATAATCCATTAAAAAGAACTTATTACACTTTTCACATCCACTCCAGGTGCCATTAATTACGAGCTACTTAGCTCATCATATGATTTATTTGCTTTAATGTGTTTGTTCAAAGCAACCAAAAACTTAAAATAATGTAAATAAATGAGTGTTTTTATAGACGACGTCAGCGTTCGACTCTTGCCAGCAACAGTTTATATGGGGGTATTATCTAGGGGTCTGGCCTCGGACATAATATTGACTGGACATCGTTCACAAGAAGCGGCCAGAAAATGTCACTCGTCTATATATAGGGTATATACTCATGTGAGTGAGAGTATATACATACTTATTCACACATAGTTTTCCGCATTTCATATAGTGACAATTTTGTTGCTCGCCAATGTTTACTACACAGATCGCAGTAGGATCTCGGAGGTGACCGAGAGGCAGCACAAAGCTGTCCAAAATAGCTAAAGGCAAAGCAGAGGGATCAGGAGAAAGTTGGGACTGGGAAGGGGTAGCAAAAAAATGTCAAATAAATGAAATTTTCGTGCAATTGCCAAAATCCAAAGAATTTTTACTAGCAACTACGAGTAAATCTAATTTCGAATCAGCAAAAGAACCACGACGCAGTTGCAATTAATGCTCAGCTGCCATTAAGTGTCGCCTGGCGCATCTGCTCCAAATGTTTTCCGGGCAATCTTTTCCCAGTCTAGGGCCGAAAATCACAAATTTAGCCCCATGCCCAACAGAGCTGTCCCGGCAGCTGGTCTGCCAAATCTACTTGTACTATTTATATGATCACAAGTGACCCAATTGCCCTCAACCACAACAAACTAAATCTACAACAACATATATCTCCATTCCAGACCAGTTTGCTGAGCACATTGCCGATCCTATTAGATCAATCGCATCTCACGGATGTGACCATTTCAGCCGAGGGTCGTTTGCTCCGAGCTCATCGTGTTGTGCTCAGTGCCTGCAGCAGTTTCTTTATGGAAATCTTTCGTGCTTTGGAGGCCAGTAATCATCCAGTAATCATCATACCCGGTGCCAGCTTTGCTGCTATTGTTGCCCTCCTCACGTTCATGTACTCCGGGGAGGTCAATGTGTATGAGGAACAGATTCCCACGCTCCTCAATCTGGCCGAAACATTGGGCATCAAGGGATTGGCGGATGTGCAGAACAATAATGTAAGTGAGATTTTCAAAAACAAACTTTTAATAAATCTCTTATTTTAAAGAACTATTATTAACTACTATTAACATCTTTAAGTCATTTTAAAGAACTGCAGATTTCTTTGCTGTCACTAACAATTCTATGTTATGGTTAATACATTTTTTACTAATATTTTTAAGTAACTTTGTAAGCTCTTTAAAGTCTTCGGTAGAATAAAATATTATATTTTACTAACTTATTTTTGCTTACTTCCAAATATAATTATTTCACTTGGAAATGGTATATTAAAAAGAATTCTTAAACTTATTATCTTATATTATATAATAAGTTTCCTTTCAACATTTTTTTTTGTTTTTAAACTCAAATTTGTTAACTTTTATTTGTTAGCTTTTATGAGTAACTAGCATTTTACTAATATATGCAAGTATCTTTGTAAGCTTAAAAAATCTAAAAAATTATATTATTTAATTTTAATGACTTTTATTATTTTAATAAATGTTTCTTTATTTTCAATTATAATAGAAATTTTACATAGAAATGGTATATTAAATAATATTCTTAATTGTTATCTAATATTAACTGACAAGTTTACTTACTACATTTTATTTTTTAATTTTTTAACTATAACTTTTAAACTTCTGTTAATTAAGAATGATACTTTTTAAATTGATTTTAAATTTAAAATATTTTGTAATGTCTTTCTTCAATACATAAATAAATAAATTTCGACAACTTTTATTACAGCTTCCCAAGACAACAAAAGGAGCTTCCTCCACCATCCCCACATCCTATGTGGAACCCACAAACATTGACAAGCCATTGGTATTTGATGCACCCAGAACACCATCGCCAACGCCCATGCCCACGCCCACAACCACGCCTAATCTTTCCATACCACAACTACCGAATCCTACATTGCAAGCACCACTCCTGGCCAACAAACTGGGCTCACCGTTGGAGAATTTCTTTCTGAAATCGCTGCAGTTTTATCCGAATCTGCTGCCACAACCGTTGAACTTCTCGCAAACCGCACTGAATAAGACCACAGAGCTGTTGGCCAAGTACCAGCAGCAGTGTCAACTTTATCAGAACAGCCTGGAGGAGGAGGATTGCTATGGCGCCAAGCGGATGAAGAGTGGCAGTTTCTCTACGGGCAACAATTTAACGTCGCAGTCTCCCAAGGATGTTAAGCGCATAGACAAAATCGTGGATAATCTGAGAACCACAAATAGCAACAAGTCGCCCATAGAATGTGGTGCACCTAATTCAATTGTGGCTACCTCACCAGTGGCACTTGCTCCGCAGAATATGTCGCACTTCTCGCCGCAGTTGCCTGTTGTGAAATCCTCTCCAAACTATAACAATCCTCTGGGTGGTGGTCAATTGTATAGCAACGCCAAGTTGCCCAGTTACAGTGCTGCTGCCACGCCCACATCAGCACAGCAGGCATCCCATCAGGTGTCACATCATGCCAACACTCCCTACATAACACCCGAGGATCATGCTAAGCTCCAACAACACATTGAACAATATGCAGCCTGTCAACGGGAGGCGGCAGCAGCGGTAGCTGCTGGTCAACTGGTCAGTGCCAAATCGGAGCCAAATTTATTGTCCCTTACCGCCGAGAAGATGCCTACACCAAGCAAGCCTCCATCCAACTCCAAGTTGTATGCCACTTGCTTCATCTGCCACAAGCAGCTGAGCAATCAATACAATTTGCGTGTCCACCTGGAGACTCATCAGAACGTACGGTGAGTTGGTCACTTTATTGATTATATAGCCGATCTGATCAAGAATAAACATATTTTTATTTGCATATAATTATTTCTATTACTATTTTTTAAAATTTGTACTACTATGTATATCAATAATTTCTACTAGTATTTTCAAAAATTTTACTAACAACTATTTTAATATTTTCTTCAACTATTTTCAAATTTTGTGATTTCCATATTTTCTACTTTATTGATTATATCGCCAATCTGCTCAAGAATAAATATATGTATTTATATTTGTATACAATTATACAATTATTTTAATTTAAATTTTCTACCACTATTTTCTTAATTTGTACTACTATTTCCAGAATGTCTACATTTTTATAAGTTTACTACTGATTTCATAGTTTTTAATACTATTTTTATAGTTCCTACTACTATTTCCATAATAGCTGCTACTATTTTCATAATTTCTACACATTTACATCTTTCATAATTCCTTCTACTAATTTTCTCTCTCATTTTTCAACCAAAATTTGCTTAATATAATTAATAATTAATATTTTATTATTCATAAGTAAAAGATATAATATGAAATACATTTGATATTGATTCTATCTTAATTCCAAGCTTATCTCTAAATGTATTTCAGCTATGCATGCAATGTTTGCTCCCACGTATCACGCAGCAAGGATGCACTGCGGAAACATGTTAGCTATCGTCATCCTGGAGCGCCGTCTCCTTGCGAGAACGAGGCAAGACGCAAGCGTGTTACAAAGCTTGCAGCACAATCAACGATGACTTCAAGCTCTGCGGTTGCACCTTCGGCAACGGCAACCAGTGGAGATGTGGCAGCTGGCGAGGCATCTGTATCGACACCAGGCTCATTGTCGACCAATCCTTATCTGTTTCTTCCCAATCAGTTTCAACTCGCAGCTGCTGCAGCTGCCGTGGCGGTGGCCGAGTCCAATACAACACCAGCCTTGGATTTGGCGCATGAGGTTCCCATGTCCTTAAAGAGCTCAACGCCAACGGCCAGCAATGGTGAAGCAGGCAGCGAAGCGGGCACATCGGCCACATAAGGAAGCACGGCAGATTTAAATTAGTTAAACACACTCACAAGTACACAACACACAAACACAAGCACGCACACACACAACACACACACACACACGGAAATTAACCCCACCGCGTACCGAACCAACGTCTTAGACCCGGCTGTGATACTTAGCGCAATTCGTCGTTTTTTTTCGTTTTCGTTATAATTTAAAATTTGAATTTAATTCTCATTATTTGTTAATATTAGCGCCATTTGTTTGAGAGCTTGCACTCATTGACAAAAGTTGACGAAACGTCAACTGTTGACAGCCAAAGTCAACACAATATTTACATGTAACTAGTTGACACAACAGTTTTACCAAGTTGACCATGCGAGGCTCTGCAAAAAACACCTACAAACACCAAAAGATATAAACAAACTATACTCTCACACACACACACACACACGCCTACACACATTCTAGTAAATTAAGTGCAATTTTTATAAATACTATAATTATACACCAAAAAACACGCACACACACACACAAGCACAACATGCACACAAAAAGACAAGGTGAAGACCTACAAAAAACCAAGATCAAAATAAATTTTAAGCCACAATACAATACAATTTGAAAGTCTTATTCATTTTTTATGCAAAAACTAGTTTATTTCATTTCATAATACAATTATTTACGTACGCATGCGCACTTTACAAATATGTTTAAACTGCATGTAGTTCAGTTGTATAAGTATCAAAAAAGGTTGTTTAAAAACACACACACAAGCATAATGTATTTGGACTAGGGGAACGGGGAACAGGGAACAAGGAACAGAGAACAGGATGGAAGGACGATTTAACAATATTTCAAAGAATACTCGCAATTATATAAAAGAATAGCTTTTTATCCATGATATGATTAGCAAAACACTTTTGAGCTTAAACTAAAAGGACATAATGAGTGTGTAATATATATAAATAGCTAAATTTAAATAAACTTTTGCACTTAAATGAAATGAAGCTGTCGCCGAAGCGTTAATAGTAGCTTGGCAATTACATATGGGATTTAACCGGATGGGTATATGCATCTGAATCTGAAACTGTATCTGTATCTTTATATGTATCCGACTCTCTTTCTTCTTCTCTCTGATTAAGTATAAAAATATGCGCTGGCTGCGCTGTTTATCTCGATGTTTGTTACTTTCTCAATTTGGCTTTAAATAGTTTCCACGTGCCACACTTTGGTATTGCAATCCTGACCAGTGGAGATCACAGTATTGTTATCCAGCCACACGAGGCGTGTAATTTGCGATTGTGGATGGGCATCTAAGCGAAGAGAATATGGTTATTTATAAATTTTAACAGCTTAAACAAATAGTAAGCTTACTTTTAATGATGGTATGCTTGGCTGGATTTTCCAAAGACCAAATTATAATGGTGGTATCTAGAGAACCGCTGGCAACCAGCAGCGAATTTGGTGACCAGGCCACAGTGTTAACACGCGCATTATGGAAGCCCCATTCCTTGTTGTGAGCCAGCTTAAATAACAAATTTTTAGTTATAAAATGGCATATTTTGATGTTTAAGTAAATAATATAAATGGTCTAACTTTACTGTTGATTTGACACAATATCAACAACAAAGAACAAAGCAAAACACTTGCCAAAAGGAGGGATATACATATTAGTACCATTTGGCTTAGCTTATAATCACTCTAACGCTGCTAAAATCAGTTACGAATTTTAAGGAACAAAAGTGATAATACAGCTAAAATGCTGAGCTTGCCCTTAATATGTTCTTTTTTGTTGCTGTTACTGAGTTTAAAGGTATATATCCTCTACTCACCTTGTATTCCTCCACTGAATAAAGTACCACCTTGCGATGTGCATCACAGGCAACCAAATACTTTTGATCCGGCGAGTATGCGACATCAGTGACAGCTCCCAAATGCTCCAGTTCCGTCTTCAGCTCTAGACTGTTGCCTTTGAGTGAATAGATGCGCACCTTCTGATCATCACCGCCAACAGCCACATCCAAAGTTTCCGAATTTGCAGCAATCGAGCTGGCTTCGTATTTAATAGGAAGCGACAATACCTTCTTTTGGTCCTGCACCAATGTAAGTTCCTTAATGCAGGCCAACGCAATGATATTCTCATTGCGTAAAATGGCCAAACCACGTGGCTGGCAATTGAGCTTGACAACGTAATCCGTATAATTGTTGCCCTCGACGCTGAATTGACGCAGACTGTCGTCAATGCCGCATGTGTAGACAAACTCATCCCAGGCGGCAATGCCATTTATCTGGTTGCCATGACCAGTGCCAGTGATGCGATCATTGACACCATTGCCGGAATTCCAGTTGGTCACAACCCCGTCGTGGCTGCCTGTGTAGATTGTGCTGCGATCGTCGCTCAAGGCCAGAACCGTAATGGGCTTGTTGTGTCCCTTGACTATACGCAGGGGTTTGCTGGGATCCTCCACATTCAAGTAGGTAATAACGCCGGACAGCGAGACAGTAATAAGATGTTCTCCTTGCCACAGACACGACACCTGCTGATCGTCCAAAGTGTTGCCCATAACAAACTCGGTAATCAGCTCACGGGATTCCACATTCCAAAGGCGACAAGTCTTGTCACCTGAGCAGGTTAACAGCTGAGTGCTATCTGGTTTCCATGCGACCGCATAGACGCCTCCTTTATGTGCTGGAGAACCAAATTCGCCCACCAAATCAGAGCTGGTGCCATCATACAGAAAGACCTTGCCATCAAAGCCAGCTGAGGCAAAGTATTTGCCATCGGGCGAATAACGTACAGCTTGCACATATCGCGAGTGCTCCTGCTTTGTCATTTTGAACTTGAACGGCGGGCCCTCAAAGATGCCAATAGTGTTGTCCTCACTGCCTGCAATTCCATGTATTAGATACGAGTTAAATCCAAGTAGATAAATTTACTTACCCGTGACAATGCGGAACGGTCTGGCTGGCCTAAAGTCCGCCGAATTAATGGGCTTTGATTGTCCACTAATTTCACCCACCGATGTGCCTGTTTCGGACATAAAGACATGGCCAAAACGTTCACGACCCTCGCCGACGACAACAATACGTTGATTGTCTGGCGACCAGCTGATGTCCTTAATGGGTCCACCAATCGGCTGGAATTCATTCTTTAGCAAATGTTCCTTGTTGACTGTATCCCAAATGCGTATCTTGCCCGAAGCATCTAAATATAAGAGATAATTATAAAGGTGATTAATAAGATGACTAATACTTTGAATAATGTAATCTCAGATACATTTATCATTCTCTGTATACATATAAGCTAAAAGAAAGGTAAGTGCTTGGAGATTGACTAAAAAATTAATAATAACAACCAGAAGTAGAGTATACGGGAATTTTCAGGTTAATTTCTGTGGAAATGTCTATATACATTTATTTTCCAGACTTTTTCCTTTTATAAAAAATCGAGATTGCCAAAATTAAATTATTCTATAACGTATCAGAGGAATATATTTAAAAAAATTTATAGAAATATCCCAAACACAAAGTTTACTTGACATACTTAAGTATATATGGCTTTCTATTTGCTGAAATCTTGCAAATTTAAATTGAAATTAAAAGTCGCAAAACGTCATAATATAATTTAAGTAATTAAAATCGTTCTATTATGGCAATAAAGTGTCACAGACCATCTAAATCTTCATTTTACAAATGTTATGAGTTGCTTTAGGGAATTCTTTACAGATAAGTATAGTTCCAAATAAACCAACCCATTTTTGATTGAGAATTCCGGCTGCCATATTTGGTCATATAGAGATAAGAGCACTAAAGTTTGTTAATGAAAGATAACATCAACACTGAAAACTAGATAACAAGAAATCGTTTCTTGGTAAATTTAATAATTAAACTTTATATATATTAAAATCAAATATTTTGATAACTTTGCAACTCCTAATTCTAGAGATAAGGTAACCGCAGCTACTCAAATATGGTAATAATAATATGATGTTTATTGACAGTTTAATCATGAGTCATGGTAACTTGATTTTGTGTGTGTTTTAAAGTGCTTTAACTTTTAAGGCTTCTTTCACGCTGAATGCTTTGGTTAACTTACCGCCGGATGCAATGTAAAAGCCGCTGGGGGAATACTTGGCCACATTCACTGCACACGAGTGTTCCGTGTAGACATCGGCAACTGCTGGATTCTGGACAGGCGACGGCGATAATCGGAGCATGACGAGGCAAATCCAAGAAAAAGAGCATAAACAATATTTTTCAACAAATTAATAATAATATTTACAATCAACTTTTTGCGCTATAGACAGCAGCAAACAACAAACGACGACAACATCATTATTATGTTGCGTGGGCAGCAAAAATTAGATGGATAATTTCTCTTGTGTTGTGCCGGCTGTAGGCAATTTATACATTATACATCAGTATATATATACACAAACAAATGTATGGTAAATAAATATAGAACAGCCAACACACTCTTTCACACACACACACATACGTTGTCGAGTGGAAAATAACGCTTGAAAATTGCAGCTGCTGTGCGCAGTCCAAAAATAACACAATTTTCGCTTTATGGAGCAATCGGCTCATATTGAATATTATATCCGACCAGTTTCACTTTATCTTTATAGTAGATATCAAATGAACTTACCTCAATGTTCCTTATTATCACCGAATTTCCATTGGCATAGAGGAAATTCTTGCCCTTTGGATCCGCGCCCAAAACAATAGGTTGTCCACGTCCAGTTCTTGGTAGCGTTGCATATACATTTTCTTTAAAGATTGTATAAAAAATTCCAATTCAATTTTTAAATACAATTCAATTACAAAAGGTAAACAGCTGTGGCGGGAGAGGGAGTGAAAAATGTAACAGGGTGCGGTCGGCGGCATTTTTGCCGGTTTACTTTGCTTTCTCTGGGGTCACCGAAAATTCCCCCCTTCTATTGTTTATCTGTGAAGCTGCTGCTGCTTCTTCTTGTTTCGGCGACTCGCTGAATTCCATTTATGGTCATATTAAATCGTTTCCGCTGTTTTTACCGTTCTTCGTTGACTCATTTTTGCAACGTTGTTGTCCGCCGCTGTTTCGCTACTTTTATGGTAATTCGAGAAGCGAAAGTATGAAACTCACTGTTTTCGTAGGCCGGTTTTTGTGGTTGCGCCATTGCTCTTGCTGTTCTTAGTGTCTTATGATTTCTGTTAGCCTTTGTATAAATAGGAATTCTATTAATGTATTAAAAAAACACCCGCACTTGGACTATTCGCGGACAGAGTAGATGAAAAACTATCGAGTTCGCTATCGATATTCCGTTTTGTGCCCCACTATCGATGATGGCTTTACACTATCGATATATTACTACATTTCCAACAATCGATAACAATATTATTGTAAGCAAAAATATCTATCGATATATCATGGCAACAATAACAAAACGAACAATACATAAACATATTTAAGTTATTAAAATGCTGCAACGCGTACAACCGAGAGTAGAAAATCCACGCTACGGGCAACTTATTATTGGTCCGCCTGGCTCTGGAAAGACCACTTACTGCAACGAGGCTTACAAATTCTACAAGGAACTGGGCCGGCAAGTTGGCGTCGTCAATTTGGATCCGGGCAATGACAACATGGCATATGAGCCAGTGGTCAACGTTATGGAGTTGATTACTGTAAGCGATGCCATGGAACACTTGAAGCTGGGGCCCAACGGAGCACTCATGCACTGTGCGGAGTATCTGGAACAACACATTGAGGATTGGCTGTTGCCAGCTCTTCGGAAGTTAAGCGCCACACACAATTACTTTCTATTCGACTGTCCGGGTCAAATCGAATTGTATACTCATCACAATGCCATGGCGCGTGTCTTTGAACGACTGGAGCAGGAGCGATACAGTTTGGTTACCGTGAACCTTATAGATTCCCATTACTGCTCGGAGCCTGCGAAATTCATTGCCACGCTGTTGATGGCGCTGAATACAATGCTAAGGATGAGTTTACCGCATGTTAATGTGCTTTCCAAGGCAGATCTGTTGCGTAAACACGAGTCAAAGCTACACTTCAATGTGGACTTTTACACAGATGTGCTGGATTTGAAGTATTTGCTGGAGAAACTTGACGATGATCCCACAATGCGAAAGCATCGAAAACTCAACGAGGCCATTTGTTCCATGGTAGAGGATTATGCATTAGTATCCTTTAAGCTTCTTGATGCCTTCAGCACCGACAGCATGCTGAGGTTGCGGAATCACATTGATAAGGCGAATGGATATGTTTATAAAGCGGGCGAGGAACAAACTGTCAACTCTCTGCTGGCCTGCGCTGTGGGTGCTGAAACGGAGGCACTGCGTCAACAGCATGATATTGAACCTTATATGAAGCAGCAGTGACAAAGTGAGGACCACAGAAGGCTATATAACAATAATATAACACATTATATTAATCTCTTAAAAGACAGTTTGTTTATCTACATCCTGTCGCCAAAAATTATTCTAAAAGTGGGCCATTAAAAGCGCCTTGAAATTGTAATTTCCTGTGATAAATATATTATTTCACTATCGCTGCAAATTTCTTGGAATTTATTGAAATTTCTCTAGATTGCTTAGAATTTGTTGTATAATACCAACAGCTGCTCCTCCTGAGTGTTTTATAGGCATCAAACCTTCACGAAAATCATCCGCTTTGTTTTATCAAATTTATAATTATATTCTTTTATTTCAATTTAATCTAGTTTTTAATTAAACATTCCTAATTTTAAATTGAAGCGGGCGATTTAACATGTGGCAGGTGCAGCCCATCGTTCTGCTCTTTTATGGGCATCACTGTTGAATGCGCTATCGGCAGAAATCGATTAGCAGCGTTGTCATTGATAAACTGAGCCAAAGTGACAGCAGTTGCCGTTACAGATATCATATTGCGCGCCACGAGTTTAATTCTATTTAAAGCACTTCAAGTTCATTGTAAATCTACTATGCGCATAGTATTTGTTTCATTCATGATTGTTTTACGAAGTGATAAGCTCAATTGCGACGTAATTAACGATTTGTTTATTCTTTATGTAATATTTATAGTCACAGCCTTGGAACGTTCTTTAGGTCAGTTGCAAGACTTCGTAGAGAGCGAGAGAAACAATTTTATCGCTAGCAAGTTACTAAATTGCACTCACAGTATTTGATTGAGCATCAACTTGGCACACTAAAAGTAGATAAGACGAGAAAAAGTGAATTTGAAGCGCCTACATTAAAGAAATCAGCACATTTGGCGTTGGCTTTGTGACGCTTTAAAACTGCGATTAGACTTTAATAAAATGGCGACTGGCTTCAGACTCAGGCCTATAAAAGCGACTAAAGCTTAGCATCGCCATTAGTTGCGTTCGCGCGGTCAACATCAAGTTGTGATTATGTTTTAAAGTGAATCGTGCTTAGTGTCTCGGGGAATAAAAGTTGCTGAAGTGGATCTCGAAGGATTCACAGGATATCGGGAATACCAGAGTCTGCTCTCTAATTAAAAGGATAACGGATTACCAGTGATTTATGAAGCTGTTATATTAAACAAAAAGGATATTTTGCCAGCCATAAAATGGCAAACAAATTTAAATACTGTTTGGCATGGCTGCTTATTTTTAGCATTGTGTATGCCGAAGAAGGCGACATTGTGATGTCAGACGACGAGGATCAAAGTTTAGAGTGAGCTAATATAAAATAAATAAATCTAATAAAGAAATCTGTTGTTCAAATAACGTGAAAAGATTTGCCATATTTTTAAAAGTCTTATTATGAAAACATTAATAAAATTTACTGAAAATATATACGAGAATAAGATATCTTGAATTATTAAAGATTTTAAGTTATGAAAGTTATAAATCAAATTAATAATCAAGTTATTCGATGTACAAATATTTTCTGTATAAAATGAATTTTAACAAGAGCTTAAAGAATATATTGAATGAATTGGTTAAGGATATCTTAAACATACTTAAACTGATACATGGTGACTTTTGCTGTGAAGTTTGTAAAAAAACTCCACCAAAAACCAAGTGAATGTAGAACGTTAATGGTACTTAGAGCTATATACTCTACTTGATCATTTACCACAAAAAAGTCTACCTTAAATAGAAAATGACTAAATTGACTAAGATCACTTTGACCCTTTTGACACATAATACATATAAGCTGTATAAGGTCGGAAACATCCCCTTATAACTATTATAACTATGTATTTAAATAAGTCATTTTCTTAATTTTCTTGTTGCAAATAAGAAAATCTTCGAGGTCAAATTTTGAGGCTCTAATATACAGTTCGAGTTTGATCCGCATTCATATCCTCTATCGTAAATACAAAGAATTAAAAGTAACCTTGAATAGTAATGTTATTTAGGATTGAAGATTAAGAACCCTTTCTTCAAGGTTCACTTAACTAACTGTAAGATAGTTTGAGCTAAATTCTATAAAATTAACGTCAAATTCAAGAATAACTCTCAGTTGAAATGTTACTAAAATATGAATGAAAGTCGTAACTAAGTTAGCCCTTTACCTTTCCTTAACATATCCTTAAAAGTATAATTATATTTTAAGTAAACATTATTATGCATACAATTAATAATAATACATATATCAAACTCACTGTTAGCTTAATTTAAGATATCTGGTCTTAATTTTGGCACTCTATGGCCTGTGACTTCCGTTTTACATTAAACAGATTATAAGCTCTGCTTCACAATTTGGTGCTTAAATTAAAAATTAGTAGCATTGTTTTATATTTATTATCTAATGCAAAATATTCGCTACTTTTTAGTCCCCTGTTTCAGGCTGTACCGGAAATTGAAGATAAGGAACGCGACGAGCGACACTTAAATTTCAAGATCCAAAGAGCGCCCGCTGTGAGGTATGATTGCGTAATGAGCTGAAAGGAAACGAGATAACTTTTCTGCGAATAAAAAAATTGTTTAATAATTATCATTTAACTTAAATTTCTTTAGTGCACGTTATAGCTACAGTTACAATGATGGCGCGGCTCAAGCTGGAAGTGGAGGTTATGCTCCACATCCTGGGGGTCTAATCGGTGGCATTAAGACATCAGGGTGAGCATTAAAATAAATATAATCATATTTTAAATACAATAACTACTTAATTAATTTAGCTCACAATTTATGAATAATGCGCTTGGCTTGTTTGGCATTGGAAAAGGGTAAACTTTGAATTAAAATTTATTGCTGAGTTTAGTTTATGACATCAAGAATCTGTTTAGTGTCAAGGGCAACTTTTATGGCAATGAACAGCAGCAGCTTCGAGCCTATGGCAAGTGCTCTGCGCTAACACTGCCTCAAAATGTGATGTCCCAATGCGATAATTCTGGTCGTTGTCAAGTCTATTGCCCGGATGGTTATACATTTTCCCAGGACACAAAAACGCTGGATTTGTTTTGCAGCAATGATGGTTGGATAATACGCAATTCGGAGTTTAGTAGAATACCACCGTGCCAGGCAACATGTTTGCCACCATGTGAAAATAATGGAATTTGTTTAGCAGCTGGCATATGTCAGTGTCCGGAGAACTTCTCGGGTCCACTCTGCCAGCACAAGAAGTCCGTGTGTGCCGCCAAGCCTCCTGTGCCTAAGAACTCGAAAGTATCCTGCAAGAACAAGTAAGTTAGTTTAGCCTCAAAGTTAGAGTTTAAACATGTGTTGTTTAATTAACTAATTTGATTTTACTTTTAGTCTTTGCCATGCGGAATGCATGCGTGGATTCCAGTTTCCCGATGGCAGCAGCATTACCAACATTGAGTGTCGCAATGGTCAATGGATTCATACCAAAAGCGGCTTGGGCAAGGTGCCCGATTGTGGACGTAAGTTAAGTTTAAACTTTAAGTATATCAGAGTTTAACTTTAAGCTAATTCTTATTCCACAGCAACCTGTTCACCTGCTTGTCAGAATGGTGGACAATGCATCAGTTTCAATGTTTGCCAGTGCTCCAAATTGCATCGCGGTGCATTTTGTCAATATGGTAAGCCTATTTTTAATAGATATTCATATAAATAATTATATTAAATTTGAAAACTTGTACATTACATAGACATTGCCAGCTGTAATGTGACCAAGTCCAACTTTAATGGCAACTACAAGTGTGCCTATGACATGGAGGAGGCACGTTGTACTTTTAGTTGTCCGGAAGTACGAGGCTTAAAGGTGCAAGGACGCTTGGACATTGAGTACAAATGTAGTTATCAACAGGGTGTTTATTTACCCGCACCTACTCCCAAGTGCATATTCCGTAAGTTTCCCTTTTCCAAGTGAAGTTAAGGTTTTATATTTATCAAATAACTTGAAACTCTCAGCACCTGGATATACCATTAAATCCGGCAGTGTGCAAGTGCAACATATGCAACAGCCAGGACGCACTTACCATGGTGCTTTTAGTGGCGAATATAGCTCAGAAATAAGAAGCCAGCGTGAGATTCTATTGGCATTGCTGGCCAAGTACAAGGATCTGGAACGCAGAAGTGTAAGTTGAGCTCTTAAACGAAAACCAATTAAATGAGATTAAGTTGAAATGGTTTTTCTGACTTTTCAGGAATGGTGGTCATCGGAGGAGACTGTGACTACACCAGGCAGCTACTCCTTGTACATGAGCAGCGAAGTGGACGTGGTTATTGACAAGTCACCAAGACCCGCGATGTGCACCACTTGGGGTGGCATAAATTTAAAAACATTTGATGGTTTGGTTTTCAAGTAAGTAGATATGAATCCCATTAAAGATAAGTTCGGCAAGTGACATGAAGGTACTTTTCATGATATGAATATGAAAATTTTCCACAATACAGATTAGCATAAAACGAATATTTCTGTAGCACTTACTCAAAAATTGTATTAAAAGTTTTGGATTCTAGACAGTTTTTAAAGGAAGATTCTCTAAGCATGATTTTTTGGCTAAAACTACTTGGCATACCACGCTCTACAATTTTGTATACATAAGAATTGGATAGGAAAATTCGATTAGCGGAGAAACATTAACAAAATATTAAATAAATAAGCTGCCAGTACTTGAGTTTCTCAATATATTGACCATAATTTTGTATGAGAAAAGGTAAAACCATTGAGACCGACCACGTCCTGTTTTACATAAAACTATTATAGTGCAATCAACAAATGTCTTCTATGCTAAATAAGTTTAAGTTTTAAATAATTCAATATATTTTATTTCTTTATATAATTTCAATTTTTGTATATATATATTTTTCATCCTTTTCCTTCACAGAGCTCCCTTGTCTTGTTCGCATACCTTGACCATGGATAAAGTGTCTGGAACTTTTGATGTCACTCTTAAGGCATGTCCTTATGGCTCAGGCTATGGTTGTGCACACACACTGAAGATTCTGTGGCAATCAGTGCTTTATACATTGGAAAATTTGAGTAAGCAATTTAAGATGAAGCCATAGTTAGTTGTTAATTAAACAAGTTTTCTTTTCTTTTTAGATGGCACAATGCGCTTGTCCACGCCCACTAAACAGTTGCCCATTCCAGTACAAGTGATGGGCATGAAGGTGATGCCAGTGGCACAGCATGTGCACATTGATCTGGAATCGATTGGAATGAAGTTGGACTGGGATCATCATCAGTATGTGGCTGTCCACGCTGGACCATCTATGTGGGGCAAAGTGGGTGGTCTTTGTGGATCTCTCGATGGCGATTATAGCAACGATTTGATGTCCAAAACAGGCAAAAAACTGGAAACAGTCAAAGCATTTGCCGATGCCTGGCGTGTGGATGATAGCAGTGAGATGTGCCGTGTTGAGAATAGTGCCGAAATGGAATTTGGTTTGGAATCATGTGAACAGAGCAAGCTCCAAAAAGCTGTTGGCATTTGTGAACGTCTCCTGGCCAATGAGAAGCTAAGCGATTGCATCAAACCCTTCAATTATGATGCACTCATTCGCACCTGCATTGCCGACTATTGCAATTGTCCCAATCGAGAGCAGCCTGAGAGCTGTAATTGTGATGCTATTGCCATGCTGGCCAAGGAGTGCATGTTCAAGGGGATTCAAATGCAGCACGGCTGGCGTAATCTGGAAATATGCCGTGAGTATCAAAGATGGACTTGATTAGCACTACTCTTTTTAATGCAAGTAAAATACATTATCTTAACTATGCTTTTCAAATGCTATTTTCATTAGCAATACTTTTCCATTGCTATTTAAAAAGTAATGATACTGCTAATAGGAACAACTCTCTGTAACTGTATCGCTCTTTAAATCATCCACACAAATTTAACCTATTTATTATTTGCGAATTTTCCCAATAGCAATTAGTTGCGGCTTTGGTCGCGTCTATCGCGCCTGTGGACCGGATGTGGAGCCCACCTGTGAATCGGATTTGACATCCGTTGCCCCCACAAAAGGCAAGTGCAATGAGGGTTGCTTCTGCCCAGAGGGCACAGTACAATACAAGGATGCCTGCATTACAAGAGAGCTGTGTCCATGTACTTTACGTGGTCGTGAATTCAAACCCGAGGCGACGGTCAAGAAGAACTGCAATACATGCACCTGCAAGAATGGACAATGGAAGTGCACGGATGACAAGTGTGGGGCACGTTGTGGAGCCATTGGTGATCCTCATTACCAGACTTTCGATGGCAAACGCTATGACTTTATGGGTAAATGCTCCTATTATTTGCTCAAGACTGCAAATATGTCAGTGGAGGCTGAGAATGTTGCCTGTTCTGGAGCCGTTTCGGAGGCACTGAGTTATGCTGCTCCGGATGATCCTTCCTGCACCAAATCTGTAACCATACGTTTCTTGCTACGTGATGGAACTCCGGCTACAATCAAACTGGATCAAGGATTGACCACTGTTGTAAATGACAAAGCTATTGCCAAGTTGCCAAAGGTCCTTGGAGCTGGTGATGTGTTGATACGACGTGCTAGTTCCACGTTTTTGACTGTGGAGTTTGCTGGAGGTATACGCATCTGGTGGGATGGTGTCTCACGTGTTTATGTGGATGCCCCAGCCAGTTGGCGTGGCCAGACTCAGGGTCTTTGCGGCACATTCAATTCCAATACACAGGATGACTTCCTTACCCGTGAGGGCGATGTTGAAACGGCTGTGGAAGCATTTGCTGACAAATGGCGTACCAAGGATACGTGTCAGTTCCAGGCAGAGACACATCAGGGACCACATCCTTGCACCTTGAGTCCCGAGAAAAAGGCACTTGCAGAGAAACATTGTGACTGGATATTGCAGGACATTTTCCAGGAGTGTCACTTTATGGTGGAGCCGGAACAGTTCTATGAGGACTGTCTGTATGATACTTGTGCCTGCAAGGATGATCCTGCCAAATGTTTCTGTCCCATTCTGTCGGCCTATGGCACCGAGTGTATGCGACAGGGTGTTAAAACAGGGTGGCGTATGACTGTCAAGGAGTGTGGTGTGTAGCAAATATTCGGAATTCATATAAGGTACCCTTTTAAATATCTATTTTTAATACAATCCTCAGCTGTCAAGTGTCCGATGGGTCAAGTGTTTGACGAATGTGGCGATGGCTGTGCCTTAACCTGTGGTGATTTGCCCAGTAAGAATAGTTGCACCCGGGAATGTGTCGAAGGATGTCGCTGTCCACATGGCGAGTATATCAATGAACAGGGTGTCTGTGTGCCCAAACATAAATGCCAATGCAGTTTCGATGGCATGACCTTCGGGCCTGGATATAAGGAAGTGCGTCCCGGTGAGAAATTCCTAGATCTTTGTACCTGCACAGATGGCGTCTGGGATTGTCAGGATGCTGATCCTGGTGATGATGTCAAATATCCGCCCTCATCAGAGTTACGTAGTAAATGCACCAAGCAAGCATATGCAGAGTTTACAAAATGTGCTCCCAAAGAGCCCAAAACCTGCAAGAACATGGACAAGTATGTAGCTGACTCATCGGAATGTCTGCCTGGCTGCGTATGCATGGAAGGATATGTCTTTGACACTTCCCGTCAAGCTTGTGTCCTGCCAACAAACTGTTCTTGTCATCATGCGGGCAAGAGCTACGACGATGGTGAGAAGATCAAGGAGGATTGCAATTCTTGTGTTTGCCAGGCAGGCAATTGGAAGTGCTCGGAGAATGGCTGTGAATCCACCTGCAGTGTGTGGGGAGATTCTCATTTCACCACCTACGATGGACATGACTTTGACTTCCAGGGCGCCTGTGATTATGTTCTCTCCAAGGGTGTCTTTGACAATGGCGATGGCTTCAGTATAACCATTCAAAATGTCCTATGCGGCACAATGGGAGTCACATGCTCCAAATCCTTGGAAATCGCAATAAGTGGTCGTGTCCAGGAATCACTGTTGCTCAGCTCTGATGCCACCTACAGCGTCGATCCCAATAAGTCGGCCATTAAAAGTGAGTAATGTTATGTTCATATTATAAAATATTGTTATAAAATTTATTAGACATAGTTTACTGTAAAGAGTATTTAAATATGTACCTTCATCAGATCTTTATTTAAATTTAATTACAATTTTCATTCTACTCACCAGAACTCCGCGATAGTGTGAACTCCAAGGGACACAATGCCTTCCATATATACAAGGCTGGTGTATTTGTTGTAGTCGAAGTGATTCCCCTAAAATTGCAAGTGAAATGGGATGAAGGAACTCGAGTTTATGTCAATTGGGCAACGAATGGCGCAACAAGTTAGTGGCTTGTGTGGCAACTACAATGGCAATGGCTTAGATGATATGCAAACACCATCATTGGGTTTGGAAACGAGTCCAATGTTATTTGGTCATGCCTGGAAATTGCAGCCACATTGTGCTGCACCTGTTGCACCAATCGATGCCTGTCGTCAGCATCCAGAGCGAGAGACATGGGCTCAATTGAAGTGTGGCGCCTTGAAGTCTGAACTCTTTGCACCATGCCACAGTGAGGTTCCATTGGAGCGTTATCTGAAACGTTGCACCTTCGATACATGTGCCTGTGATCAGGGAGGAGATTGTGAATGTTTGTGCACCGCAGTGGCAGCTTATGCGGATGCCTGCTCCCAAAAGGGCATCAATATACGCTGGAGATCGCAGCACTTTTGCCGTAAGTTTTGTTCTAAGACTAAGCAAGTATAAAAGTTATCAGTTAGTTGATTTTAAATATAATATCTCTTACTTACAGCCATGCAATGCGATCCACATTGTTCGGATTACAAGGCCTGCACTCCTGCCTGTGCTGTGGAGACTTGTGATAATTTCCTGGATCAAGGCATCACAGAACGCATGTGCAACCGTGAAAATTGTATTGAGGGATGTCACATCAAGTCGTGTGAGGATGGCTTCATCTATTTGAATGACACCTATAGGGACTGTGTGCCCAAGGCTCAATGCAAGCCAGTGTGCATGGTAAAGGATGACAAAACCTACTACGAGGGAGATATTACCTTCCAGGATGCCTGTGCCACATGTCGTTGCTCGAAACGCAAGGAAATCTGTAGCGGAGTCAAGTGTGATGCTCCTGTCACACTGCCAACACCAGTTCCCTATTTAGAGGGAACCACAGCACCTCCGATGTCCACACAGAATCAAACGAAATGTGTTCGTGGTTGGACACGTTGGTGTGACAAGGATGCGGATTCCTCGGAGAAGAGTGTGCGTCTCAATGATGAGGAGAAACTGCCACGTTACGATCGCATGGAGAGCATCTATGGCACCTGTCTCAAGCAGTATATGACCAAGGTGGAGTGCCGAGTCAAGGACACACATGAGCCTCCAGAGCAAATGGATGAGAATGTTGTATGCAATTTGGCGGACGGTTTGCGTTGCATTGGCAAGTGTCATGACTATGAACTGCGAGCCTTTTGTCAGTGCGATGCGGAACCGGAAGTGACTACGATTAAACCAATTGAAAAGCCACAAATTGGAGCCAGCTGTGATGTGGGCATTGTGGAGTATAAAGAATATCCTGGTGATTGCCACAAGTTCCTGCATTGTCAACCTAAAGGCGTGGAGGGAGGCTGGATCTATGTGGAAAAGACTTGTGGTGAATACATGATGTTCAATCCCACCATGTTCAACTGCGATCACATTGCCATTGTCCAGGAGCTGATTCCCAGCTGTGGCAAACCCAAACAAGAACCAGATACAGATAACAAACAGTGTGACGATGGCAAAGTCTGGTCAGAGTGTGCCAATCAATGTGAGCACACTTGTCACTACTATGGCAATATTCTGCGCAAACGTGGCCTATGCCAACGTGGTGAACACTGTAAGCCAGGTTGTGTGGATAAACTCCGACCAGATTGTCCCAAAATGGGAAAATACTGGCGTGACGAGGACACTTGCGTGCATGCTGATGAATGTCCTTGCATGGATAAATCGGAGCGATATGTTCAGCCTCACAATCCGGTTATCGCTGAGTTTGAGATTTGCCAATGCATTGATAATGCATTCACATGTGTTCCCAACAAACCGGAGCCAACGCCAATGCCAACACTAAGTAATTATAATTCAATACTAGTTTTGAAGGATGTCACAGGAAATTATTCCAGCTAAAGAGTAGCTTTTAGAGTCTCAGAAAAAATTGTTTGGTTGCTGACAGCTAGGCTCAGACAGTTTCTAGATTGTGTCAACAAACAACTGACTTCTTAAGTTTTTCAGACTTGAATGAATGTAAAAGAAAATCAGTACCTTTTCTGAGTATTGAGATATTGAACTATGGTTTTGCAAATCAACCCAACCAAAATTCATTAGTATTTGCTGTGACATCCCTGTGTATTTTAAAGTGACATTGTTTAACTTTTCTTTTTTCTGACATCTTGCAGCACCATTTGAACCAATTGTTCCCATTATTCCGGTTACTCTGACACCGCCTATACACTGTGCATCCGAGCGGTAAATTGTTGTTACTTTTTAATAGTCATACAAAGTAATCTATATTTATTTTAACCTTCCAGTCTCATACCATTTATTGAAAATGGTCCGCTCTCACTGCCTGATAGCATTTTCAATGCCAGCTCCAAGTTGGCGCCAGAACATGCTCCTTACAAGGCACGTTTAAATAAACAACCTGGAGGTGGCAGTTGGTCCCCTCAGATCAACGATCAAATGCAGTATCTGGAGCTGAACTTTGGACATACGGAACCCATCTATGGAGTCATCATGGCTGGCAGTCCAGAATTCAACAACTATGTGACGCTTTTCAAGGTAGGATAAAGGAAGAATGGACTGAGATTCAATAGCCTGTAGATTTTTAAAAACGTTTTAAACTAAAGTAACATTTATTTTAGTTAATATACATTAAGCAATTAATAAGATCTGAAATTCAATTTTCTACCGATTGATCCCAAGACAGGTGTGTTTAGGTCATAGTAAATTAATTTCAACGTAAACTATTCGGAAATAAGTATATAAAACTAAGTTGAGTTAAGATATTGCTCCTATAAATCGCTTAATAAACTTTTAATTAAAGTTTCAAACTATTTATATTATAGATTCTGCACAGTCACGATGGCATTGCCTATAACTACCTGGTAGATGAAACAGAAAAGCCACAAATGTTCAATGGACCTCTAGATTCTCGAGAGCCCGTGAAGACACTCTTCAAGATTCCTGTCGAAGCCAGTTCACTAAGAATTTATCCTTTGAAATGGCATGGATCCATTGCAATGCGAGTGGAAGTATTAATTTGTGGCGATTTACCGATTATTGTGCCACATCCAACGTTGCCAACAAGCACGGAACATCCACCTCAGCATTATGAACTGGAGTGTGTGGATGAAATGGGTGTGGATAAGGGAGAGATGCACGAGCAACAGTTGAAGGCGAGCAGCTTGTGGCAATTGTCTCAAACGACTAGAAAACCATATCTACTTGATCTGCTGAAGCTATCGACGCCATCTGCTTGGCGTCCACTGGCCAATACTCCCAATGAGTTTGTTGAATTTGATTTCCTAGAGCCACGCAATGTTTCCGGCTTTGTTACCAAGGGTGGCCCAGATGGTTGGGTAACTGGCTACAAGGTAATGTTCTCCAAGAATAAGCCTACTTGGAACACAGTTCTATCTCCCAATGGACAACCACGCATATTTGAGGCAAATGTGGACGAGCAAACGCCACGTACTCATCACTTCAAGACGCCTATATTGACGCAGTATCTGAAACTGGTGCCGGCCAAGTGGGAACGCAATATAAACATGCGCATTGAGCCTTTGGGATGCTTTAAGCCGTACCGTAAGTAGTCATGAATCCTAGAAGGTCATTTCTCATTTAATAATTACCACAGACATCAGAGAGTTCTCTTATAAAAACTCCACAACACTCACAATTTTTTAGATAGAACTCCACATTTGGTGGTGAACTCTCCCCTGTATTAATGTCAATCAGTCTATTTTATACTCTCAAGATCTGATCTATATAACTATCCGAAGTTATGCTTGTTTTAAGTTTTTAAGCAACTTGAGCAGTGTTCACTGAGCACTTTAGTTTGTGTTATAACTTTTATACTGTGGGAGTTAGAATCAGCTCTTTTACACTTTCTTCTATAATAGCTTAAGGACTTTATTTCTTGACTGATGTTTCTCATCTTTCCACTTCTTTATAGCTGCTGTAAAGGAGGAAATTCGCGAGGAAGAACATAAGCCGACCAAGTGCAATATATGTGAAGGAATTGCAAGCAGCAACTTGAATACCAAGTGTCAGTGCAGCGATCAGCTTTACTGGGATGGCAACAAGTGTGTGCAGCGTAATCTGTGTCCATGTGTGGAGAACTATGTCAGCTATCCCATTGGCAGCAAGTTTGAGAATGCAGCTTGTGAGGAATGCGTCTGTGTTTTGGGTGGTCGCAACAACTGTAAGCCCAAGAAATGTGTTCCTTGCGAGGCAAAACATTTGCGTCCTGTTATAACCAGCGATTGTTTCTGCAAATGTGAACCGTGTCCCAAGCACCAACGAGTATGTCCTTCCAGTGGCGATTGTATTCCAGAGATTCTCTGGTGCAATGGTGTGCAGGATTGTGCCGATGATGAGGATGCCAGCTGTCGGGATTCATTCACTGTTCAACCAGACATTAATCGCGAAAAGAATGAGAGTGAGTCTATATTAATTATATATTCTATTTATATTATTACATAGCTGTTACTTATTGTTAATAATAAAATTATAATTTAATATTTATCTGTTCTTTTTAGCCACTGTTATCACTTGTCCTGCGCCGGTGTGTCCACCTCAGATGAAAATCAAAATCATTGAGAAGAAGGCTCGTAAAATGTCAAAGATCTTCACATTCCACAAACAAGTATCCATTGTGGATGATGGCGTTAGCATAACGAAAACTAAATTTGTTTCATCGAATGAAAAAATATTGGCCATGCCAAGCAGTGAATTAAACTATCAGGAGGAGGAAGAGTGCAGTGAATTCACCTGTGTGCCGATTCCGACGAAAGAGGTGAACAAAAATGAAACCATCACTTGTGTGGAACCCAAGTGTCCAGAAAAATACGATGTTGAGCTGGACATGAGCAATGCCAAGGCTGGTGACTGCCTCAAGTACACTTGTGTATTGCGACCAAACAAGGATGATGTCTGCGAGATTAGCGGCAAGAGTTTTACCACCTTTGATGGAACTCTGTTTAAATATAGTCCCTGCAGTCATATTCTAGCCAGAGATATTCACAACGGCAGCTGGAGCATATCGGGTAGCGATCACTTTGTAAATTCTTTCAAGATTTCTTTCTAAATATGTTTAATTTTGCAGTGCATCAACAATGCGCCGATGAGACTCGCAAGGTGTGCCGCAAGATGGTGACCATTACAGATCTTCAGGCAGGAAATGAGTTGGTTTTGCTTCCTCAGCTCAAACTCAAGTTCAATGGCTTCCAGTTTACTGTGGAACAGCTCATCAATTCACCAATTTGCAAGGCCTCGTTTGTTGTCTCACAGCCAGGAAAGACTCTACTAGCGGTGTCCACCAAGTATGGCTTCTGGGTTCAGTTGGATGATATAGGCATTCTCAAGGTTGGCATCTCCTCCAAGTTCATACGCACTGTGGACGGTCTGTGTGGCTATTACAATGGCAATCCACGTGATGATAAACGAACTCCTGATGGACAAGTGTTGGCCAATACGGACAAATTTGGCAACAGCTGGTATGACAAGGTTATACCCTTGGATCAGTGTGGAGATCAGAAGTGCACTAGACAACTACAGGCCAAGGCGCTACAATTGTGCAACATTATCAAGTGAGTATTTATTAATTTATCAAGTTAAAAGTACTTATATTTTATGGCACTTGTCAGGATTAAATATATTCCTAAACATTCACATTTTATTGATCCTCAGCCATCCCACATTTGCCAAATGCCACAAGGCGGTCAACTATAAACAATTCTCCAACAATTATTGTCTCGAGGCTGCCTGTGACTGTCTGCTGGCCAATAATGGCGATGCCTCTGCCTGCAAGTGCAACATCCTGGAGAGCTTTGTAAAGAAATGCCTCAGCGTCAATCCTTTGGCACAGTTGACAACCTGGCGAGCAGTGCATCAATGTGAGATTAATTGTCCAGCTCCTTTGGTTCACACAGATTGCTATAAACGACGCTGTGAACCCTCGTGTGACAATTTGCATGGCGATGATTGTCCTGTACTACCAGATGTCTGCTTCCCAGGATGTTATTGTCCAGAAGGAACTGTTCGCAAGGGTCCACATTGTGTGCCCATTGCAGAGTGCAAGGATTGTGTTTGCAAATCGTTGGGTAATTCCAAACACTTGACCTACGATCGCAAGAGCTTCAGCTTTAATGGCAACTGTACTTATCTGCTGTCTCGGGATGTGGTATTACCTGGAGTACATACATTCCAGGTGTATGTCAGCATGGATGATTGCAAGAAACTGGGTCAAGCTAGTGCCATCGATGGTGCAAGTTGTGCCAAGTCGTTGCACGTCCTCAATGGTGATCATGTCATTCATGTCCAACGTGTGAAGAATCAACCCAAGGTATTACAAGTGCTGGTCGATGGTTTTGAGGTGAAAAAGATGCCCTACAAGGACAGCTGGATCACATTGCGACAGGTTGAGGGCAAGGAACTGGTGTTATCTCTGCCAGAATCTCATGTAGAGTTAACAGCCTCCTTTGAGGATTTGATCTTCACGTTGGGAGTGCCTAGTATCAAGTATGGCAGTAAAATGGAGGGACTTTGCGGAGATTGTAATGAAGATGCCAGCAATGATTTGCAGCCAAATCCGGCCAAGAGGAAACCAGGCATTGATGTCATCCAGAGCTGGCAGGCAGATGAGCCCAAGCTGGGTCTGACTGATGCCCAGGAGTGCTTGAGTGAGAAGGTACCGAAGGATAACTGCATTCCGTTGCCACCAGAAAAGGATCCCTGCTTACAATTCTACAACGAAGAGCTGTTTGGCAAATGTTCCTTGGTTGTGGATCCTATCGCCTATGTTTCCGCCTGCCAACAGGATATTTGCAAGCCAGGAAATACGCAACAAGGTGTCTGCATGTCCCTGGCTGCCTACGCCAAGGAGTGCAACAAACAGGGTATTTGTACCAACTGGCGACGTCCACAGCTGTGTCCCTATGAATGTCCCAGCGATATGGTTTACGAGCCTTGCGGCTGTGCCAAGAACTGTGATACCATCAAGGCCATGTCCGAGTTTGATGCGGTCAATGTAAAGACTCAATCCGTTTACCAAACGGTGAATAGCGATGAGATGTGTCTGAGTTCAGAGCGATTCGAAGGCTGCTTCTGTCCAGCGGGACAGGTCATGGATGCCGGAAAGTGTATACCGGAAGCAGCGTGCACTAAATGCGATGACGGAGTGCATCTGCCAGGAGAGAAGTGGCAGCCTGACAAGTGCACTGACTGTCAGTGTGATGTCAAGGGCAAGACTGCTTGTGTCCAGAAAAAGTGCCAAGTGGAGGAGAACATATGCGCCGATGGCTACAAGCCACAGATCATTGTCAAGGCCGACGAGTGCTGTCCACGATATCGATGTGTACCAGAGGTTAAGGAATCCCAGAAACTATGCCTGGCACCACTGATGCCTATCTGTGGTCCAGGCCAGTTTAGAAGCAGAAAAACGATATCAACGGCTGTCCACAGTACATTTGTGGTGAGTTTTAAATAAATCTGATATTAAATTTACAATTAATTAAACTTTTCTAAATTTACACAGAATGCAAACCGAAGGAGGATTGTGAGCCTTTGGTGCCACCCCGTGAGCTGTTGCCTGGCGAGAAGCTTGTGAAGATTGAGGAGGGCTGTTGCCCCACACAGAAGATTGTTTGTAAGCCGGAGCTGTGTCCTCCAGCGCCAGCCAATTGCCAACAACGCTTTTACGAAGTCTACACGCAGCAGGACAAAGACGTCTGTTGTCCGACACACAAATGCGGTATGTCCATATATTAAGAAATATTAAAATTGATTCTTATATAATTAATTTATCAATTATTCTTTCCTTTTTCTCCCCACAGTGCCACCCAAAAACTTGTGCATTGTCCAATACGAAGTAGATGCATCAAGCAGCTTTACCAAGCAAATCGGTGACAAGTGGTTGAACAGCAAGGATGTGTGCAAGCAGGAGCAATGTTCTTATGGTCCCAAAGGAACAGCACAGGTTATAACTACCCAGGAGATATGTAAAATGGATTGTCCTGCTGGATACAGTTACCAAAAGTTGGATAAGAGTAAATGTTGCGGAGAATGCGTGCAGACAGCTTGTCTTTTTGAACAGAAACTATATGAGGTCAATGCGCAGTGGAGTTCACCAGACAATTGTACCCACTATATATGTTTGAAGAAGGATAAGCTGTTGATGGTCAGTTCCTCGATCGAAGTCTGTCCGGATGTCAGCCACTGTGCGCCCTCGCTACTATATGTGGATGGTTGTTGCAAACTCTGCAAAACGGCGCCAATTATTGAGGATCTATGTAAGTCTAAATATAATAAAATGAGGAAAGCTAATCTTAATCTTTGTACCTCTTTTAAAGCTACGTGCTTGCCGGTTTCGCGTGCCGAGTCTCAAACGAAGGAGCTGTTGAAGTTTACCAAACCCGGTCATGGTATTTGTGTTAACGCAGAGCCCATTAAGGGCTTTACGGATTGCGAAGGTGCCTGTAGTTCTGGTTCCAAGTATAATACCCTCACCGATGTGCATGAGAAGTTCTGCACCTGCTGTAACATCAAGTCCTATCAATCGATCTCAGTGAAACTGATTTGCGCAGATGGCCATAAGTACACTCAGCGTGTAAGTTGTGTTTTCTTTAAATATTCATACTTTTACACTTGCAAAGGATATTGAAATTAGAGCCTAGAAAATTTTATCTAAATAGAGCACGTTTTCACTGCTTCCTTCAGCCTGCGTCGTTCCTTAATATAAAAATTCTAGACTCCAGAGTTTTTACTTTTAATCAACTCCTAAAACAAAACTTTAAACTACTTTATTATAATATCTGTAGCTGTCGTTAAACAGCAGTTTTAAAGTAAATTGAAATTTCTTTTTTTTATTTTCGAACTATTACAAGTCAATTATTTAAAACCTTCTCTAAGAATCTACTTCTACTTCTTTAAGAATCTATTGATTTCTAAGGCATAAAATCTTCAGCCTGCTGAAGATAACCTGTTTTACCTGTAACCTACTTATATTTCCTATTTAGTTTTCAACTAAAATCTAAAACATATTATGTTTATTTATAATTACAGCACGAAGTGCCCTCCAATTGTGGCTGCTCGCCGTGTGCTGAATTCTCAGAGAGCATGATAGATATGCGAATGCATGGAGCTAAGGATGTGCAAGTGCCGCAGTTGCTGCAGTTACTGGGTCATCCCTATTAAGTAAACAGACTATATTAGTTTTTAGTCAACTAATGCAATTAATTAAATAAAAGGAGAATATTAAAAGAAATTCAAATTGTCTATTTATCTCCGCAGTCAATTGGGCATCGATATCTCAATAAGAACTACTTGACGATAATAAATCGATAAGTCGTTCAATCAGTTGCATGTATATCAATTATCGCACTTGGTGCACTAAAAGTATCGCTCAACGTCAGTTCGTGTCGCGCAACATTTTGCAACGTGTTTAATAAATAGAAAAGTTGTTATTGTTTAGTTTTAGTGCGGTTTAATTAAACAAAGTGAAATCAATAAATATATTGTCGAAAGTTGTGGCATTTGTAAATGTTAAACTACTACATCGTGTTCGTTTCTGAAAATGATATTTTGGCGCGATCTTTGGCAGACAAAATTTCGTCATGCAATGAAAATCAGAATGTACCGCAGCTTCTGAATGTAAGTATGTATGTACACATGTACATAAGTATGTAAAACTGCATTTATGTTATAATGTGCAATTGCCATGCCACATTGAACGAGTTCAGCTTAATTTTAAGTCAATTTATAGCAGCGCCTGCAGCGGTGCCAATATTTGTCCCTGGCACGCTACAAGACTTTAGCGAGAAGGCGTATTTTCAATACTCATTGCAAATGTGTAGAAAGGGTAGCATAACTTTCTGCGAAGAGATACGAGTTGGTATCGTATTAATGTGTTTCAGAGGGAACCGCATTGTCGATCCTTCTTTCGACTACAACGTTTTTACTTCTGTATTTCTGTTTTTCTTCTTGGAAGCCTGACGGGCATTAAAAAAATGTTGTGGCACCTTTTGATAATGCAGTTGACGTTGTCGTCGCGCTGCTTTATGAAAACTTTGCTGTTTTCATTCCGACTTAAACTTACTGCATTTGCATTTCAATAATTAATTGTTATTGTTGCATGGCACATTGTGTTTGTTTTTCACAGGTGCTCACCCACACTCTCACCCTCAACCCGATTCCTTCTCTCAAGACAAGGCAAGGCCATAAAAATGCGTAGCAGAAAACTACGTAAGCAGATACGTGAGCACGTGTGCACTATACGTATACATACGAGGGGTGTTTGAGAAGTTACTAACTATAAAGACGTTTTTCTCCATCGTATGATGTGTTTCCGCCAAAAACTTTAGCAGTATTTAACATATATTCTCTATTAATATTCCAAATAATAGGATTGGCCCTTCGCCTCAAATAGGCATTATATATCTCTTTAAAGCTAAGTCTTCAGGTTTTGAAACAGAAACTTGGTAGCAGTTCATATAATAACATGCATTTTAAATACAAATAATTGAGTTAAATTTTTCCACTTGCTTGTTATGATTTCCAGGCACTTTAACTTGTTGACCACCCATTGGTATATCATAGATTTCAATTATTTCTAAAATCTTCACTTATCTTCGAGGTCATGATTGGTCCTCAACGAGAATTCCATGAGGTTTTTTAATTTTTACTGTAAATCTCTAAGGTGCAAAGTGCCTAGAATCCTCATGATCTTACAAATTGAATAATGCTTTAAAGACAACTACAAACCTGTTGTATGTGTGAATACAAATGTCACAGCTTGTTCAACCTTATTTTTTCACTTCTCTACTTCAAGAAACTTAATCAGCCATTAGTAGATGACTTACACTATCCAAAAAGATTCAAAGTTGATCAAGTTTGATTTCTTATCGGACTGCCCTTGTATGTGTCAGTATGTACATACATTCTTATATACGTAATAACAAAGACGTTGACTTTTCTGGGGTTGACGTTAATTTATTTACTGCTACGCTTGGCAAGTGGCAGTACCTCTCCCACCTACCCCCTCCCCGTCTCTCTCTCCTATTTCGCATTCACCCCTGCCATAGAAATCCTATTACAAAACCGCAAGCAATGCGCGCTCTGCACTTTGCACATTCATTGCATTTTATTTATTGTATGATTCAACAATTTACGTAAGTTAGGCGACGCGAATATGAAATTATCCTTTTGTGTGGCGAAACCAACTCGACTCGACATTGCCCCCGAAGGAAGTTGACAATAAAAACACGTACACACGCCTATTATGGTAGCCTTAAAGCATTTTATTAATGCATTGCTAAAGTACCTGGCTGAGTTATTCTTCCGGCCCCTTGGCAAGTTGCCGCTTACATATTTATGCATACCTAATGTGACCTAAGGTTAGCTTATGAGTTATATTCTCTATGAGCTGGGTGGATATCTTTAAAAGTCAACTATATATTTAAAACATGTCATTGGTATCAATTAGAAGTTTGTTATTAACCCTAGGGTCATACCGTTATACATATGTGTATACAAATGTGAAACTCAGTATGTAGTCGTTGGGCTCAAAAATTGAGGAAACAGACAATTAGAAAGCGGACTTTTTAGTATGGCACCATTTATACTCACACAGATAGACGTTCACACATTCAAATACCCATTTGAGTGCATATTAAAAACGTAATGGAGCAATTTGCTTCAAATTTCGCTACCTGCATATGTAGGAAGTATGTGTTCATATTGCCAAAACACTTTCAGGCTAAATGTACAGGCAAAACAAACGTGAAAGAATCTTAAAGTCGCAAATGATGTGCTCTGCAAAAGAGCTGGACTTGAAATAGATTCTGTAAACTTTGTATTTATAATTTTTATATTAGAAAAACAACCCTATTTCATTTAAAAAAATTAATTTCAAGTGGAAATCCTCAACAACAAAAATTCTGCGTGAAATGCGTTAAAAGATTGAACATTTAAATTTTTTCCATAATTTTTCTATAAAGAGAGTCTCCATAACGATGTTAATAGAGTTACATACTTATTTTAGTATCTCAATGAATTTCTCACATAATACAAAAGATATATAGTAAAATGTAAAATAAAATTATTATTTTCAATTGTTAGAATTATTAATATTATAACTTCTGTAAAAACTATCTTAGGTAGTTTTGACTTCAATATTTATTACAGAAATTAGGACAAATTTCCTTTTTTATCTCAACCTTTGAGTAGACTTGATCCATTGCTTTTGAAACGGGGTATCGATATAAGCAGCAATAGATACAATTTTCTAGAGAAGCGAGTAGTTTCAACTTTTTTGCCTTCGACACTTATGAGCCAGAATGTACAAATTTAAAAGAACTGCAGCAAATGTCACAATTTGAGCTAGAAAATCATAACTGCTGCTTATTGGGAAGAGCGCTTAGTCGACATACGTATGCAAAAGTAATCTCAAGCAGAAATGAGTAGTCAAATGGCTAACGATTCAAAATATACATATGCACACATGTGTGTGTGTGCGACAAAAAATGAAGGAAAATATTAAAATATAATATAGAATGAATATACAGAGATGCAAGGCACTCAGTCACACTTTTACACACAGACAAACAAGGTTACATTTATTTTTTGCCAAGGATCTGCTCAATCGATATGCAATTTTCCTAAATTTTGTACTTATTGGTAGCAGAATACACATACTCAGATATATCTATCTATCTACTATATATGTATGTATGTCTACTACATACATGCATATATGGCCGCTTAAAAATCTAAAATGCAAAAATCGTTTATTTGCTCAAGAGCCGTTAAAATGTACAAACTGAAGGGGTAAAGGGATGGAGTATGGTTTTGACTTTGGGTACGGGTTGATTCGTTCGGCCGCTACAAAAAGTCAAACATGGCCATTTGTTGCAGGTTTCAATTTCAGTTGATTGCATACATGGAGAAGAAGAGCAACTAACTTGCTACCTACCTTCAATGCCATTGACGAAGAAATTGTTGTAGATATTTGGACGTGCAGTCGAGCGCAAAAAAGCAACATAGAGAGCGACGACAGACGGTTCGACAGACCCAACCAACGACTGTGCGGCCTCTGCACTGAGACATATGTAGAGCTCACACACAAACACACACACACACACACACACACATGCAGTAAGACATACAAAAATTATAAGGATATACGCTACGTGCAGTCAATAAATAAAACAGTTCTGTGTAGTCCTTGCAGGAGCAGTTGCAAGTAACATACAACTCTTCTTGGCTCAAGCCATACGAAGGGAACACGTTCGATTTAATACAAATGCGCTTAGGTGTAGGCAAGAGCCATGGGAAGAAAGCTACATACTACGGTGTAACAGGAACAGGCTGCTGCACAGGATGACTGGGTGGGATTTATGCCAAGCGACGTTTTAAGTCTTCGTCGCTAGCAACAGCTGCTGATGCTTCTTCAACTGATGCATCTGCAACAGCTGCGCTTACGAATGCCTTGCCTTGCCTTGCCTTGAATGAAGTCATTGCATTTGCCTGGTTAGCAATTTATAATAATTTTCGTATTTCCTCCTTAGCTAGCCATCTAATTTCGTATGTTAAAATAAATATGCTTCGCATTTTATATTTACTTGCATACCCTGTAGCCTGTACACAATCTTTCTAAATGCTGTGATATGAAAACCCTTTAATCACATTCATAAATTTAAAAATAATATATATTATATGGGTAAATAGGTTTTGAAAGAATTTAAAATAAAAAGTATATTATTTTGTATGCTAAAATAAATATGCTATGTATTTTATATTTACCTTTATACCCTGTAGCCTGTACACAACCAACCATAAATCATTCTAAATACTGTGATACTAGAAGCCTTTAATCATATTTATTTGTGTATAACTTTAAAGCCATTTATAATTTTTGAAATAAAAGATATTGTAGCGATAAAAAGACTTTCAAAGAAACTTCTAAAAAATACATATATTTGTGTATGTTAAATAAATATGCTATGCATTTTATATTTACCTTTATACCCTGTAGACTGTAGATAGCAAAGCTAAACTAAGTGGTATTTACCTTAAAAAAACCTTTGCAACTTAGAGTTAAATTCAAAGATACAAATAAATAATAAAAATAGGAAGGAATACATCAAAGCAAAAAAATTATAAAATTAATAAAATATTTGAATAAGTTTATTGAATTTTTAAATTGATAGGATGTAAATTTAACAACATTAACTATACTAACATTAATGCGCTTAATATCCCTAAAAGTTATTGATTGGATATATTGTTTCAGAATATAACTCCTATCCATTTTCCAGTTGTGCTTGGCATTTGGATTGTTTTCTCGAAATTCTATTTGGGTATTTAATTTCACATAGCACCGTCTTCTCGTGTCGATTTATACAAAATGTCATCATAATTCGAATTCCATTTGAGATATGACTGTGAACTGATTGCCTGACCTAAACTGGTCTTAGTTATGGCCAATTTTGAACAAATTCAATTAATTTGGCTTATACAAAAACATTTGCATACTTTCAAGGGTCAGTAGCAAAGATGATGTCTTTTGCCTATTCGAACTTTTGTGGTTAGTCTATAAATTTGGATGCTACATACCATTTGCCAAGTTCTAAATGGTTACATTTAAGTTTACATACTTTAAGGCCACCTTCTGCCATATAACCAAAGTCAAATTGCAGCCATTTGAACAATGCGAAATGAAATGCTGGCTACGAACTTCTGTTGACTGCTATTTTTGAACTCAAGAAACTCACACGCATACTCACACCTACACACAATAAGAGGGTGGTGTTGGTGGGTGGCATATTAAGTTTGGGGCATTAAATTCAAAATACGTGGAAAATGCGTATGGGAAATGCAACAGCTGCATATTGTTTGATAAATAAATAGGAAAAACACATACGGCCACGTATCTACAAATGTGTGTATGTGCAGGAATATAGAGTGGCTCACAAACATAAATGTACACAGCAAAAACAAACGGTATATCCGGAATAAAATCAATCTAAACGATGTCAAAAGTTAGCTGATTTTGAGTTTTCTTAAAGAGAGCAGGGAATACTTAATTTAAGTACAGATTTTGAATTAATTCTCAATATTTATTTGGAGTAATTGATTAATTAATTCTAATTGCATTAAATATCTTTGACTTATCACCAATTGATTGTCATAGTCATCATTTAATTTAACAAATATGTATATATATTCTGAACCCATACTTTTGTAAATTCAAGCTTAAATCAAGTATTTTAAATTTAAAATTTAGACTGATTTTTTTTTCTGTGTACACACACATATCGTATGCTATTTCCTAACGCAATGATTTTTCGGCACAAGCTGTTGTCTGTGATATATGCGATGTACATATGTGTGCCACAGAAAGAGAGATAGAAATGTGTGTGAGTGTGAGTGTGATTGTAGATTTCTCTTTCCACTTTTGTTGCATTTGCACTTTAACATTTAAAGTTGTTATTTGGTATGGAAGGAGGTGCAACAACGATGCGCCTGATTAGATAGAAAAGGATGCAAAATTTATGGCAACTGTCTGCAAAAGATAATTTAACTAACAAACTCTCACGCACACTCATACACACACACGCACAATGGCCACAAATTGTTACGACAGTGATAAATAAATGTTAACAATGTGCAAATTGTTTAAATTTGCCGCAGCAACAACAGCAAACGGCAGCAGCAGCAGCAACAACAACAGCAACAATGCGAGAAGTGTTTGTAACAAATGCAAATGCACATTTACAACCACAATTACAATTGCATTATCACACACGCATACACATACACACACACAGACACTTGCCTGCCAGCATGCGGCTTTTGTAATACTCACACACCCACATACATACACACACACACATCTCACACACATATGAGGAAAAAGTTGCACGTTAAGTTTTACAGGCGGCTTTTTCTCATTGTTGCTGCTGCTGCTGCTGCGAGAATTATTATTATGGTTCTTGCTGTTGTTGTAGTTGTATTTGTAGTTGAAGTTGTTGCTATTTAAGGCTTCTTGTTGTTGTTGTTGCTATTGTTGTATTTGTTGCTGTTTTGTGGGTTGTTAGTTTTGTAGCTGCAAATGCGAAATAACCGAAAACTTTGTCTGGCAAATTTGCTTTAAGCAGTTATTGTATTAAACATTTAAAGAACTTTGATGAAATAAAGTTGAGACTTGTTAAATTACTACAAATAAATAGATTAAATATAAGTTTGTGCGTTGCATATCAATCAGTTTGTCAGCATAAGCATTTGAAAAAACGTTTTAAATTTTATGAGGAACTGTTTCATAACTGGAGAATGTTTTATTTTAAACATTTAAGAAGTAATTTATATTACAAATTTCTACAGAATCAAATATGCTGACAAACTAAATATATGTAAATAGTATTAACTAAGTACTTAAGTTTGTATATTGAATATTAATTAGTTTTAAAAGTGTTTTAAGCGAAGATTGAAGTATTAATGTTTCAACTTTTATATATTTAATATCAACATTAAACTTTTATTTAGAATACCTTAAATATTATCTTTACATTTTAAAGAGTTAACACTAATTTTGGACAGGTCATATAGATTTTGGATATCAAACAGTTTCTTTAACCAAAACAATTATAATAGAAGCAATAGTTGGTATTAAACTATAGCAATAAGTCAAATGCATTTTTTTTAATAATCATAGTTTATTGAATCACAACAATGAGCTTTATTATTTAATTATTACGATTACGGTTTAATTGTGTAGAGCTCTTTTATGTATGTCTAGGATACACTTTTACAATCGGATTACAGTCCACAGTCTAATCGGAAAATATTAACTAATTACTTATGCTTACATTTTATTTCATTTGAATTATACTCCCTCTTATATAATTTTTTCTTGTAACATTCAGTCTTTTACAATGTACGTATATTAAATACTTTCCTTTGACAATTTGTAAGCAGCTTAACTTGCTCATAATTATATCTTTATATTCTTGAGCTGGGCAAGAAATCCGTATTGTTGGGCTCTTTTTTATATAATATTTTACTTTTTATTTTTGCCTCTAAATTGCATGTTCAGCCTTCAGCTGGCGTTTATCCTTGGCATGCATTTGTTGCTTGTATCCTGTCCGCCATTGAGGCTAATCCTTGACAAAATGTGCACAAAATAATTACAGAGGATTTCTTGTTGTTGGGGCTGTTGGGCATTTAAATGTCAGCCGCACTTTTGGTGACGCTAATGCGGCGCTCATTTGTCGCCTTTATAACTCTGCCCCACATTCCCATCATACATACATACATAGCATACATACATTCAAAGCGTCGTTTCACACATGCCACTTGGGGGGCTGGGCTCAGCAGGACTTTTTGGCAGCTTACTTGCCGCAGTCGGAGAAGAGCCTGTTTATTTTCGCCAAACTTTTTTGTTTGGTGCCAACTACAATAATTTCGTTGCATAATATCCTTTGACAGGATACACTTTCGCTAAGCCTCAAGGAGCACACAGCATGCTCGAAACGTCATCAAACAACATAAAATTGTTTTTGGCACACGCTCCATAGTCATTCCCATACTCTTCTCTCAACTGCCTGCCAAGTAGTCGAAATCGAGTCGAGTGGAGTCGAGTCGAGTCGACTCAAGTGGAGCTCTTGCTTCCACACATTATTTGCCCATTTCAATGCTCTATTTTTGAAGTGAGAAGAAGGGTATAGTCAGGAGGTAGATCAGATATGTTATGTTGTAGATTTGTCAGGTGTATTCCTAAAATCTTTAATCGGAATTGTGAGAGATTTCTTTTTTTCTAACCTATATCCGAAGACATAGAAATTGGATTCCATAAGTTTATTAATAATATAACTATTTATTGTTATAATTAAAGCACTAAATAAAGTCATTTAAAATGCGTTTTAGGCACTTTTTATTTAATTTTAAAAATAAATTAACGACAAATAGAAAATCTATGACATTTAAGGCACAACAACATTTAGAACAGGGCTTTAAAAGAACTTCTTATCAAAAGCAATTGTCGCCAAAATTAAGTCACCAATATTTTTTTACTGATCAATGTATTTAATAATAATTGTTCTTTTTTATAACTGGTGAAATTCACTATCTAACAATCAGCTCAAAATATTGTAACTATAACTGGAGAGCATTGCATTAATTCCAAAAATACTTAATAGCTCAACGTGGTTTGTATATTAAGTTGAATTACTATATAACAAAGAGTATTTAATACGTAAACAAAATGCAGGGTATCTTTTAGTAGATCACCTGTGCTTCATTCAAGCTTTCTTTCATTCTTGTTTCGCTATTGTTTTGTTTGGTTTGTTTCGACGCTGCCCAATAAACAACATTTATGCATGTTTACAATTTAATATGTTGCGCGCACATGTGTAAAAAACAATTTGTGCCTGCCTGACTGCCTGCCTTTGCCTTGTTTCGATGGTTTTGGTTGTTTGGCCGGTTGCCTGCCATCCAGCCAGCCTGCAAGCCTGCAAGCCTGAAAGCCTTCCTGCCAGGCATAGCAAAAAGCAGCGATGAGGTCCTGGCGCTGGATAATAGCTTTGGCGGCTGCTAAAATTGTTGCTTATTGTTGGAAGTGCGCCAAGCGCGTTTCTTACTTCTGTTGTTGCTGCTGTTGTTGCTTCTGTTGTTGTTGTTGCTTTTGTTGCTACTGCTATTGTTCCGTTCTATAGTTGTTGTTGGATTGGCCGCAATTGCAAGCCGCTTGCGGCAAGGACATGCGGCCAGGACATTGGCATCGCGTGCGTGTTTATCATTTTAATGAAGCAGCCGCTTCGCAAATTCTCTCCTGTCTCGAGCTTATAATGCGTGCGCTACGTTTCTTTATCATTTAATGAGCTGTAATCACTTTTAATTACCTCGAATGCAAGCCGGAGATGTGTGTGTCCTTAAAGGACACACGATGCAAGGCAAAAGTACTGTGCTTTAAAAGCTTGCAATGTTGCTTAATATTTCTCTCAATTTTTTTCCTCCTTTTCCTGTCTTTCTCTTCTACTCAACTGCCTTTGTGTGTGCAAACGTGCGTTTATAATGGATTTATCTGTGTTTGCCTTTGTTTGCACTCTTAAGAAGAATATTCAGCGGACTGCTGAGTCGTCCTGGTTGCTATTTCATAGGCCATCGTGCTTTGCATTATAAAAAAACAAACTTTTCTGGCGGCTTCCCTTTCTTTCGACCTGATCTGTGGGTATTGCAACTTGCCACAAACTTTATATGCATCCTACTCTCTCTCTTCTTTCTCTCTCTCTCTCTCTGTCTTTGGTATGTCATCAATAGGCGTTGCCTTTAAGGGGCATGGCCATGTCTAGTTGAATTTGCACTCTGTAAAAGTTTTGTCCAAGAGTATTATTCAAAACGCTTTAAGTTGTCTTCTTCTTTTGTAAATGAATTGTCATTTAATTACGTTAATTGCTATTTAGACACACACAAAGGAGAAGAAGAAATGAATTTTCAATAAATCAATTGATTGAGAAATCCCAATTGGGAAGCCGCAGTAGCGAGTCAACAAATTGATTTAAAGCGTTTAACTTGTCGCAAAATAATTAAATGTTAAATATTGTTGTATGCAATATAAGTTAATATCAATGTTTATAGCAGTAAAATCTTTAAACTGTTTCAAATTACTAAATCATGATAAGCTTTTGGTTAAATTATGCTAATTATTCTTTCAAATGTAACATTAAATGATTTAATACGGTCTTTTGATTAATTATTTTAATTACTGCCACAAGTTCAAAATAAACACAATATATCAAGGAACATTTTATGACTCAAACATGTCTAAGAGTGTAAACTTATTATCATATGTAGCTGATAAATAGATAAAGCAAATCTGTCGGTTAAAATAGATGCTAAAAGTTTTGAAAAGAGAGAACAAAAGTATAATACCAAAGAGCTTCTTGTACAGAGAAGGAATTTTCAGAGTAATTACACATATTACATCTTAGTTATATGTTTGTCAGAGTACAAGAAGCACATACAATACATTTAACATACAAATCAATAAAACGCATTAAAAGTATACAAAGTATATATTCTTATTTGTTTTTTAAAGATCTACAGTTGATGCCAACAAATCATTTTAGCTGACAGTTTGACATGTTTCAAATTGTTCGCTCATTTTGTATAGATAAATCAAAATAGCTTAGTAAAAAGTGAAACCATTTTCAGCGCCTCAAGATATGCCAGCAAAATTTTGCGAAATTTGATGGCAATTTACAAGTTGTAGATAATATTGACAAATGTCTTGGGCTAATTAATTACCAGGTAGCAGCTGAACAGCTAAAAGCTAAAGGCCTGCCTTCGCCTCCGTCTCCATCTCTCTGGGGGGTTAAACTGAGAATAGGCATTTAACTTAAGCACAACTTTTGACATTGTGGAGAAGTTTGCGGGTGAGACGGGGTCTCACCTTTGTGCCATTGCTGCTGGTTTTCGAAGGGGGTGGAGTAAAGAGTAAGGGGAGGGGCATTTGCGCTTAACTAAGCTGCTGGTAAATAATTCATTAATTTTCGCTTATGATTGTAATCCGCTTCTGCACGGACCACGACCAAGGAGTAGCTGACGGCGACGACGTTCAAATCCTTTTGCTATTTGCACAAGCGCACGAAACTTTAGTTAAACATAGCGGCAACGCCCTCGGCTTTTCCAAGAGGGAAAACCATCTGAAGGGTTAAGTGGGGGTCCTATTTGTGTGTGTATGTGTGTGTGTGTGTGTGCCATGCCCGGCTTGGTTGACTGGCTGGCTGGCTGGCTGGTGGTTCTGTGATTTCGGCTCCTGGAATTGTGCAAACATTTACAATTTCAAATTTCGAGTATTGTTTACTTTTCCTCTTGCTCACTCTCTCCCTCGTGGAGTGTGTGTGTGTATTTGTGTGTGGGACAAGTTTTGTTTTAAGTCGAAAAGTCTAAGCTTCAAAATACAAACCAAGCAGCAGAGGGGTACAGTCAAAAAACAAGTTGTTGGCCCCAAGAGTGGGCAACACCCACACAATGATAGACAGACGCGACTCTCTATTTTTCTTTTTCTCTTTGTGTATGTGTATGTGTGTGTGAGAACATGCGGCTTTCAAGGTCAAAACTTTGGCTCAACTTTTAAGCCTAAGCGGCTATACAAATATGTCTAGCATACACACAGGCGCACCCGTGACAAACATTAGGCAGGACAAGCAACTGCTGTCCCATGCGGGTGTTGAGCACACTCACCCACACACACACACACATACATAAACTAACACACACTTTTTGAAGTACACACGTGTTACACGTAGAGTATTGGATTATGTGTTAAAGTGCAGGAAGTATTTTTGAGAGCTTAACTAAGCCTTATCTTTAATTAATGCCTAGGTACTTGTATGCACATGTAGGTAAATGTGTCTACTTTGTCAAAGTTTTGTTATAGACAGCAAGTTTAATATTCCAGTAGAAACTATTTAGCTAAATGGTTATGTAATTTATTTAAGCCAGAGATTTTTATCAATATCTTTGGAAACGCCTTAACTAGAAGCTTCAAGCTATTTTTAAATGTAGAATCAATTAATAGATCAATCCAAGATCAAATAGGCATTCCACATTAATATCGGTTCGGTTTTGACAAACTTATACAAATTTTAAGTCTGTTGACTCTTGCGACCGCCAAAAGTCAATTTAAAGTATTCTCTTATACTAATTTAGCCACCAAAAGTTGATTATTATTTTTTTAAATATACTCGCATTTAAGGCTTTACTTTTTATTATCTTTCTCTCTTTATTATCTATAATATTTAATTTAAAAGAAAGATTACATGTTCGATGGCTAAGTTAACTTCATTTACATGGAAACAAAAAGTTACTTGGTGCTTCTTTTCCTTTTGAGCGCATCACTTTTATGGATTTTAATTATTCATTTGGCCAATTTTTAATTTGCCGCATGAATTCATGTGTCTGTAAATGAAAATACCGTTCAATAAGAAAAGCGCATTAAGATTTTTCCCCGTTGCTGCTGTTAATTGAGAATTTTGCAGTGCAACGCGCGGCGTTAAGTTGTCAATTTTGTTTGCTCGCTTTGTTTTCATTTTGTTCGCTTCGTTGGGCTCCTGTAAACGACACATGAGCAGCTACTCCTCCCTCTTTATCGGGGGCGTGTAGGGGGCGTTGAGCCACAAAAATTTTTTTTGGCAGCCACGCCTACACGGCTGGAAACGGCCAACAAAAAGAAAAAGATGGAAAAATAGAAGGGTAAAGTAAAACCAAACAAAAGCGCAGACGATCGTCTGCTGTTGTTGTCGTTGTTGTTGTTGTTGTTGTTGTGTATGGCATATTTGCATTTGTTTTAATGCCAGGCCGCTTAGGCTAGATACTGAACCCCGAACCCGACCTACAGAGCTAGACGTATGAGAAGTAGTTGAACTCGTTGCCTGTTAAGCCTAAAATCGACATGCAACCTACTGGCCTCCGGGTGTGGTCTACGCCCACATAACTTTCCCTCCCAGTTAGTCCCTATCCTCCTCCTCCTCCTCCTCCTCCAACTGCATTTACCATCCAATCCAACGTGTATAACGTGAGCAGGAATAGAACGGTGGCGGCTGCTGATGCTGTGCGGCTGCATCGGCGTAAAACTTGGCACTTGGCCAACGGAATTTGCTGGCATAAAGTACAAAATATTCCAACTGCCTGCTCCTGCCTGTCCCTGTCCTGTCCCTGTCCCTGTCCCCCGATTCTCGTCTGTCCTGGTCCGCTGGTCCTGCTCCTTTTTCTGAGCTTGGGCACAATTTGAGGCTTATTTCTGTTTGGTTGACACTCGGCGCAAAAATTTGTCGTAAGTGCAATTCGTTGTGGCGTCGACGTTGGCATTGGAATAAACTCAATTGCAATTGTTTTGCGCCTTAAGTTATACCATAGATTTTTGCCTTAAAGCAACGCCTCAGTCAATGACACATAAGTAAGTGTTGTTTGCATTTTAGGCATTCTCGCAAATGAATTCGAACTGAATTCTTGAACGTTTTATGACGTCAAATAATATTGTTTTTATATATTTATGTTAAGAAATCTAAAATAATTTATGATGTTTTAATTATTCCATTATTAAATTAGTATATTTCCGTTTCTTATCTACAGAGTAATATAATTAGTACGTTTTGAAATTAACATTATCTTAAAATTAAATTAAAATCGTGTCTAGTTAAATATTAAGTCTAAAACGTTTTCCAGAACGCATTTGCAACTTTGTAAGTAACATTATAATATGCAAAATAATGTCATAATTAAGGATTTATATGAAAAAGTTGCGCCATAACACACTCTAAGCTCTTGCAACTTGAACTCTGGCAATTTTGAACTTGTCTTTCGCACACGCACAGAAAAAATAGCGATGTAGAGTGATGGAAAGAGAGAGAGAGGGAGTTTTGAGGGGAAGAGAAAAGAGAGCTTGTAGACTGTGAAGCACTTCATAATCAGCCATATTGCTGGCAGTTTCTTGTAGCACGCATATCAATCTCTTCTCAGTGGTGCACACACAAAGGCTTGTTGGAAAAACTTTTGCCAACTGCTCGCGCATTCGCGGAAATGACACTGTGGGGCATGAATACTAATTTCTAATTTCGCAGCTGGCGTCGACAACACATTAAGTTGGGTTCTTGCAGTCCACAACGACGACGACGATGACGACGACGACTTGCAGTAAACTAAACCAAAAATTTGCGCTGCGTTGAGCATATTTTGTGGTTGGTAAATGGGTTTGGGGAGCAAGAGATTTGGAGTAAAGCATCTGGACATTGCCGAGATGTGGGACAGTGGGTGGCTTGGTGCTAGCATACTTGACTCTGCCACTGACAAAAGTTATGCGTTTGCATTTCCGTCACCCAAATGGTGGTGCAATCAACATGCTACACAAAGAGTGAAAAAAAGCATTCATGTGAAATATATACAGAGCCACAAATACCCTAAAATTTGTAAGAAGTTCAAAGATGAGGCCTATTTCTGGAATAAATATTGGTATGACAAACTAATGAAGGCTTGTTAAGTATTTTGAGAAAATGGCTATTAACTTTAATCTATATAATATCATACAAGCCTGTATTACGATTCATTGAAGATTATTTATTATTTATTAAATTGAATTAAATTCATTATTACATTATGTATTTATTTTGTATTATACGCATACTTATAATTTTGCCAAACAACGCAGACTGAGTAACTAAAAATATTTAAAATAATTAAATATTTTCTTTTAGATCTAATCATGCGTCTGCTTTCCGGCTGTGATTCTACCTACGATATTAAAAATAATGTAAGTTTTATCTTCTTTCTTATAAATATTTAAGTTTTTCTTAAATATTTTATATTTTCAAGACGAATAATAAAACACTTTATTATTTTAAATTAAAGAGAATTCCGTATACTTCTACTAAATATATCATTAAAATGCAATCTAAAACTAATTTAAATATTAAATCAGTCGATGGTCCCAGCAGCTATTGCTCGTTAAACCATCATTAGGTTAAGTATTCTTCACTTGGTTTAATTTGTGAAATAAATAAATAAGAAGCCATTTAGTATGCATACGAAATTTATACTATATACTGATAATATATGATTTTAAGCATATCTCATTAGTGTTTCAATATACCCTTTGTGTAAGAAATGTAATTTTTTCCTACTCCGGCCCACTCTATATCCTTCATGCTATCTATTCCGGTTAGCTGTACAATCTTTGCTATCGTCAGTTGCATCTAAAGCACTTACCACATTGTTGTTGTGGTTTCTCTGGGCAACATCAGCAGCTTGTAGTCCAGAAAGTTTCACTGCACGTTGTGGCGCATGCTGTTGATGATGATGATGATGATGACGACAACCAGATAATGATAATACTAATAATGATGATGATGATACAGATGATACAGATGATGATAGTCCCAAGTCCATGGCATGACCAAAAGAAACTTTTTGCGACTTGGACTTGCGGACTCATTAGGCGTTAATTGCGCTGACAGCTCGCGTCGAGTTAATAAACAAATTAAATGGCCCAACAGGCTGCCAATTGGCCAGAGTTGCAGTTGCATTAGAAACTGTAGCTGGAGTTAGAGAGAGAGGAGAGAGGGGAGAGGAGATGGAGGCAAAGACATTTGGCATGTGCATTTTCACTCTGACATTTTTCTATATATCTACTACATATACTTGTCTGAATTCCAACGAGTTGACATTTGCACACTGTCTGCCACTCAGATGTGCAATCCCTGTCCCCGCCCTTTTCCCCTCTGCAACATGCAACCCTCGTCTATTGTTTGCACACCAAATACGAGTATGAAAAAAATGAGAGAGAGAGAGAGTTAGAGAAGTAGAAAGAGAGGGAATACAGTTTTGTCTGCGTCGCTGGTTTGTGTCTGTCTGTCTTCCTGTCCAGCGTCCGGACTTGTCTGTCATGACATTTGTCCTTCCGTCTGTCAGTCTGTTTGTCTGTCTGTCTGTCTGTCTATCCGTCTGTCTGGTTCTGTTGCCCATCCATGTTTAGCTTAAATAACTCAGCGACGACTGTTGCGGCATAGAAATGAAAAGTTCGCATTTGTCACTGGCATAACGGATACTGGGGACTGTTCCCTGGTTATTGTACTCCCCATTGTTGTTATTGTTATTGTTCCTTTTGTTGTTGTTGTCGTTGTTTATGCATTTCATAAATATAAAAGTGCCCAAAATCCAGTGACGAGCCTTTGGGATAGATAACATGCCACCATCCATACAGTCAGTCGGGGCAGTTTATAATGAGAAGCATTTTATAAAGCTGAATTGAAAGCACTTAACATTGAACTTTGTCTTGTTTGTGTTTGTTTCTAGTTGTCCAATTTAGCTGAGAAATAGAGGGTCCACTAGGATATAAATAAACTTTTCAAATGAGTTTAGGGTTGGGATAAAATATATATGGCAAGTTCTTTGTCAAACAGAACAAGGCGGCGACTACATTTTACGTAGATGGATTTTAATCATCTTGGTCTTACAATTTTTGTTATAAAACGTTCTTTGAAAGTTTGTTGAAGTTTAAAATTAAACTGAATATGTAATGAAAAATATTTTCTAATTGAAATAAATTGATGTATCTAATTCTTAAACCACTGACATTAAAACTTGTCATTCTATTTTCAATTAAATTATCTAAGCAATTTTTTCATGTTGTATATCTTAATAAGTAGTTTCATCAATTGATTTTATAGCAAATATACAAAACCTATAAACAAAAGAGCTTCATAGTTTAAGAGTGGATAAATAAAAAAAGAATTTGTTTTGCTTTTCAATATTTTCATTGTTCTTAAATTTAATTAAATTTATGGTACATTAAGCTGTTTGTTGCTCAATCTTTTCTTTATAAAATATTCTTGTGATAATACTCAATGAGCTGCTTTTCTTGTGGCAAAAACAAATTGTGACTAAGATGCATTGACAATAAGTCGCACACTTGTTAGCTGCTTGGTTGAGATTTGCTTTTACATTATTGTGAATAATTTGGCAAAATGTATGAATGTTAATTCCTTACATTCACCTTTAGCTGCTTAATTTGCCAGCTATTGATGGTCCGTTGAAGCCTGGTAAGCCGAAATCGGCTTGCCAGGGCATTACAATCAATTATGCATTAGCTTAAATCGTCACATATGTGTGTGGAGTAGCTCCTTTGGTTGACTCGAACCAATCTCTGCCATACACATCCAGTCAGCCAGCATCCAACGAGGCATTCAGGCCTGAAGTTATCCTGGCTGCCTTTGCCTTTGCCTGTGTGTCCTGTTCTCAGTCTCAACTCTCAGTACTCAGTGCTCAGTCGCAGGCTCAGTCTCTGTTTTTGTCAGACTGGCTTTCATGTGAATTGAATTGATTTTCAAGTGGTCTATGCTATTAGTTGTAATTGATTCTTGAAATAATTTATTTCATGGCTTTTTGTCGCCGTCTTTTAGTCTGGCTTTATACTGAAAGGACGTGTAAGTTTTGCAAATTGCATATCAAAGACTTTTCAATGTTAATGGCTTAAATTAATTAGAGACACTTTCCACACTTACCATGTGACTCAATTTAAAGCTCTGACAGCTCACCACAACTAAATATTCTGGCTGAAAACACACAAATAATTCACGAATGCACTTTGCAGCCTGTAGTATGATGCATTTCTATGACTGTAAACCGTATATCGTAATCTCGCTCATCCTCAGTCCCCTCCTCTATGTATCTCTAGGTGATATTAAAAACGCGCTCGCTGACGGAAGATAAATATCGAACTGAAGAGCTGACGAACTGGAACTAGAGATGTTCACAACTTACACGACACAAATCACGAACATTTTTAAAAATATACAGATCTATTTACCCTTTCACTTTTTGTGTTTACTTATTTAACAAAATTTATATATTCAAGTTGTGTTTATTTAAAGTGGGGTAAAATAATAGTTTGAATTGAAGAAGTTCACTTACGAAAAATATTTTCAAAAGTAAAACCAAATATTTGCTTCAAGAAATACAATAATACACAGTTTTTAATAATATTAATCAATCATATATAGATAAATTATAAATTAGTTTGCTTAATTTTATTTATTGCACGTACACATTATTGATAGATATATTATCTGATTGTTTGATGATTTCAAATCGATATTTTAATTTGATTGTATTTTCCTTATGAGAGAATAATCAAACTGTGCCCATCTCTAATTGAAACTATTTTGAGCTGGCTTTGGCAACGGCTGCCACGTCTGCTCATTGCTAATTCCACGAAATCGAAGCATCATAAAACCTTGATGCTGCATTTTGGCCTCCATCTCCATTGCCATCTACATCTCCTTCTGCATCTCCATCTCCACCTCCATCTCTATCTATACCATCACTCTCATCGTACGTTTGTTCCATCGTTCGGTTGCATTATGTTAGCATATTTTCAAGTTTTTCACGCTACTCGTAGCCACTTTGTGCCCATTTTGGTGGCACAATCCGAGCAGCTGCATCAGCAGACGACAACGGTGAGTACTGAATGGCGCAAATGCTCCATTCCGTACCGTTTGGGCTGCAATTTATTTATGAGCCTGTTGTGTTCATGAATATTTTGTGTGGTGCTTTTGCCTCCTGGTAGTTTTGGTGGCACCTACACGAGCTTTTGGTTGCCTCGTCGCACTTAAAACTTGTTTGATTTACAAAATGACGGCATCGTCGCCATTGCCATTGTTTAGGCCTTCCTCCACCTTTCGTTACCATCCATTTCTGTCCCTCGTTTTTCGAAGAGCTTCCGAGCAGCAGGCAGTTCAGAGTGCGATCTACTGTCGTTGCGTTGTTGGTGCGAACTTTTTTTTTTTTTATTTTTATTTTCTCTCGCACAGCTGCAAATTTATTAGAAGTTGACAAAATGGCGCTAGCGAAGAGTGTACGTGATTTGGGGCATTGATGCAGGAGTCTGTTGGCTCAGAGGTATGGCAAGAGGTGGAGTGCTGGGAAGTAAAAGATTGACGACTGTGTGAAAATTTTCAATGACACTAGCTGAAAAGCGTAGTAAAAAGCAAAAACGTTGCGTGTTTAAAACAACATTTCAGTATTGTTTAATGAAGTGTGTAAAGTGTTTTCAAGATGTTATTTATTACTTAACAAAACATAGCAACTTATACCTGGTTGCCACCATAAAGTTTATGTAAATTGTTGTTCGTGTTTGATTTATTACTTTCATTATTAAAGAAATATACTTTTGTGTCTGTGTAGTCTCTGAAATATGTCAATTTTTATTAATGTAAACCATTAGAGATAACGGAAATGAATGTTGGGGGAATTACAACAATAATAATTTAATTAGAGTTATAAATTAATTATTATTGAAATATTATTGAATCAAAGGCAGATTAAGTATAATTAAAAATTGTATTTTTAAACTTACTGATAAAAATTCAATGATATGCTTACAATAGTTTATTGATGACATTTATTTACAGTCTGCGTATCTGAGTAGAACAAAGTCTAAATTGACTGTTATAAATATCACTGTTTTTTATTCAAGTGCAAATCGTTTTAGACCATGCTTTGCCAGCTAAGAAGTCATTAAATATATGCCAACATAATTTACAGCTAATCATAAATAAAAACGCCGAAACGCCCACAAGAAATAGAAAACAGAACACATACAGATCATATACACAAAGAGATAATAAAAACGCAAATGCCAAAAGGCAAAGAGCAAAAGCAAAAGCAGAAGGCGAAGGAGATGGAGAATGGAATAAAAAAATTCAGTATTAAATATTGTAGGCCTGCCAGGACACATTAACTTTGCAACAGAAACGGACAGGACAAACGGGAAAGTCGACTCGACTCGACTCGACTCGAATCGAGTTGAGCTGAGCAGGCAAGAAAATTATCTGGCTAAATGCCAAAAAATTATGCACACACACATACAGAGGAAGAAGGAACCACATATAGGCACAAACAGGACAGACAAACGTGGCAGGACATGCTCTATGCACGTTTCGCGTGAGCGGCTCACGAAGGACACTCACACACAAAATAACCACAATTAGGATAAGCGACGCTAAAGTGCTGCAAAGTGCCGGCGGCCTTTACAAAAAAAAACTGAAAATAAGAAGGCACATAAAAATACATTCTAGCTGAAAAACAGAAAACAGTTCGCGCTGCAGGGCAGCCCCAAAATTTGTGCAGCCTACTTTTGTGGGCGGGGAGCTCAACTTGCATAGTGCCCCCATTCCACATAGAAAAAGAGACAAAATTAACAGCCAGCTACAACACTAAACGTGCAAACGCCAACAATTTTTGGACCAGGGATGCATTAAGAGATCTCAAAATTATTTAAGTTTCATTAAACATGTGATTCTTACTTCAAGAAATGCTTTAAGATTTAGAATCAGAAATGGGTTAGAGTTCCTTGTAATCAATCTTATTGTAATCTGCTTTAATATTGGTAACCAACATTTACAAAAAGGATATTTTGAAGTACAATTTACAGAGTTAAATGTCTAAAGGTACGCAATCTTATTGTTACTTTTAGTTTGAGATAAAGTCGCTGTATATTCAAATCAAAAAGTGATAACTTTTAGGTCTAATCTTAAAATAGATTTGTTGCCATCCCTGGCTGCTTGGTCTGCTAACTGCAACTAACTCAACCAACTCATGGACTGACTAACTGTCTCTGGCTCTCTGTCTAGAGCTGTCTCTCTGCTGGTCCTTTTGGGCCTATTAGCCTTAATGGGACTTTTGCATGCTTCACTACAACAACTCGCTTACTTGGCTGCTGACTGCCTCTTGCTAGTATTTCGTTTCATTTCGTTGATTTTTTTGGTTTGTTTTTTTTTTTAAGCTCGCCATTGCCTCGGCATTTTTTGCACGTCTTTGCAGTTTTCAATTATTTATGGTTTGTGGACGCTTTTGCATTAAAACTGCCTAAATATTGCCAAGGCAAAAGGCTTGTGTAGCTATAGTAGCTATCATGTGCCTGCCTGCCTGCCCAGGCAGACAACCAAATTGCCATGCAAAATATGGCAACGAGCAAAGCTGCAGTTGACTCAGCATATGAGTCAATCTCCTATATATCCCCACTCTCTCCCTCTTTCTCTGTCTTCCTCCCTTGTGCAAATTTCCCATCATTTTCTCTACCCCGAGCTAGCTACTGTTTATGTAAAACAGCTTAACACGCGCCCAAAATTGCTTCATTTGCCGAGCAGGTGAAAACGCTTGAGCGTTGGCTTTGGTTTTTGGGTTGTTTGGCCAATGGCCGGCAGCTAAAACGTTAGAACGTTGGACATAATGACTAAATTACAATGTAAATATTGGTTAAATGTTGGTTAATGTTTATTTATTAGGCTAACAGCTTTAAGCTCAAGCTAATTTTAAACAATCCCTTGCAGTGCTGCGATACTTGAAGTTTCTAACTTGGCTTGACTAGAAGAGAGTCTGTCTAGAACAGAGTTCAAGTATACTAAGTCAAGGCAATTTACTTTTCTTCTCATCCTTTAAGGATAATCTTTAAATATCATAAATTAATGAACATCCACTTTATATAGGACTGTTAATCTTTTGGCTTTCTTTATAAAACTTTCTTTTTGTTTTAACTAATCTGCAGTTGTGTTTATAGAAGCTTCATGCGACGGTGTAGTTACTTTACTTTCTTGATTAGGTTTATCTGAGATACTCAAATATCTTAGTTTGCATTTAATTTATTACAAAAATGTACTGCTTGAAATTGATATAAACATTTTGTGGCTTTCACCGAGTTCACTGAGTAAATAATAAAGTATTACATATCCTGTTTGCCGATGTGTCCAGCAGCAATATCCTGTGATAATCATTTTTGTATTTGCATTGTTGTCATTTGTTGGTATTGTGTAGTTGATGTTATTGTTGCGGTTCTTTGTTGATTTTTATCAGCTACAAGTACCACACATAACAACATTGCCATACCCCCAATATCAGCTATCAGATGTTGCACAACCACCGACCAACATTCCCCGCTGGTTACTGGCTACTTTCTGGTTTATGTGCAACATGTGCGATGAACCTTTTTTTTATTTTATTAAAAATATTGCGCAGTAAATGAACAATTTTTTTTTAGTTTGTCACATAAACCGATTGTATTTCTTTTTTATCAGAAGTCTTGTCGAGAGTGCAAGCTGTAAGCTGATAGCGAACTGTCTGTTTGGCAGGTTAGTTGACTGCCAGTTGTGCCTGTACAGTGTACCCCCCACGTAAATTGCCAAGTGATATGAAAGTTTATTAAAGTGCAAACGTGCGTATGAGTAATATTTTATGTGCAGATGCGTCGTGGAAGCAAAGCGAATTCTGGCTTACATCAAATTAAGCTTGGGATTGCATAAGATTGATTTTGAAATGGATTTGCGTCTGCTCAGATTAATAGTAAAAAAGGAATTGAATTGAAAATAACAAAATGATACAGATATTAAATTGAATATTGATGTGGAATACATTTAAAATTGCAGGCAAAGAAATTTATAGAGATGATGGGTATACTTTCGAACCCAACCGTATTTGAATAATAGCATGTAAAAAAAATTTATTTGCTGAGTGTTCGTACTAACCGATTGCAGATTTATTTTCCAGGATATAAAGCATGCATCTCAAGGTTTGATAAGTGTGAGATTATCTGATGTCTGATTTCTGTTTAACTACTTTTTAAAAGACTTTATAAGTAGACAATTGATATTTATTCAATAAAATAGATCATATGAAACTTCTGCATGCAAATGATATTTAATATTCTAGGTGTTCAAAGCAATCGCATCAATTCATGTACGAAATGTAGTCGTTGCTTTTTGGTCCTTGTATTATAATGGCGCCATTCCAAATTTCGCTTTCGTTTTGATTTTGTGCTTCTCAGACGCTGTTGCACTACCCGCCTCGGGTGTATGGCGCGTATACGTAATGAAAAATTATTTACATTTTGTTTTGTGTTAGCATTTACATAGCTCATAACTGAGAAAGAGAAGAAAATGTAGTAAAGAGAGAAAAAGAGGGAGAGAGAATGGTAAAAGAGCAGCCTTCTGTGTGTGAGCAGGAAGAAGGAAGTGCCGAACACTTTATGCGCGTTTTGTCTTTTGTAATCCTTTGCAACAACTTTTCATTTTTATGTGTGCCGACGACGATTTTTCTTCTTCTTCTTTTCCTTTTGTTATGATACTTTTTTTTTGTTCTTTCTTTAAATGTTGTTTTTGTGTTTTGCGTTCTGCGCTTTCGTCTATTTCTATTTTACGCTGTGCGCTTGTCAAGCGACGAGACGCCGACGAAAATTAAGTCATGAAAAGTGAAAGTTGAGCCGTAGAAAGGTTGTAAAAACGGGAGCAGAAAGAGTTACGTGTTCGTGGTGGGGTGGGGTAGGGTGTAGTGGGGTGGACAGCTTTTCTTTTTGGGGCCTGACATTCGCGTTATCAGCGACATTTAGTACTTGCTCGCAGTCTCCATGTACATTTACGAATACATATATACGTATATATTTTATTTTTAATGTTTTGCTTTTTGACACTTGCTGTCATTTCGCATGTGAGTGTGTGCGTGTGTTCAAGTTGTAGTTTGTCGACAGTGCTTGCCATTGTTTATATCACAACACGCCGACGAGTTTATATTTTTTTTGTTTTTTGTTTTTGTTTTTGTCTTGCTCTTTTTTCCACATGCTCGTCACGTTCAACTTGTTATCCTGTGCGCTTATCACAAAATGTCTTATTTTGCCTGCCAGCCTGGCTGCCTGTCTCGGCTTGCCTTGTCTTGCTTGCTGTCATTACCTCGTGTTATTTGCTGTTTGCTTTCTCTCTCTCTCTTTCTCTCTCTGTCTCTGTGTTTCGCTTTCTGTCCTCTCCATATCTTTTCGTGCTGCAAAAAAGGTAAAATGATGTGTTATGGCGTCACGTGACATGTGTCATATATGTTACTCATACGCCGTGTTGTCGGTCTTTGTGGCTTTTGTTTTTTACCTCTGCTGTTTTGCTAACAAAAAAAAGGGTTTTAGCTGCTGTTTAAAGTTATGACGAAACAAACAACTGAGAATGATGTACAAGAAGTTACTACGTACACGTACACAGGTCAATTTTCCTATATTGAGGTGTAAAATTATTAATAGAACTTTCGGTTGAATTAATTAGGAATGAGTACGAGTATTGAAAGATATTTATGTGTTGCTGTTTATATGTTTAGGTTCCGCATTGTCCAATAAGTCAGCTGTTAATTTTTAATTTGAACCACATATTTAATATAAGTATAAACTTTATAGTAAATAAATACATTTGAAATGTATTTTATATTTATTGATGCTTCTTTATTCAACTTTATTTTAATCGTCTCTCTGATTAATGATCTCATATATGTCGTACTATATGAATTATATACCTCCTTAACTTCTTTTATTACCAGAGTATAAAAGTAGCAACAGAGTCAAGTTGCTATCAGCACAATCAAAGAAAATGTTGCATTAAATGTTTTGATTGATAAGAAGTAGAAAATGTCTTTGACTTGTGACAGAGTTTATTATAAAACGAATTCAAAATGCACTTAAACATAACATAAACTTAAAACAAATTCTTTAATTTGTAGTCTTTCTTTAATGTTTAGTTAGAGAACGAAGAATGCAATGAAGGTAGATCCAGTTTTTTAACTTACTTAATAGGAATTAAAAATGCAAGTAAATGAAGTCAAGTAATCGTAACAATTAAGCCTCGGACTTGAACCCCATTCTCTTTCAAAGTTTCGTGGCAATTATTATTTCAAGTTTACTATACGGTGTGAAAAATAATTACTTTATTCAATGTCAAAGTTAATGTCAAAGTCAAATGGAAATTGAAATCTAAATAAATATTGATTTTACAAAGCCCATTTAGTTTTATAATTGTTATTATAGACATCTAAGTCACAGTACCAATCATTTCAATTTATATGCTACCACATATCTAATTGACCACTCGTAGTTCCCATGATTAAGTCACATTACAAGCTAAATTGACTGCATTAATCTTGATAATTGTTTCATTATATTTGGTTATTTTCCGCTTAATTATCGTACCGTACGCATACCAGAATAATATAATTTTCCGGCTTCTTAAAAGGGCACTCAATTGTCGTGGTAATTTTTCATACTTCTGTCTTAATTTTGTCGCGTGTACAAATGAGTTACTTTTGGTTGGGGGCATTTTTTCATTTTGGTTGCGTGTTTCTTTTGCCTGAATGAAAATTGTTGTTTTGGTAAATATTTCGCTTGTTTATTTCTTACTTTTCAACTTTAATGTTAATTTTGCAGCATTTTTTTGTTGACATTGTTTACTTTTGCTAGCGTGCACTTCACGCCTTGCCATTTGATTATGAACTTGAAGTACACTTTAATGGTTGTTTTTATGTTTGTTGTTGTTATTCCTGTTGTTGTAATTGTTGTTATTACTGTTTGACATTTGTTGTTTTGAGAGCGGAAAAACAATTAATCAGATATTCACCGTTCTTTCCCTGACATTGGCAGCTAAATATAATTGAATTAAATTCATTACACAGCGACACAACAACAATGAAAATAATGTTCTTAATTAAGTAAACGACACATGAAACAATAAATAATTGAAAAATAAAGTAAATGACACTCATAAATACGTGGATTACAAATGCAGGCCAAGGTAGCAAGCATTTTTATACAGAGACATTTAATTCGTGGTATAGAATCTACTCTGCAAAGCTTCGATAACCTTTAATGAATTCAACGCAGAGATATTCCATATGAATAGCATACGCTATCTCTTCTTATCTTTAATATTTTATTAACTTATATATGTACATATTTATTCTTGATTTACTTCTTATTATAATACAAATTAAATTAGAATTGCATTCACTTTATTTAAAAAATAAATGCAACATATCTCTTTCTGCGTACAAGTAATCATTGCTCTTAAATTTCAAAATATTTGTTAGGGCTTTTGAATACTGACCATTTAGAAACATCAATTGAAAGTGATTTCGATCTGCAAAATTTTGACACAATAAAATTGGAGCAAGTTAAAGAACTTGACTTTTAAAATTCCCTTCTTTCTTATTAGTTTTTTAAATTAAATACAAAAGCACAAGATTATTTGTTTAACAATTTTATTTATTGTACAAAATAGTCTAAGGGTATAATTGAAATAAATTAATTATAGCTTACTAAAGTTAAGTTCCAAAATTTGTTGATAAATGAAATCTCTAAAAATTTATTTCAATCGGTGGTTTTCAAAAACCACTATCATTTGTGGAATACACCTAATATAAAGCGATTTGTATACTTTAAAAAATATTCTAGCATTGAAATGCTGGTTAAAGTATAAAATGTAAGGATTCTAATGCAGCATCCTTTATTTACAAAAGATTTGCTTAATTTTTTTTTCTTAATTTTGGGACAAATTTCAGATTGTAAATGAAAAGTATGTCAAGTTAAATTGGGATGGAAATACTCACTTGCTGACGTTGAGCTAAGGCTTTCATTGTATGTGTTGCAAACATCGTGACAAAGTCATAATCCCCGTTCCCAGCGACCAACTACACACCCACACACTCATACATACATACATAAATACACATCCAAGCTTCCCACACAGACAGAGAAACATCCACATCCACAGCCACAGCCACACATACATATGAAGTCAACATGCCGGCAAGTGCCATGCCACGTGCTTTTGCTTTCATTTGTTTTTGTTTCGCATATTCCGTTTTGTGCGGCATATTCTTGTTGTTTGTTGGCCGTCCGCTTGCTGCGTCAGCTTTCTTCGTCTCGTCTTCGTCGTGTTTTTGGCAATGGTTCAAAAATGTTCTGTTGGCAATTTTCGTTGCACTTTTGCCTAATGTTGATTCGCCTAGGCCTATTTTGGCTTAGGCATTCTTTACCTCATTCCGGCGCAGGCGCCAATTTCGTCTATCCATAAGTAATAATTCCTTAAGATTTAATGTCCTTAAAGGCAGCCGCAAAAGTTGCATTTTGTTGTTTTGATTAACTTGACTTCATTTATTTATTTATATAAGCACATCATCTATTTAATTTCTTTAGCCACGTTTGCTGCAAGCCCTTTGCGGTAGGTTAGTTAGCTCGCAAGTATCCTTTCTCTCTCTCTTCCCTTGGCTCTCTCTCTTTCTCACCCACTGTCTGCTATACTCCTTTTGCGCCTTCAGTCTCTCCATCTTTTTCGCTCCTGTTCTCTCAACAACTTGTTCCCTCTCGCTCGCAAACAGATGTTTTTGTTGGCACTTCGGGAACGCGCGCGTTCGTGTTCGTGTTGTCTGTTTCAATTCCATTTTGTTCCGCAGGAGCTTCGCTTAGCCAGCAATTGCATCCTGTCGCCTCAGTTGTGTGGCAGTAGCCGCTTTGTAAACATTTTCCCGTTGTTTGCACCACGCGTCGTTCTCCCGTCGTCTGTCGTTGTCGTTGTCTCTACGTCTTTCGTCGCCGTTTTTCGTCGTCTTTGTGTCGTTCGCGTTACGTTACGTTACCAAAATAGCGTTGCATACCTTGCGGCTGTTGTTTGTGTTGCCCATTTGGATTTGAAAATATCCAACCAAAAATATATTTAAATATTCAAATATTTCGATTGAGATATCTAAAGTTGAATTTTTGATTTTATCGGTGCGTGTCTATGATTTCAGTGTATCGAAAGTTTTCAACGTTTTCAACAATCTAACCAAAAAAGTAAATTTAAATTGATAACTTATAAACAAACAAACATATTTTATTAATGTTTAAAAATATGTGTTTAAAGTGCATTTATAATTGTTGTCCTTTTGTGATTTTTAATTTTTTAGCGCTTAGCTTAGGTCAGTTTTTGTTGAAATTTTTCCTTTAACTTGTTCTGCTTAAATCTCCTTTAAAGTAACACTTTAACACTTAATTGCCTTTACCAAATATGCAAGTGTTCAATTTGTGTTCGAAGCTGGCACCTGATTTAACATTTCAATATATGCATGCAATTTTAATATTACCGGTCAAAGAAATTTGTGGTTTACAAACTTTTGTCCCATTTGCGGTCAATGTGGTTATCCCTGTGACATTTGACAGCCAGTTTCAAGTGCCTAGTATGGCTTGCTTGATCCGAGCCATGTGAGAGTGTCTTTAATGGTTCAATTTTATAGAGACAATACCATAGATGTGAAGTTTATTGGCCTCACAACGGCTGTTGAGATTGCTTTTGATAGGCTAATGCTTTGAAAATGTTTCAATTTGGCTTTTTAGAATTTTATGCTGCCTGAAAGTTTATGGATATTGAGTTGTTTGGTTTAGTTAATGGTTGTGTAGTAAAATGAAAACAATTGGTTTAAATGTGTGGACTATTGAATATGTGTTTTAAATATATAAAATAAATATTTGGTTTAAATGTGTGGAGTATTCAATATATAGCATGTTTTAAATTTCAAATAAATATTGTGCACTAAAACTTTTAATCGGAGTGTATGTTTTCTATTTTATAGGTTGGATAGGCAGACACCTAAACTTTCTATTTTCTAAGAAACCTAGACACGGATTCTACCGAAACTCAAGATATTGTAGCTTTAATTTATGAAGCCTTAAATAACATTTATTATCACTTTCTATTTGTTATTTATTCTGTTAAGAAAAGTTGTGTAGGACTTAAATCTACAAATATATGGAAAAATTGAAAAAAACATTATTAAATTTCGCATTTCAAGTAACAGCTGTTTACTCATTCCACACCCACACTTTTTGCTTACAAGACTTATTCTTTCTCTTATGCTTTCGAGCTGCCAACTTGCGAGGCATTTATCAATGCAGCCACTTGTTAGATACATTACACATACGCACTGTGCACACATTTTCAACAAGTCATGTTTATCGATTCGTCGTGGTGTGCTGCATGCAGCTTAAGAAGAAAGCCAAAAGTGCTGAGCATATAAATTTCATATAGTAAATCTAGAAACGGCAAAAACTTGATTACATTTTAAGCTTCGTTTTGCGCTCGTGTTGACATTTTTCACAGCAAAACGAACGCTTTTTAAAGTTGTCCAGCGACGTTTGCTCCCTCTTTTTCTCTGTGTGTGTGTAGCTTCTACTGTTTCTTTTAGCTGTTACGACTGTTATTTCTTCTACTTCTCTGTGTGTGTGTGTGTGTGTGCCCAGCTGTGCAATTGTTGACACCCACTGTTCAGAGTCGAAGGCAGCCGGCTCGCTCCATTTGCCCTACTACTGCTGGCGGCTGTTTTACTCTGTTAGCCGCCTCTGGGCATCTTTTGGCCCGCACATTGAGTTCATTAACCCTTGTGGTTATGTCTGTACTCGACATGCCTTTTCTATATATATAAGATATACTTATATAAAAGTATTATATATTTATGCGACACTGAATGTTTAAAGGACTGGGACAACTTTCTAAACTTTTTGAACTCGCGGCTTTCGCTGAGTCCAATAATTTTCATAAAGGAAAAACCAAGTTCAACTGCATTTTTTAAAAACGACCACTTCAAGTTTCCTTTAACTTGTTTTTGTTTATTGATTTTACCTAACTTTTGGTTACAGTATAAGAGTTTGCTTAAGGAATCTCGCTGGCTGCGTTAATTATTTCCAATTCTTCATCATCTTTTATTGAACTGGCATTTTTGGAGCGCAAGTTGAAAAATGCGCACGCCGACAAAACTTTGCCAAATTGCACTCATAGTTTGCCAGTTCTTTGTACTTTGTTTTTTTTTTTGGTTGTTGTTTTTGTTGTTGCTGCTTGGCGTACACAAAAATGTAAATTAAAAACTTTGCAATTAATTGGCAAGTTGAACAATGCAGAGGAATCAGAAGCCAAGGGGTTGTGACTCAAATGAAAACTGTCGAAAAATTACCACAATATAAAATCCTATTTTTTATGCTTAATTTTTATAAAATATGTAGCAAGTTTTCCAACAAGGGTAAACTGTATATTCTCATGGTTTCAACTATGTGAAAAGTTATAAAAACTCGGAAAACTTTTAGAATAAGCGCCATTAATATATGTACATAAATTCCAAAGTATTTAAAGATTAATTAAAAGTTATAAATATAATTAAAAGCTCATCAAATGCATGCTAAATATTTATACAATGTTCAACCGTCAAGTGCACCGGGTTTGCTGCTTACAATTCTCAAACAGTTAAGATACGACAAACAGATAAGATAAGATTTCTTTGACAACTTCCTTATAAAGCCTTCATTCTCTTAGTATAATTTCTATTTTATCTCTGTGATAACCGTCTTGTTTTGAGTTGAGCACAAAAGTTGAGATAAAATCCCAAACAAGATTTAGAGCGGTTGTTGTTACTGTAGCAACTGGGATTGCCTATAGCCACTAAACTAGTTTAGATTTTAAATTTATGACATGCAGCACACACAGAAAGAGAGAGGGAAAGAGAGAGAGAAGGAGATGATTACATTTTAGTAGAAGGAGCAAGAGAACTGACTTGACTAGTTGAACCCTGTCTCTGTTTCTCTGACTAAGATTTGTCCTGTTTCGAGCTGCCAGTGGCATTGCCTGGCCGCCTTTTTTTTGTTTTGCTCCTCTTCGCAAGTTTTGTTTTGTGCCCTTTTTATTTATCTCGCTTGCGCTTTTTTGCATTCACAACGAGGGCAAACCACACACACACACACACACACAAACAAACAAACACACACCCGTTCACTCACATGCAAATAATCTCACATACATTTAGTGGAACAAGACAACGTGTGACAAGTGCAGGCGTCCCTCAACCAAAAAAAAAAAGAAAAGAAAATACTTATATATAGAAAATAGAAAAAAAAGCGATAAAAGAAAGAAGACGAAGAAGAGAACTTTAAATAGATGCACACATAAATTGCGCTCTATATATTTATGCGCCGGCATATATGCAAATGCGTTCTCCTTGCCACATCACAGCCCGAGGGGCAACTTCCTGTCAGACGAAGAGGGGCGGGAGTGTGTGCGCAGTAGCGTCTTTGTAATTTGCTTATTATTGTTGCTGTCTATCTCGCTTTTTTGCCACTTGCAACGCATTGTTGTCGCCTTCATTATAAGAGGAAATTACAAAATATATAAAAAAATGTTGCACGCTTTATGATTGGCAACAATTTCCTTTGAGCATTTGTTGGTTCTTCGGATTTTTGCGCTTTTGTGTTTGACATCTTCTAAATGACAGACAAGCTAAAGATTAAGTTGTGGTTACTCTTTCAAAGTATTGTCCATAAAATACAAGATAATGACTACTTTGAAGCTTTAGAGACTTTCATGACATTGATGTAAATTTAGTGGTTTATCATTTGTTTGCTTAATTATCTTTTATTACATGCTTTTAAAAATGGTTTTATGTTTGTGAGTTTTAGCGACCTTTTTAATTCTTTAGATTTATTTAAATGTTTAAATTTAAATGGTTTAGCTGACTCGAGGTTTATTTTTACGTTATTTCTTGTTTGTTTCGTATTTATTGATTTAACATTATGCTTACTGTCTATTATAATTTATACATTATTTTTTCTTAGCTATGCTATTAGTCTATAAAATATATAGTTCACTTAAAGTGCTCTAATTTTTTATTGATTGTAAACGTGAAAAACAAGACACTTTTTACTTGCAATCCTTGCTCAGGACTCGCAGTACATAATGTCAAAGGCAGCGTGTAACCAGAAAAGTATTTGTCATGCTTTGCCCGGCAGTTGTTTCCTTTGCCGAGCTGCCTACCCAATAATCCCTGCACTTTATATCTTATACACCCAACCACGCCCACGCCCACTTCATGACTCGTTGCACGCCTCACTGCGCTTCTGATATTACCACGCCTACGACTGTGGCAAACACTCGAAGTGAATCAACCCTCAAGCTTCATATACCTGACCTGGGCCCCACACAAAGTCAAAGGCGAATAACTAGTTGATAGAATGGGAAGTGGAAATGTGGAATAGGTTTCGTCTGTTTTATAATTTTCACAGACGTCAACCCGCCGCCGCCGCGCCGCGCCACACACTTCATAAAAAGGCAGCGCATGTGGCTATTATTTATGTATATTTTCACCTATATTTATTTTATTTATACATAGGGGAGCAGAGCATAACATAGACAAACACACACACACAGACACACAAGGCAAAAGGATGCTGTGAAAGTAGTGACGAGGCAATGCCTTAGAGAGCCTCAGTCTTTCCCCACATACAAGACTATGTGTGCCACATAAACAAACAAAAATAAAAGATAAGAAAAAATATAAAAAGAATAAATATGTACAAGTATAGATAGACTTGTATTGGTAGTTAGCAATAAGGACAGCATTAAGCGGCCTTCTTTTTTTTGTACTTTATATGTATAAGTGTGTGTGTGGGAGGGTGTGTGTATGTGATGATGGGTGTGTGTGTGTTGTATCTCTAGGCGTTTTCACACCGCCTTGTGCGACTCAATAAAGCGTAAAAGTTAAAACAACATAAAAGACAACATGTTGACGTTGCAGCAGACAAAATAAATACAAGATAAAATACTTAAAGCGGGTTCACTTGGCTAGCAGACACCCATTGTTTTACATTTAAATAAAATCCATTTTCACATTCTAGCTTCATTTTCAATTAATTTTTTATCAAAATTAAAACTAATTGACTGCAAATATGGTTTCTTTAAGCACAGTCTGTCGACTCTTTTTCCTCATTTACTCAGCTTTAATATACCTTTAGACGTTTTGTTGTATGCAGGGTATAAAAAGCAAAAAGTAAAACTAAACTAAAATAAAAAACACATAAAAACAGCATAAATGTTAAGCTGCCAACGACGATTCCTCAACAACAAGAATAAGAATGAAAAAGCGAACAATTTTTAAGCGTCGACAGCCGCGTAGGCTGTTAAAACTTTTCTGCCTTTGACCCATGCGGCGTATGAGCAATATGCTGAATGTTTGTTTGCTTGCTTATTTCTGATTTTGAGGAAGAGTGTGAGTGCTGGAGTGTGTGCTAAATTATTGTACATAAAATTAAGTGTGTTTATGTTATGGTTATTGTATTTACATACATTATATTTGCAATTTAATAATGAACTTTGAACATTAAAATCTGATTTTTTGGCACTTATTTAAATTTTGAGGAAGACTCTATATGAGGTTCTTTAAGTTGGGAAGTTTAATACCTTAAACAATTTTGCTAAATAAAATGTTACTGTAAATGTCATGCAAAAGTCAGTAAACATTTTAAAGACACAGCCATTGTGAATTTAAACATAATTTGGAAACTCTTGAAAGCTACCATAAATATGATTTAGACGTGTCCAAGTGTTTTAAATTCTAATTAAACACTTTATCAAAATTATGATTGTATTGTAGGGCTTAAAGCGACTTTACCTTAATACTGACTACATTGACACTTTTTCCTTTGGGTAAGCTCTTTTATGTTGCGCCTTTGCCCCAGTCAAGTTTCATCATCATCACCATCAGCATCATCATTATTCTGTAACTTGTGCTGCTCTCTCACTGTCGTTTCCATCTTTTGGCTCGAATTTTCGCCCACAATTTACACAGCTGACTTTTTGTTTTGTCGCCTCTGCACATAAACCAGACACTCAGGTATACATATAAATACAAATACAACTACATATACATGTATATAAGCATAAACATGTACATCTCTATATATCATATAGGAGTAGAACAGCCAAAAGTCTGAGCTCTTTGGCTTTCTGCGCTTGTGTTTTGTGTTTTTGCTTTCAGTCAGTCAAAGTTACTCCTGCCATTGACTGAAAGCTACTCTTCTTTCCTCTTAGCTTCCTGATTACCCTCCCTCTCTTTCCCTGTCTTTCGCCATATTTTCGCTTTCAAGAAAATAAGAGAATAAGAGGGGTATAAATTTAAAAATTTCGGAGCTGCGTGTTTAAAGCTCATAATTATCACGCGTTGCACATGGCGTATACGTATTGTGTGTTCTGTTTTTAATGGAAATTAATGCCTCTGCTGCTGCTAATTGCACATTTGTTGTTACAGTTGTTGTTGCTGTTCCCTTTTTGCTTTTTGATAATATGAAAATTTATTGTTTTTATGCATGTTTATTATCGTCATATATATTTTGAAAATTTAATTTAAAAAAATATATACATATAACAACTCAAACCAAAATAACAAATATGCTCTGCTTACAGCGCTTTAATAAACTACATACATATGTATATGAAAAAGTAATCCAGTCGAAAAATACAAATTCACTTTAGCTGCATCATTATTTATTTAACAAAATAACAAAATACAAAACAATTTCAACAGACACGAAAAAAGTAAGATACAAATCAGCAAAAGCATTTGCATAAAACCCTCAAATGTCGTGTAAACTTTTCAATATTTTATAAATTAATTTCATCATCATAAAAATCAGGAATTAATGTAGTGCCTAATGCCATGTGTAATAATATCATGTAAAAGCGATAAAGTAATTTCATAAAAAGCATAACAGAAAAAAATTACAAAATTAACGGTATTATATAAAACACGTATACACATAGATGTATACAATATTTATTTATTGATAACAAAAATAATAAGTTGAGTAAACATAACAAAGCCGTCGTGCATATTAACAAGAGCAAACAAAGTAGAGCTGCGACAAAAAAAAATTGTTATAGCTTTATTAAAATTGCAAATTCTGCACAAATTTTTGGCCATTAATGCATACAATTTAATAGGCAGTAACAAACATTTGCCCGAAAGAATGATGCAATAACGTGAATAAAGAAAATAAAACACAAATATATTGATAATAAATTTATTCGTATATACTTGGGTAAGTTTGCTTTTCAATTGCATATCAAATATTTGCATATTACGATATTATTGTTACGTTTGAACAGTTTCTCAAAAATGTAAATTTCATTTGATATTTGAAATCAGTGTTTTTTTTTAAAGATATTCATAGACTAACATTTAATATTCATTTGTATATTTCATTCGATTTATGCTTGTTTGAGCAGTGATTAATTTAAAGAGGATGAACTGTGAGTTACGTTTTACTTTTAGTGAACTTGTAAAAAGATATATCGGCATATTTTAGTTGATTAATTAGTCGAGGGTAAACTTTTTTATATATATAGAAATTTTCGACGTTCATTCATTGGCAAATTACTTACTTTGAAACAATAATGCTCTGTCTCTCTTGAATGAAAACTCTTTTCAGTTTATGCAGTTTTCATGCAACTCACACCACTTGCCACAAACTCGAAAAGAGAAACTTTTTATGTTGCTGCTCTTTAACTCACGTAGCTGACGGGCAACTACGCGGCGTCTACATATTACCTATTCTCCTCCTTTCTTCTCGGCTTCCTTTATCCCCGCCACCAGGTGCTCCCATTTCCGTTTCGTCTGGTGAAACCTACAAAACTCCACCGCAAATGTCACATGCAAATTCAGTTTTCCTTGTAACGGAAATGCAAGCGAAAAAGTAGCAGCAGCAACAGCAAAAGATTTTTATGCATAACTTTTTATGTTGCTCATTGTTGAGACTTTGAGGCGGAAAAGAATAAAATACGCCCCATAGGCAATGAGTCTGTGACAGTATGAGTGGATGTGTATGTGAGTGTGTCTCTGTGTGTGTGTATTTACATTTGCGCCATTTTATTTCATTTTCATTTGCAATTTTCTTTTGCGTGTGCACATTTCCTGTGCGACATAGTCGTGACTTTTGCCACTGCAAGCTGACTGACTGTGGGTTGATTGTGGGTTGACTTGGTCTCTGACTTGGTCTACTCTTTACATTTCTAATTACATGCTCATTTTCAACTTGAAACGTAGCGCCAAACGGAAGCCGCTTTGGTAATGATGCTGTTAGGAGTAGCAGACATCCTCCCAATCATCCCACCTCCCAATCCTCCTCTCAACAATCCTGCCAACTCTCAGTCATAATATTCTGTGTTGTAAACATAATCGCTTATGCCGTTTAGTTTTATGCGTGCCACAAATGGTGGCAGGAGAAACTCACTCTTGGGATGACTTTATGTCTTTAGTTTTATGCGTGTCACTCAATTCCTACTCTCTTCTCTTACATCTTGTGTAGTGTATGTGTGTGTTTTATTCTGATAAGCGAAAACTTCTTTGCAAATTATTTCACATGTTGCCTGCTGTCCATTCTTTCTTTCTTTAATTCTTTTTTATGATTTTGCTCTAATTAGCAGCGCCTTCCTTTGCTTCGGACAGTGAGTTTTATATATGACTGACCAACTATTTCCCTCGTCATCACTTTGGGGAGTTGGTTTTTGCTATTAACCATTAGTTTCTACTGTTTTTATTGTTGCGTCCATGTTTTATTTTGTAAATAGACGCCGACAGGGTGTCCAGGTAAAAAGTTGAATGGGAAGTAAAGTAAAATAGCGCATAAAAAAAATATATAGCGAAAAGTTATGGTCTACTTTTTTAACAATTATAATAATTGAGCTTGCTGAAAATGTTTAAAAACTATTTGGGCAATAATTATAAAACTTAAACATAGACTGTTCTACTCCCAATCAAGTAAATAATATAGTATAGTAATATTTAGAAAGGAGAAGATATGATAATAACAACAGTTTAGTCTTCAAAAGTTCTGAAATGTGTAACTTCGAAAGGAAGAAAATGTATAACATTACATTTTATAAAGATATGAAGTGATCCTTCTGTAAAGATATGAAAGTCTCTTATGACTATCACTATCTTGTACTAGTTAGAATTATTTGATGAAGTTATTTATTTGAAATTAAATTTTCTTCATTTATAAATTCTCAACAAGAACACAATCACGTAATTCGTTGTACATACGTTAACTAATGGTCAGAAAAAATGGTCAAGTTTTAAAATTGGTTGTATATTCTGACATCACAGCTAAATAAATAATAAATCACAGTAATTTTACAACCAATGGAATTCTATACTTTTAATAGTGTTACCCCAAAATCGTTATTTTTGTATTGTGTCCCTGGACTGCGACTTGATACAATTCCCACCAAATGCTTGACCTGTGACTTTGTGACGGTTCAAATGGTTTTTGGTGGTGTTGTTGTTTTTGCTGTTGCTGCTGTTCTTGTTGTGGTTGTTGTTGTTGCTTCATTGTGTTGCCTTCCTGGGGGCCAAAGTAATTAAATCAATGTGCACGCTGTTCGCTGTTGCTATTTACTACTGTGCTTGCACTGGTTTTCAGTCTGCTGTAGTTTTAAAAGGGGGTTAAAAGGGTGGTAAAAAAGGGGGGTTTTTCTGGTACTGCGTTTTAATTTCCATATTACGTGCGGCCGTAGAATTTATCATCGGGGTACAAGCGCAAACACACGTAGACATTTTGGGCCATGCAAAGTTAAACTAAATAAATTGCATAATCCACAAAACAAATTGGAAAATGCAAACCGAACCCAAACAATGAGCATAAAGGAAACAACAACACCCAAAAAACCACCCACAACATCAAAAACCAAAACCAACACAAACAACACTAGCTGGTCATTATTATTGCTACCAATGGATTTACAGCTGTTGTTATTATTATGCTCGTTGTTGTTGTTATTGTTGTTGCTGCTGCTGCTGCTGCTGCTATTTGTTGTTGTGTATCGTTGCTGTTCACAAATATTTATGCCAAATAACTCAACTTTTGCTAATTGCATATTTGGTGTTCATTAGGGTCATCCTACAGTACAGGTCAAGTGCCTCCAAACGACAAACACATGTATGCGTTAAATGTATTTGCTTATATGTATGTGTTTGTGTGTGTGTGTGTGTACATACGCCTAATGTGGCACTTGATGCATGCATGTATGAGTAAGGAAATTCAAAACACATTACATACGATTGTGTTGTAAATATAATGAAAAGTAAATACATAAAGCAAATTACATTCTTTTCCCGTCTCTCTGTTTGTATATTTTTAAAAAATTTCTCATTTGTTTGGCAAATGAAACCGAAACTGCTGCAAAATCAGAGATGAAAAACAAGAATAAAACGCATTTTTAAACAAAACGAAAACTGTATGCTCTAAAAAATATTAATATCATTTGGGTTATAGAAAACCCTTTGTTGCACTGTTTTTATTATTAAATAATTATTTAAGTGTAATTTAAGGCTTCAATAATACAAATCAAATAAATATCATTTAATGTATGAGGTTTTTTTAAATACAAAAAATAGTTTGGCATTTTTGGTATACCATATTTTATTTTAGAATAGTTTTTATAATAAATTGAATTAGTTTCGCCTCAAATTTTATAGAAGAAAATTTTGATATTCAGTATAAGTTCGGCACTAGACACTTAAATCGTACATAGGTTTTTTTCACAGCATCAACAAACATTTTGGTTTAGTTGATATACCCTTTACCAAAAGTTTAAGGTACTTTTACACAAATGAAAACAAAAACAATGAAAACAGAGAGGGAGTTCTGAAGCCCAACAACAATCACTCTTAAATACTTGCCACTGATGTTGGGCGCATATTGAAAATTCGTTACAATGATATCCTCGGGCGGCTTAAAAAACAATAACAAATTACTTTTTTAATGCCTGCTGAATACAGACAGCAGTAAGCGTGTGTGTATGTGTGTATGTTTGTGTGTATGTATTTGACAAAAGATTTTGCTTGTTGCGGGCTGGGAAAACATTTTTCCATATTAAACCAGCGGGCCTGCGGATGAAGAGCTACCTGCTGAAAATCGATTAAGCTTTTTGGGTATAACTGATTGTTTGCTGGTTGTGCGACTCAAATGGTGAAAAGGGAGGGGGGGGGGGAATGGAATGGCGAATGGCTGCGCTTCGGCTGTTGATTGAAAAGTTGGCAAATTGGGAGAATGAAGAGCACTCTACTCCATGCTCCATGCCAGGGAAACAGCAGCTGTAGCTGTAGCTGTATCTGATATCGTTGCTTTAACGTGCAGACAATAACCAACATGTTTATGTTTATACTCTGGGGAACTCGGTCTCCCTGCTTACCATCTACCATCCTCGGCATCAACTCCAACTTCATTTCTATCGCATGGATTCTTTGCCTGTTACCAAAAACAACTTTTGCCAGCATTTTCGTTCTCGTCTTTCGCTTGCCTTTTAAATATTCCACATTCGCATTCGCATTCGCATTCGTATTTCTGTTTAGCATTTTCAAGGACGCGTTGCTTTGATGAGCTACCCACAGACACACACACACACACACACTCGCAAACAATCACACTCACACACAACAAACTTTATTTCAGTGTCAGATAAAGTATACTCAGGAATTGTGGTTCGGCCCTCAGCTGTAAGTTATTCAATATTTTGGGTGTGTATAAAATTACTAAAAGGGTTTCTCTATCATTTTATATAGCTCTGGATGCTGTTTGGTCCTGTTTATATGAGCAGCTGTAAAAACATGATGGCTAAAAGTTAAGTTAATGTTCATAATACTCCCACTAAATACATATAAACAAACCCCCCTCTCTTTTATACAAACATAAATTTAAATGTTGCCCAACATCAAGTGAAATGTATGCTGCATCAGCTGGAAATGAAGGCAAATGTTTGGATTGGTGGTACCAAAATTTAAAGAGCTGAAATAATGGAAATTCTTGAACAAAATAATTTAATTAACCTACTAAGAAATACCACAGGTTTAATTATTCAGGATAGTTTCTCTATCAGGATTTGATTGATAGATGGATTAAGGCATATTTTTCATAACCTATTATCAATAAAAGGTGTAGATTGGTACATTATCTGTCTTTGTTTTAATGTCAGATTGAAATGAAACTTTCTGGTAAGATCCGAACTACAGTATTTATGAAATATGCCACAAGTTGTTCTTGTAATATCTTTTTCTACAAGATATACAAGAACCCATATACAACGCTTGGTATTTATCTCTTGCTCCTAAATCCTTTTCGATCTAGGTGATCATTTTCTTTGTACTTATTTAAGTACCTATTAAGTTCAAGCTCTTACTATTAACAAACTTACTTTATATACTTATGTGCCTATACGTATTACAAATAAATTGCAAGACTCTGTCAACGATGAGGATTGTTGAGTCCATTTAAATCATGTTGTGAATTCATTGCTGAGTGCATTCAAATCGCCTCAGAGTTTATACGCATAATGCTGCAATAAGCAGTTTACTGCAAACTGCAGCAATTGCTACAATCGCAAGCAGCTTCAGAAACGGTTGCACATTGCCTTTTGTGGCGCCATGCAATTGCTGCTGGAGCCGCAAGCCAATTTATGAATATCCAACATTCAGTTTACGAAACTTTGAACCATTTATGTATGTTGCCGATGTACTCATAAATTGCCTCATTTCGAGAGCATATAATTTCACATGTCATTTGGTCAAACAGTTCTGGAGCTAAGATTATTTGACTATCAAATAGTAAAGAGTATTATACTTTCTTATGTTTATATAAGAATAGTTATAATATATAATTTAAATGCTATTATGATTTTTTGGTATATTACATAATTAATTTATATGACTGTAAATATATATGGATCTTTCTTAACTTTTATATGGTAAACATAATTGTATAATAAGGTGTTTGGGTAGGATAAATCTTTTTGATTACCTACTTCAATCCTTTCGGACTTGATATTTAATTTATTTTGTGGTATTTTATACACAATATATCTAATGACATATTTGTTTTTAAAAATAAGACCTTACCATCTAAAGAGTTTTTGTTTTGTAAAATATTTAAACCATATAAATTTTCCAATTTACATTTAAGTTAGACTTTCCTTCTATCAATGCAATACATACATTCTGTCAAAATAGTAATACTCATTTCTGGCAGTGTATATACAGTGCATATACTTAAGTAAATCTTCTGCCGCTTATTGAATTCGCAATGCATTTATGTTTAAACAGTTTTTCATATGTTTTTTCTTCTGCTATTTTTTATATATTGCAAGATTATTGTGAGATTTATGAGCCATTTTGATTGGCTTTGGCATAAAATATATTGGCTCACGTCACAACATAAACAAGTTAGCCAGCCGTTTGCCTGTCGTATGGGTGATAAACAAAAAGAAGCGAGACGTTGTGCATACGCCGTGTATGTAGGTATCTACCATACAGTAGTATGCCATGTATGCACTAGCTGTGAGCAACTAACGTCGCATTCGTGTTTATCGCTTAAATTGCTAAAGCATCTTATAGATACAAAAGCGTTGTATTGTATGTACTACGTGGGTGATGCAAAGAAAATCAATAGAATGTGTTTAATAAGCTGAAACTGTGCTTAGATAACACGTCTATGGGCGAGGTTTTTATTGTTGTAGATGAAACAGGAGACGGGAAACAGGAAACACGAAAGAGAGAGAGTGCTAAAAGTGGATGGGAGAGATTGAGGATGGATACAAAACACTTGTCTCTTGTATCGTGTAACACGTGCCATGAATTTTAATATAATTTAGTCGCTTGCCGTTTAATCAGCTTTCGAATTTACCTTTTATAGGTGCTCGTATCTAATTTGAGTATCACTTTAGTCGTTTCTTCTGATAATATTAAGCTAATGCCTCAAATCTGCCAACGGCATTCAAATGTATATATCTATCTATTTCTTTTTGTTGTTGTTCAACCTTTTTTTGACAAGCTTTCATTGACTCAACCAAATTTTGTTTCGCCTTTTCTTCATGGCTTTTGTCGTCGTCGTTGTCGTTGGTCACTAACCCAGACAACATTGCCCTGAGCGAAAACTGACCGAGAACGAGTCCCTCGGACCTTGGTTTGGCCTCTATTAGTAGCCTGTCATTCTTGTCTTTGTTGCTCTCGTTGATGTTATTCTTGCTTCTACTGCTGTTGTTGTTGTTGTTATTTTTGTTGCTGCCTTTTTATTATAATATATATGGAACTCTGGTCTGGTCTTCGTTTAGTTTCTAACTGCGCTTTTTTGTTGCCTTTTTTTGGTTTTACTTTTTGTATTTTATTATTTTTAGAGGCTCCACTCTCGGTTAGTTTTTATACAATCTTGTGCATGAGTGTTTGTGTTTTTGTATGTGGCAAGCGATGACCTTCCATTGTCATTTGACATTTTGTGAGCACTTTCGAAGTGTAGTCTTCGCTGTGCTAAGCTCGACTACAAATTAAAGGCTATTAAAGCATCGAACTCAATTCAAATTTATATATGTAGATTATACTCTAAACAAGGTTTTATTAAAATCATATTATATCTAGACTTTATGAATAAGCTCCTAATGTTGGAAGTCACGCTAGTGTTTTCACAATTGGTTTATCCAAATAAATGCGCAACTAATTTGAATATCATTTTTCAGTTTAATAGAAAACTAATTTTGAAAGCGTAATTGTTTAAATTGGGACTGTATTAAATAATCAATAATATAAAAGTTTCTGTACAAGTTTTGTTCTACATACATCAATTTAAAATTTAAATAGAAACTATTTTGAATAATAAATCTATACTCTGTAATTACGTAAATATATTTAATTCAAGTACAATTTGTACATATGGTAAATATGAGAGCTATTTTTCGAGCAGAATAACAGATAGACAAACAGATAGGTTTGTTAAGTCCCCTTCTGTCTAACACAGTAAACAAGAAGTAAATAATATATTAAGCAGTTCAAATATGAAATTAATAGAAATGTTTATTTTATGTTTATTATGTTTATACAAAGGTATGAGTGTTTGGTGTATTATTATTAACACAATTCAAATAAAGTTCCATGTTCAAGTATTAATATTGTGTCCTTTAGATATCTTAAATTGGCTAAAGTAACGATCGAACAATCTACAAAAATGAAACAAGTTCTGTTAGACTAAGGACTCCTTTTAAAAAGTAAGGGAGTACTTTCGAGAGTCTCTAGTCTGTAAGAGTTTAAAATGGTAATAGTTATTAGCTTACTTCTTTTGCTTTTCTAAAAAGCTTATAACTTTAATGTGAACAATATTTTCTTTTCATATGCATATTTCACACTTCTATCCACATACTGTCAGGCAGCTCGCATCATTCTTGTAATTATGTTAAAACAATTTTTGGCTCACACACACACACCCACATACATACAATTTTTTTTCACTTAACGTTCAAGTGGCACTTTCCCTACATCCACACTCCCAATTTCCAACACACACCCAACATACACACCCACTGCACGTAGTGCTCTTTCATCATTCTTAAAAACGAAAATATTTATAGAAAAATGTTTATGCCCGACGGCGAGTTTTATGCGAGCTGTGCCTGAATTTATGCGATTTCTTCTTTCCTTTTTCTTCTTCTTCTTATTATTATTTTTCTTTTTTTGGGATTGTTGTTGGTGTCTGTGTGAGAGCAATTTGTGTGCTGTGTGCCAATATTTGTAGCCACAGCTCGGCGACCATATCAAGATCATAATCTTTATGGCTATTGCCGAACCAGCCCAAAAGCGTAACCGACCAAACCAACGAATGGATGAACGGGGCGAAAACAACTCGAGCGACAAACAAGCAATGAAATCAAATAAGCTGAGGGTACAACCAACAACAACAATAACAGAAACGGCAACACCAATAAGAACAACAACAACATCAACAGCAACAGCAATAACAACAACAAATTGTGTGTGTCACATAAATTATTTGCTGCTGAATTGGCAATTATTTGTTGTAATTTATTGTGTGATAAATTGTGTGTATGCGACTAGTGTATGTGAGTGTATGGAGTGTGAGTGTGTGTGTGTATTTGTGTGTAACTGCTGGGTTATGTGTTTTTTATTTAATTTAAAAATAATTAATTTGCCAGCAAAACGCAGCTCAGCATTTGCAGCAGCAGCAGCAGTCAAACAAATTAAGCGCCCAGCATTGTTTGTACTTCCAACAGACACATACATATATATATATATAGATATACACATTCACACATACAAAAATACATATGCAAATGCTTGCATTATGTGCAGCTGCTGCCGTTGCAACAACAGCTTGCCTACAATATGTAATGACTTAAGTCAACGATGTCAATCATTGTTGTCATCTTCATTTAATCAATATATACATACTGAATGTGTCTCTCTGTGTGTGTGTGTGCGTGTTTCTGTGTGTCTATCAGACGGACATTCATTTTCACTGCTGGTTGCAACAGTTGCTGCCACAGTTACTGCTGTTGGTGTTGCTGTTGCTGCTGATGTTGGCATAAACTCAACTCATCTCCATACGAATCAATGAATACGCGTTCATTCTCTCTGTCATCAAGCCAACTGCTTTCAGACTGATTTCCTCCTTATTCGAAGTCACTCATTGGCAACGCTTGTCTATTTATTTAAAATAAGGCTGCTTCCCAAAAAGGATAATATTGTTAATTTAATAAAATTACAAAATATTAAAAGAAATAACTATTAGCGAAAAAAAAGTTTTAAAATTGTAAACACTATAAAAAGCCCTATTAAAGTAGTAAGAAAGTCTCTTTCTTTTATTGATCATTTTTTGTCGAATTTCCATTTGTCTGCCTACATTATTTATTGCTGCAATCTTTTGTTATTATAACGTTTATCCATCTAAAAAACAAAATTTGAAAAATTTGATTGTTAAGCTTCAACTCAAACCTGATCGCTTTCATACCAATTTGTATAACGCCATTAGTTAAGTGTTTGATTAAAAGATCAGAAAGTAATATATTAATATTAAAAAAATAAAAAATAATCTTGGAATAAGTTTGAAAACTTTGTAATATCTTTTTCTAAAGAATTTTATTCGCTTAAGTTCCTTAAGAAATAAAGGCAACTGAAAATATCAATTTTTTGGGCTACCAGCATTTTATTTAATAGTATTAAAATAAATTTTGATTGTTGAGTAATTTAAATAACTTCTATTTTGTTTTAATAATTGACTACGACAAAACTTTACAGTAAAAAGTCTACATTCATTTTAATAAAAATGTGCTTCACTTAGTAACAATCTATCATATAAATCTTTTTCAACATTCGATTATATGCAATGAATATTCTTCTTGGTGTTGGGAACACTCTAATAAGTGCACAGACTCGACGCGAGGCGTGAATGTATCAAAAGCCTTAATGGATTAAAAATCCTTGAAGCCAACAGCAAGTACTTGCACTCACCCGCACTCACATTGATGAAGCGAGCTCATTAATTGCACACACACACACACTTACACATATCACACACAGACTCGCTGAAAGCAGCTCAATAAGTTAACATTGCAAGTCAGTGCGCTGGAAAGTATGCAACACAGTGCGAAAGTCGTTTGAGCTTTGAACTCAGTTTCGCCTTCTTGTACCCACTGCATGGTAACAACACAAGTGTTAAGGACTTTGCCTTGTATTAAGTATATGTGTGTGTGCGCCAATTTTTCAATTGCTTGCATAATTAAAATATTGCGCATACGCAGCGTGGAACTACATTTATTGATGCTGTGCTTGCTTCTGCTTTATGCTGCTGCTGCTGGCGCTGCATTGAGTAAGAGAGCAGTGAAAGACATAAATCTTTTTGCCATTGTAGACTCAGAGACACAGGCACAATGGGAAGTCAGGAGTCGTATTCGATTGCCTTGGGTATAATTTACGATCTCTGGACCCATTCTGGCTGTAGGTTGTCATTGGGTTCATCGTAATGCCTTTAATAGCATTTGCTTTGCTGCTGCGCCTATGAAATATGAGCGCAAATTGATGTCATTTTGGTGTTTTGGCTTTGAATTTACATTTTGGTTATGGTTTTCGGTTTTGTGTGAGTGGTACATTAATTGGTTTGCTTGGCTGTCGCCAAAGCTTTAGCTTAAATTAATTTATCTACATGCATATATACATATAATGCTATTTAGCATACAAACATATATCGCCTTTGCTTTGCCTATTTTATGACCAATTAAATTTATGCATTACCAATTGCATTTTCTATTTGAGGTTTAGCGCGTTTGTGTCCGCCATTTAAAATTAGTCCCAGCTTATTTTGGATAAACATTTATTTTTGCCAAATTATTTTTGCATATTGATATTGAAATGCAAATTTAATTTATTGCTTTTATACAAATTTTGCAAAAACAATTTTTTATTACGTACATTTTAATGCTGAGATTGCATAGAACTGATTTCTTTTATTTATGTGCTTTTTGGATTAGTTTGTTGAAATTGATGTGGCTCCATTAAAATTTAGTTTAAGTAATTGGAAAAATTTGTATATTTATAGTTAAATTATTTTAGAGAGCGAAAAGCATTTCGGTAATTTTTATTAATGTCTAAAGTCACTCCAAACAGTTTTTATATTCAAAGAGAGGTTTTTCTGCTTATTAGTTTTCTTACATTTAAGATTTAATCCGTCAAAGCAATTCAAGACTCTGGTTTATAGTTCATTATTGAATGATTTGCTTCAAATAAATTCTTGTGTTATCAAAAAAAGAAAACATTTAAAATTTCACAGTAAATTTTCCTTTTAAATATTCTTTATATTTTTGCTCTCATTTACTTGGCCTAATCGATGACTTTCTGCAGCAATTTCTAAAAGTTAGTTTCGCGTAGTTTTTTTGCATTCGAATCTCATTTAGTTTTCTCACAAATTTCTCTCAGGCAAATTGAAAAACGTTTAAGCAAACTATGCAATCGAGAAACCGAATTCAAACGACTCGAACCACAAACGGTCAGGCATTTCGACCAAATTGAGTCTGACCAACAACCGACACAATACTGAAAGGTAGAAAAAAAAAGAAACAAAAACAAATTCGTTCAGTTGCAGCTGCAGATGCCACTGCTGTTGTTGTTGGCATTGCCAATTTAAGCGCAAATGCAATTGGAATTTGCAAAGAATATTTAAACAAACGCACACACACACATACACACACACATTCACACCAATCTGGCAGAGGTCAGGAGAAAAACGGGTAGCATAAAATTAACAGAAGTGTTGAGCAAAGTGCATGCGTAATGCGTTACAAAAGTCGGACGTGGTCTGTGTTGATATATGTCGGATGATGTCCGTCATGTTGCTGTTTCACTGTACATGTACGCGTATGTGGAATGTGGTTTTGTGCTCATTTTGGTATTTGCCCTGTCAGTCAGCAAAATGAGCGTAAAAATTGTAAATAAATTACCACAGCAGACGCCAAGTAGGGCCAATTAAAATATAGTTAATTGTTCAAGTTCCTGGCGGTAAGTTGAAGTTGTGGCAGCACCGGCAGCTGCAACTGCAGCAACGGCAACAGAGAGAAGACAAAGTCAGGCGAAACAAGTTTGCGCTTAAATCATAGCCTTCATGCCTGGAGTGCAGTCTATGCCAGATAAGGCTGCAAAAGTTAGCTACGTCTACAACAGAGGCAGGCAGGCATGCATGAATGCATATGTGCGATGGCTGGCGAAGGCATATAACTCATACGACGTGTGTGACAGCAGTTGCCTGAGGAGCAACTTGAATATACTACGAGTAGTTGTGAATCTGTGGACTGAGACCGTAAGCAGGCGACATTTGAAACTTCTACTCGTACTTTAAATGCCATCGAGATATAAAACTTTTTCGCAATCTAGTTCGGCGTGATGATAATGAAATGAAATACATGAATATCTAATGGCTAAACAGAATCACGTATATACTATCGTGAAATAAGTAAATGTGTTTAAGTATATTTAGCAATTAGTGATACGATTTGATAAGAGGCACATGTACATGTTATATATAACTTAAACTTAGTAGAAAATGAATGACTTCATTTATACAATACTAGGGAGTTTGCCCCCTGCTCGCTTCGCTCGCCAACCCCCGGCTCGCTACGCTCGCTGAAATCTCGGGGAAAAATGTGAAGTGAAAATAGGAAACATTTCTCACAGCTATAGCCAGACCTTATGTCATTTCTAATTAGATAGCGGGAATTGTAAATTCAATTTTTCCCTGTAGTTGGACTTAAGATAATAGTAATAAGTAGCACTTTATATAATATAGAGAATTTACATTTTCGCTGCTCGCTGTTTTAAAGTTTTCGCTGCAATTGGATTATTGCAGCAAGAGCGAGTAACAGTGCCATATACTGAAAATTGATTTTGAAAGCCGCAACACAAATGAATCGTTACACCCCCCCTCCCCTCCCATCCCCTTGTCCATCTTCTTTTGATTGTTTATTAAAAGCATTAAAAGCCACTGTTCCTATGGCAGCTATACGATATAGTGATCCGATCTTGACCAAATTTTCTCAGGATGTAGCAGTGAGTACGAAATCATAATCTGTGAGTTTGGTTGAGATATCTCAAAAAATAACAAAGATCTTCATACAAAGTTTTTATTTGCATCTGGTTGTTCCTATGGCAGCTATATGATATAGTGGTCCGATCTTGACCAAATTTTCTCAGGATGTAGCAGTGAGTAAGAAATACATAATCTGTGAGTTTGGTTGAGATGTCTCAAAAAATAACAAAGATCTTCATACAAAGTTTTAATTTGCATCTGGTTGTTCCTATGGCAGCTATATGATATAGTGGCCCGATCTTGACCAAATTTTCTCAGGATGTAGCAGTGAGTAAGAAATACATAATCTGTGAGTTTGGTTAAGATAGCTCAAAAACAAAAAATTTCATACTAAGCAATTTTGACCTTTGATCCCCATTTTAGCCCCTTCCAGTGGGGATATAAAAAAATCCCGTCTTATTGCACGATAATTATGTCTCAGCTATGTTGTGTAAAAATTTCATTTCAATATCTTGAACCGTTTGGCCTACAGCGTGAACTAAGTGAGTCAGTGAGACAAAGAGTTTTTATATATATAGATGGATAATGTATGCAATCTGTATAACAAAAAACTCACAGTGTTAAAATAATTATATACTGTTTAAATAAAGCTAGTGAGAAAGAGTTAGAGAGCGTGAAAGAAACTAGTGAGAAAACTACCAAACTACCAAATTTAACTCACGCTGTGTGAACTTCAACCAAAATGACCTCAAAGAGTTTCTTAAACAAGAAGTACTCGTAGTTAAATAGTTAGACCTCGACCAAAGCCTTTTTAATTGCCATTGTAAAATGCCAAGTGACTTTGCAGCTCTCAGCTTGGCTGGCTACTGGCTTGGCCCTTTTGTCCCTTTTCTCCTGCTGAGCTCGTCGTCGATCCCTTCACTCACAGACTGAGGAGGCCTTACACTTTGATTTATGCACGAACAAGCTGCCAAAACGTCTTTTGGCTGTCCCCGTCTACAACGATTTCAATTTGCGTTAACTAGTCGGCCTGGTTCACAGACTCGACTCAACTGCCTGCCAGCCACATGCCGTCTCCTTCTTTTGCCCCATCAGGAAATTTGCTTGGTGTCTCCATCTCTTCCAATTCCGACTCCATCTGGTATTTCGGGCAAACCCTTTTGCTGTCGTTGGCGACAAGCGGACGGTGTTCGCATCCGGCATTTCCATTGTCACGGCCTTCCATTGCGGCACGCCATTCTGTTGATTTGATTTTGCTCGCCTTGTTTGTGGGCGTGTCCCTTGCACAATTTCGCATGTGAAATTTCCTACACTGACATGTCGTCAGTCTCCACATTCACATTGTTGTTTTTATTTTTCGGCGAGTTTGGTCGGTAATTTTTTAATGCATTTAAACGGCTGACAAGTGGCCCACGGCTCGTTTTGTTGCCTACTTTTGTGCGTTGCCCATGGACGAACTCTTGAAATATGCAAAAACCGCTAGCACTTACGACCACCAAACACACACACACACATATACATAGCGACCTGCCCAAAATTTAGACATTTCCAGTTTCAGTTTCTGCAGTCAAAAACGAAAAATGCCATCGCATACCACAAAAAAAAAGTTTTGTTTTGTAGTTGTAGGCCTAACATTGCATGCTTTGAAACCATGTTGAGATATGGAAAACTGCGACCTGGACCTTTGCATAGTTGCATTTTAATGCTCTATTTCAATTGGGCGTTGCGGTTTCTTATTGTATTTGAAAAATTTAATAGGAGCTAACAACAATTTATATTAATTACTGAAAGTAAAGTGAATGTATGTATGTATAAAATTACCAATAAAAACGCTCGTTATTATAATTACGGCAGCTTCTTGAATAACTTTTCATAATTTCTATTTATCATTAAATTTTGCAATTGAAATTATTAATTAAAATATACTTAAAATTAAAATGCAATACATATTTAATAAATGACTTGAGCTCAACAATTTTAATTATAACTAAAACAAACAATCTTTTGATTTATTTATTTTTAAAACTCTTTTTTAATAACATTTAAATAAAATACAACAAAAAAGATGCTCATGTTCCTATATCTATTTCAAACCGTTGCTCATTGAAATTTTTGACAAAATATGAAATTTAGACAATTTTTAAATTCATTTGGAAGCTTTTTCTCTTTTCACATAAAGAAGAAAGTTTTGGTATTTAGGTTAAGTTCAAAAGGGTATGTTTACTGCGACTTGTTGATCCTTTTATTTAGTTGCATGTTGTTTTTGCACTTCAGTGCGATGCTCGTTCTCAGAGCCCATAAAAAATTGAAATAGAATACAAACATGTTGGCAACTTTTCGCTTCACAACAACAGCAGCAGCAGCAGCAACAACTCCCCGCCTTTCTGTCTGTCGGTTTGTCTGTCTGTCTGTTTAGCTGGCTGGTTTTGGCCTGCCTAGAGCAGCAAACAAGTTTTAACTGATTACGTTTGCCGTTGATAATGTTGAGTGACATTTGGTTTTCGTATTAACTTAAGTGAGCGACAGACCCTCCTTTCTCTTCCCTTCTTGTCTATCTAGTGGCATGTGTGTAGGTAAAATTGTGGCTAAAACGCCCCCCTATCTACGCCCTTTTAGGTAGGAAGGCATTGCGAGTTAGTGCGGCATTTGCGTGCACACTGATTGCCAAGGGGCTTGTGTTTCAATTAAAACGATTTTTTAATGTGTGTGCGAGTTGCTGTGCTGCGGATTTTAAGGGTGATAGGGATGATGAGGGGGGAACCTGGTAACATTTTTAGAAATGTAAGAAATTAATTTCGTGACGTAGTATTCTAATGTGCAATGTGTATGATATTTTTATAGCTCTCATGCAGGTGAGTGCACATAAAAAAACTTTTCATACGCTCTTGATAAAGTGCTTGATAAACATGACCTTTCATCTCAGGAATCATTCAAATACTTAAAGTTAAGCTTGTTACGATTCTAGTGTAATAAAATTCTAGTTAATTGTTAGGTAATATAAATATTTGAGATCTATTAAAGTACTTAACAATCATTATGAATGAAGGTTAGAATTGCCTAATAGATTGAATTTTAAATTGAATATATAATTTAGTTAAATATATTTCGTTAAAACCAATTTCAATTCATAATGAGGCCTATAAACCTGTTTTTTTAATCTAACAAAAAGATACACTTTCATTATTAATTTCCTTGCTAAACCTTACAATAAAAGGGCATATTACACACTTCCAGACTGCAGAACTTACATCTTGATAACCAACAGCAACACCTTTGACTCAGGTGATCAAAAGTAGATTACTTTCCAGTTGTGTATGTGCAACTATCATGTATTATAGTTGTTCGGCAACCCTATTTGTAGCACAGCAACCTTATCATTACAAGAATGTGCATGTTCAACATGCTCGGACAACACAACTCAACATTTGGCCTTCAAATAAAAGAAAAAGCCTTAACAATTGTCAAAAACTCGTGCATATGTAACTGTGTTGAGAGAGTACCTGACTGCCCAAAAAAAAAGGGTGGCCTTAACCTTAGCCAGTTTAGCAAGCAGTTGGCCTGCTGTTAAAATGCATATATCTTTTAAGCCCTTTTGCCAAACCAATAAACCAGCACTTAACCACAATTACCCCCTTTGCAAACAAGAACGAGTTTAACCGGCCAGCAGCAGCAGCAGCTCTTGCAACGTTTTTATGCCTCAACCTTATACACAGACACTGTGTACTGTGTGTGTTTCTACATGTGTATGTGTGTGTGTGGGCTTGTGTGTCGACAAAATCATGTGCACTGCAATCAGTCTTCATTTACACTTTGCACCTGCGGCGCTCTCTTGCTGCCAGCTTCGATGCCAGCAACACGAACATGGAGAGCAGTTGAGTTGAGCAGTTAGCAGTTAGCAGTTAGTAGTTAGTAAGGTGAGCGGTAAGGGGGTAAGAGGTTAAAAGAGGGGGGACGACAACTTTGAACCTGCATGCAAGAGCAGAGTCAAAGCACAGGCTACCCAAAACGCTGAGCTGAGTGTGAGTTACACAGAGAAACAAACAAACAAACAAAACATTTCATATAGGGGCAAAAAGTGATGGGAAGGGGAGAATGGTGGGGTAGTATAAGGGGAGGGTATTCTGAACTTTGGTGCTTCGTTGGAAAGTGAAACAAGCTGATTTTTATTATAACTATGTGTATTACAATTGTTGTTGCTGCAACTGTTGTACAAAAGTTGCACTTTCATGTAACGCTAACGAGTAACAGCAGCAACAACAACAAAACGAACAACAAAAACAACAACCACAACAACAGTTACATCAGTAACAACAACAACAATAACAATAACATTGAGCTGGAGACCCTGTCCTGATAATAGGGGTAGTCGTATTTCCGTTATTCACCGCGCGCCAGTTTTCATGTTCGGTTTTTAGCTATTGTATTAACTTGACTTTTATTTCATCATTACAATTCTCGTTGTTGTTTTAGGGTTGTTGTTGTTGCTTTTGCTCTGTTTCATTGTTATTGTTAACATTCCGCATAGTGGAGCTGGATATTTAGCTGAAGGTAAGGGCCAAAACCCCCCTTCCAAAAACGACCCTACCCTGCTTCCTTGTAATTGTTGTTTTTTGTTTTGTATGATGTTGTGTTGCAGGCTGTCAGCTTTCTCGTTCTCTCTTTCATTCTCTCCCTCTCCCTCGTTTGGTCTTTATAAATATGAAATATTTTGTAGCTGAGTGAGATTTCAATAGTCCTTTGGGGTTTGCTTTTGGTTTTGCTCTATGTTACGTATACGCCATGATTTTGTTGCCTGCGGGTTGAGTTTCTTTTTCTGTTGTTTTCCATTTGCATTGTGATTGAGAGCCAAATGTTTACCATGTTAATTATAATTACGAGTTCTAGCAGTATTATGAGGGTGCGAATTTCAATAAAGACAACTTGTAGCTTATGTTTCGCATTGTAATGTAAATCTAACAGCAACAACTAAATTTAAAAGCGCTTTTATATACTCTCTAACTGTGGAAACTGTTGAGTTCATTTTTCTTTTAGACAGCAATTAGAATGTTGTTACTTTGTAGCATTCCAAAATGATTAAATAAAAGTAACATAAACTTTGCTTAGATATTTACATATAGGGTATCTGTAAGCCAGCTACTTTTAAAAAGTGCATTCCTACTTGTTACACATGTTGTCTGTCAATGCTGTTGTAACAAAGCTCTTGACAATACACAGAATGCCAAACATTTGTGCTGACTCACAAGGAATGAGTGTATTTGCTGTGAATGGCGGGTTGAGTCAATGACTCAACTCAGCTATGAGCAACGAAGTCAAAATTGTATTCCCAAAACTTTTCAAACTATATTAACAATGGGGGAAAGAGAAATGAATTGCCAATTTACATACCAAAAAATAGTTCATCCAATTTTTAAGTTATATACTTGATGATTACAAAAAGGTGGAAAGGTAACTATTTAAAATGTTCAACTATTTATTGTTAACATTTTGCTTTCTTAGATATTGTTATTGTATATTAAACTATAAATTCTTCAAAGTTAAACTTTATTTCCTCAAGTGTTTTTGTTTACTTTGCATGAGTTCTTGTTTTAATTTTAACTATTTAGTTGGATTTGAAATCCTCATCTTCTATGTATTTTCTCTTCAATATTCAACCTAACCAATTGAACTAACTGTCTCTGGATTTAACATTTTGATTTCTAATTTCCGTCAAAACCAAACTGGCGACAACAATTGACACTGGCAGACCAGAGAGCTGGTCCGGTCAGCTAGTCAACCAAACAGTTTAACCAAAGCTGAGCAAAGACAGACACAGACACCGAGACGGACACAAATTGAGATAGAGAGTCAGAGTTAGAGTCAGAGTCAGAGTCAGAGATACATGAAATAGCCTTTGTTTTGTCATTACAATATGTCAAAATCATTTACACGCCCTGCCACAAACATGGAAACTTCTGCCACTCTATATAGAGAAGTCGGCTATTGCACTCTGCTGTGTGTCTGGTCTGGTTGCATATCATGGCTCAAGGCATGTCAACAAAATTTTGCATTTGCAAACCTTCTCGGCCAAGCTGGGCAACCGCAAATAAGTTTTTGGCTCTTTGTGCATCGACTTTGTTGTAGGTGAATGGTGTATAGACCGTGTACACATACAAGTATATCCTTGTTGGTATGCTTTTGTGTATACTATATATTTAGGTGTGTCTGTGTGATTGTATAGACTATTTGTCTGCTTGTAATTTGCAGCGCAAATGACCGAAAGGTTGTCTGGCTGAAGCTGCTGCTGCCTCTTCTGCTGCTACTACTGTTGGCCTGGCCAAAAGCAAATTATAGCTTTATGAATTAATGATTACGGGCTGGCCATGGAATTTTAGTTAAATTTCCACTACATTTTGTTTATCTTTGTATCCATGTCCATATACCCTAACTAAGGATACTACAAATTGGCTATAAGATTTGTAGATTATAATTTTTCAGCTTTAAAATGTTGAATTGCAATGTTTTCTTTCTTGAATTTTACATTGCGATATTCGTATATTCTTATTAATATTTATTTCTTATCAGTCTCGTCTGATATCTGTTAAGCTTCTGTTCATTTTAATTAAGGAATAACTTTCTAAGCGCATTCAATTTTCATTTGATTCAGAAACTCATTTAACTTGATCGCACGTTGCTCATACGCCATGTGGTATTGCTATTGTCCAAAACCACCACAGTGCTTTGCTGTGTGCTGTGCTGCTCCGACATTTTGCTCATTATAATGGTTAGATTAAAAGCCATTTTGTTTGCTTTGCGGCTAACCAAGTTGTTAATATGCACAATCATTTACTCGAGACGTTTTGGAGTGAAAGACAAAGGCACTTTATGGTCAATATTTGTGAAGCGCAAACTTTTTGGAACCTCTGTATACAGAGAATGGTAGCCAGGCACAGACATATACATACATACATTGAAAAGACATTAAAATTAATTGCAAATTTTGTGCATTGCATTGACATTATATTTGCATTCATAGTTTTGTGCAATCGTAATCCACTGGCCAATAATGTTAATTGCATTTTCATGCTCAATTTTACACGCAGTTTGAAATTAATTTGCAAATTTTATTGAGCGAGTGCGCACTGATATAATTATAAATACATAGATAACGATGTGATATGCTTCGCATTGTTTAATTAGTTATTCGCTCAGAAATGGAACGAGTCTGTGTGTTTGTATTCTTTTGATTGAGTCATATTTGGAGCATTTTGAAAAATTGTTTGTCTAGCCCAAAGTGAGCTTAACCATAAACTAAAATTTAATGTTATTGAGCTACAGACACACTCAAAAAACGCTGAAAGGCGTTTTTGGGAACGAAAGTTGAAATATAACTGGAATCAAAGTTAATATGATGTCAGCAATGGCATAAAGAGCAAAAGCGAAAGGACAACACAATGCGCCTCAGGCGAGAAGAATTCTGAGCACGAGCTCGACTAAAACTTGTGGACCAGCAATTTTTAATGAAAGTGTTTTGTGATAAACATCTCCCTCCTCTGTCTAAAGTCTGAAGAAAAAGTAAGTTTAGACACTGGAAACTGATGAGTTGATTTAAGAGTTTTTTAGAAAATTAAATTGACTGCATTAGTCAAACTGAAAGTATTCTGTTTCGAGCGTTAGATTTTTCGGATTTATTTCTGAAACCAAACAAAAATAATTACATAGTTTCTTTAAACTTATTTATTATTAAACTTAAGATTCAGTATAAATTTACACTAATTGGCTTTTAAAATGGAAATGAAATGAAGAGCTATAAGTTGCGACTTTAAAAAATTCATTTTGTAGCAAAATTCGGCTGAAGTAAAATTTTATAAACAATTCAATTGACACAATTAGAGTGAGAAAATCAAACATTAAATTGAGTTTCTCTAACAATTAAGCGACCATTTAACGCCCATCAGTTGGATGAAAGTAAATTTACTGGTGACAACTTTAAAATTGGCTTCAGATCTCACAAACGCCGACGCCATTTAAGTTAAGCCACTGAAACGCGACTCTTCGGCTGAATTTACGGCCTTGGCTCGGCCGGATTAAGAGCCTGAGTTATGTGTGGAAATAGAGACGCACACATGAGAGTTTGTCGTAGAATAGAACTGTCTGTCGTCTGTGAGCCGGTTTAAGCTAGTCAGTGAGACTAGTCAGAGTGCAATACCATTTTTTTTGGGGCTTAACATTTATTTGAAAGTTATTAGCACATTTTTTCCAATTTTTTTCTTCCTTTGGTGTTGTCGTTGCCGTTGGCGTGTCCTTTTGCTGTGACAAAATCCGCGAGCTCTTTTCTATGTTTGGCTTGGTTAGTTGACTTTCATTGGGAGGAAAATGTCGGCGTTTCCGGTATTTTCATTTCCTATGCGCTCAGTTGACGCTGCTGACGTCGACGTTGGCGCTTTTGAAAATGAGATTCTTGGCACCAATTCAACACTAAATTGATTTTGAACAATAGCATGGAGCGGCGACTCCATCCATTGCTATCTTTGGCAATTTATCTCGCCATGATTTTCAACTCTGCCGTCGAGCGACGCGACGTTTCCGACGCTTTTTCCATATACCAAACGACCAAAACAACAGCAAATTTTATAAAAGGCCGTGTTCAATTTTGATGAAACGACGTTTGCATGCGCTTGCCAAACTTATTCAACTGATTATGTTAGACAAAAATATTTCCTAAAATAATTTCTATTATTTTATATACGCTAAATGAGTATTGGCTTGAACTGATATGAGAGTTGATGGAAAAATATTTATAGATTGTTGACCCTGCTCTTGGATAGTATAATGGCTTATTTAGAATATGTCTGTGTGGGATTGAAAGAGAGAGAGAGAGAGTTACTTTGATAGGCAGATCAAGTTTTCTTTAAAATTAAATAACATATGCAATTGTAGAGCTAGAGGTTTTGCATATATAATCCGAATCACTATTGAAAATCAGAACAAGATCGAATAATAAACAATATATAGTAGATAATTAAAGTGTCTTTTAAGTTGTGTTTTCTCAACTGTAGCCTTTCCTAATAGTTTTTACCTGTCAAAGCTGTAAGTATTTTTACAGGCAATAGCTTTCGTTTTAATCAAATGAGATTAAATCAATAGAAATTTGAAAGAAATTTAATAGTTTTTGTGTGGAGATGTGAGAGTTACTCACATAGCTCATATACCCTAAACAATTGAATAGCAACGAGAACAGTCGCATGCAATTAAAGTTGCAAATAAAAGCCATCAAATTCAATTTGAAGCTCACCCGACTCCAAAATGCCAAAGCAATGCAAATTTATATGTGCCGAGGCCGAAGGATCGTCTCTACTATGCTGGGTCTGTGTTTTTGGGAGGGGGTCTATACAGAACCGGACCGGGTGCTATCATAATTTTTCCGCTGCTTGCACACACAAAGCCATTTTTAGTTTGTGCCGCTGACGCTGCCAACGTCGATGGCGACGTCGACGTCGTAGTTGCCGCTGCCGCTGCCGCCGACATAATCAATAGTTGTGACTTCCTTTAATGGTTTTCCGGTGATTCAGCACTTCCGCATGCCCGTGCAGCGTTGTTCCCATCGCTCGAGCTTTAGCTCTATTATTTTATTTGTGCAAATTTTGCCTCTTTGTCACTTGTTGGACTTGCTTCAATGGGCGAAAGCACTTTAATTTTTGAATGCTTTAAAAGAAATTTATGACCCCGAAGCACATTCTATTAGTTTTTCCAAACAGACAGCAACAACACAATTGACAACAACAACCGGTAAAAAACGTAATAATATATGAAAAATGTCAAATTATGTGCGCGATTTGTGTAGAGTGCGGTTTATGTCGCCCTTTGGCTTAGCTCAATTTTTATGGCCTTTTAAAAACTTATTAATTTTGTCGGTGTGAAATTTATCTTATTTTGCGGTTGCCACTATTCACACACACACACACACACACACACATGGAAAACTGTTTTGTCAGCGCTGAGCAGTGCAAAAAAGAGAATAAAATGAATAAAAAAGCAACCAGCAAGAAATGGCAAAAAAATTGCCATCAGGGCAAGGCTCATAAGCTTTTATAACATTTTTTCACGCGCCGTAGATTTTTGTCAATTTAGTGGGTGTTTTTTTTTACCTACTCGTATATATGTACATATATGTATGTTGGGTTATTTAGCTTAGATTACATGTGTGAGCCAATGCAGGCTTTATATTTTTGAACACTATGCACTGCAATAAATGGGTATTCAGTAAAACTGAATAGTTTGAAGACGGCACAAGCTAAAAAGGTTAAATTTTTCATTAATTATAAGTAACTTTTTGGTACCTGTCTTATTTAAAATTATATTAACAATATTTATCTTTTATTATTAATATTTTAATGTATAAAAATGTATGGTGATGAATTCAATATAAACATGCAAATTTATGTTGAAAAATTGTATATTAAGTATTAGAAAACTAACATCTAGACTACTTGAATTTTTAATTTAAGAGAACGGTTTACTTTCTTAAAAGTTATTTAAGGGTCATATTTTAAGTCTGAACATTCTGCAGTAAAGTGTACACAAATTTCTCATTACTCGAGCACAACAAAAATTAAATTTCACATATTTTTGTCCAACAGTTTTATGTTTGAATTTTATGTGCCCTTAAATTTTTTGGTTTATTTTTTGTTGGGGTTTTTTTCTGTTGTTGCTAGCCCGTTGTTAAAACTAAAACACATGTTACGTGTTATATTTGCCGGCTTGCCAAAATTGTATATATACATATTTGAAAAGAGAAAATAAAATAAAAATTGTAAAAGAATATGTGCAAAAATTTGACCATTATCATATGCCAAAAAGCGACCATCAAATCCAGCCATAGGCGCATCAGTTAGTTATGGCTGCGGCTTCATGTAGTGTACCATTTAATTTTGTAGTGCACAAGACCATTAATCAGTGTCAGATGCTAAAAAAATGGTTTTTTGTATATGAGTTTTTTTATTATTAAATTTTTGTTGGGCTTTTATGATTCGGCAGGCACAATAGCAGTTCGTTACGGCTGTTTTCTATTCAAAATTTTAGATTTAACAGATTAGATTTTATTTATTTATTATGCAGCCAACATTTTATGTTAACACTTGAGGTCACATGTTGTGGTGCTCGTCGCCCTGCGCCCCAACTTAATGCATTTTAATTAAGAGTCTAGTGGTCTCTGCTGCTTGTGGCGAAAACTGCAACTGCCGAGCGCCAAACTTTATGCTTTTGAATTTTTGCATAATTTTTCGCTGCGCGCCCAAAAAGTTATATTCGTTCCCTTTCCCCTTAGCTTCTTCCATGAAGCGTGCATCGGGTAACGAAATGAACAAGCAAGAATTGCTTTTTATTCATCATGTCGAAAAATTAATGCCCTACACATAAAAATTTGATATAAAATAAATCATAAGATTTTATTATTCAGTAAGTCAAAAGATTTGTTTCAGGCATTTGGTAAAATTTTAGTATAACTGATTTAAATATTAATATATTTTGCATTATATAAATAAACATGAAATACATGTTTAACAAATTTATTTGTTACATAAAATCTTACTTAAAATATAAATATTGGTTGAACTTGAAATAAAATTGTTTCTGTCGACTTCCTTAACTTTGAAAACACTAAATCCTTATGACATTTAGTGCAGTTATTTTCTAGTCATTATATTCTTAATATTCGACATGCAAATTATTTTTTCCAGCAAGCTTTGTTTTAATAGAGACGTTGTCTTTATGTTTAAATTTATGAACACATACTTGTTTTAAATAAAATAAAAAATAAAAATCAAACCAAATCTTGGTGAACTAAGATATGGATTCAAGATCATTAAACTTATGATGGTGGTGGTTCTAATATAAATAGTATAATGCATAGAATATTTTCATATGATTTGTGGGACTGAACAGAAATTATTTTCGATTGTTCAGGGAATAAATCCATACGTTTATTCCAACGCTGCCAGCTTAATAACATAGCGATGATAGTCGATGTAAGAGTACTTATTTCACAAATATATATAATTTTTAATCTGATAAAAACGCGACGGTCGCATTGGGCAACACCTTCAGCAAGTTGGAGCTGTTCAGTCTGTGGTCCGTGGCCAGGCGTTGCCACGAATTCATTAAGGAATTCAATTTAAATGCACATTTTACATTTTGTGCGGACATCGCGGCGTATGAGCAATGTGGCGTTGACTCTGTCACTTGGATGCCATCGTTGATGCTTTGCATGTACACACATACCTACATACATACATATATACTTTATTTTAAAATCTGCTGTTATTAATATTCATGAAAGTTGAAAAGTTTTTCGGTTATTTATTTGACGCGCAACCCTCGAAAGCTGAATCTGAATCCAGGTCCCAGAACCTTAAAAAAAAAATGCTGGAGCTGAAGTCGGTAAGGTATCTTTGAACAAGTGTATATGCATAAATTTGTATCATCACGTGCGAATTTTATAAATAATGCAGATAATCAGTAACATTAACCTCGGGGCAGACACATGCATATACACATATACTTATGGTAGGGTCTGTCAAGAGGGGCACAAAAAAAGTTTTAATCGAATTTAATTTAAGTTTTAAATCAAATGTGTTGTTGATGCTTTTTAATGGCTCTTTTAGCTCATGCCAACATTCACGAGTATCTCACAAATCTCTATGACATTAAATTGTAATTTGAGTGCTTTATTTATGCATAGCCTTTTTGTTGTTCTTTCTCTCTCGCAATCTCTCTTCTTCCTGTCTCTCTCTCTCTGTCTCTGGGGCGTGCTCATAAATGGCAGCGGAATTCGAAAAATTCATTGCTTTTGGGAATTTTGTCTCCGCCTTCTGCAACTCTCAGTGCGTTTTATTCGAGCTGTGCCTATGAATAGCGAATGGGTGTGTCTATTGTTGATGTTGTATCTTGTTGTGTGTGCTTCAGATCCTTGTCTTTTGCCATTCCATGTTTTTCTCTGTGTCGTCCACTTTGGTTTGAAGCAAAAATTGAAAAGCCAGCAATGTAGAATATCAGAAAAAAGTGCAGAAGTCATGGATTTAGCATTAGCACCATTTTTCATTAAAGCTTTGCAGTACAAAGATAGGATGAAGTATTGAATAAACACAGAAGGGAAAGATTTAGTTCATATTAAAAATAATATGAATTAATAATTAAAATGGAGTTACTTGTATTTAAAATTATTTAGCTATGAGCAATATTACTTTCTTTGACATATCGTCTTCTATTTAATTTACTTTTTGTTGAATAAATTTTTAGCAAGCTAGGTATTGCTATTAACAATATAAATAATGGTTTTACGAGGTCTGGAGGTTTTTTTTCTTAAAAATACCTATCTTTTGTTCCTAAGGGAATATCTTTAACGATCCAACGCTCTCTTATTTTACACCTCAAAGTAGTTTGTAAACTCACTCCTTTTATATATCAAAGCAATCTTTGTAAAAGCTGTTTAAAGATTACAAACTGACTTTCTTTTTTGTAATATCTTCGATAAATCAAAATCATGAAGATTATCAACTTTCGTTTGGACATTTGTATGGGTTTTGTAGTATTTCTGTGCCTATTGATAACATTTCTGCTGATTACTCTGATTGACAATGGATCACAACCTGTAGATGTTGTAATCAGACCAACGTCAACTGTGAGAAGCAGACAAATTCCTCAGACAAATAAGAACAATATCAACATTCAAAGAGAACTAGTCAGACCCACATATCGACCATTGCGAGTGCATAAACAACGTAAAGAAACTACGTGGCAGAGTATCTTGAGAGGAACTCCTCTTTCATTGGGTTCCAGCTATAGTCAAGGACGCAAAAATGTGCCATATGTGTTGGGAGTACCTACGGTTTATCGTTTTGGTGACAACTATCTATTGAAGACGCTGACACAACTGATGGAGAATATGAATGACTTTCATCGTCACAATTGCCTGATTGTGGTTTACATAGGTGAAACGAACTTTTCAATTGTGGAGCAGATTTGGCAGGGGATAAGCGAGACATTTGGAAAGGAATTGGATGATGGTTTAATTGATGTGATAACGCCGCCAATAAATTATTATCCTGACTTTGATAAGCTCTATATAACCCTACACGATAACCCAGCACGTGTTCGTTGGCGAACTAAACAGACCCTTGATTATATGTTCCTAATGACCTATGCTCAGGGTCGTGGTGATTATTATCTACAGTTGGAGGATGATATTATACCGACTGAGGGATATTTCGATTATATAATCAACTTGGCAGCCTTGCATACGAATTTTCGTCTGGGTCATCATCGCAACTGGATTGTGATGAGCTTCTGTGATCTGGGATTTATTGGTAAATTATTTCACACAACGGAGCTGAAATCATTTCTATCCTATGTGCAGATATTCTTCAATGATCAGCCCATAGACTGGCTTTTGCAATCCTATGTAAAATTGAGATGCTGTCGCTGGGATAGTTTTGAGATGCCAGACTGTGCAAGAGACTATTTATTGTACTTTATACGTTCGGGCCAGTCTCAATTCCAGCACAATGGATTGATGTCCTCACTGCACAAAAAGGAGCAGCAGCTGCAGGATAAGCGTTTTGATAAGGACTCGGCACGTCAACGCATGAATCATTTGCGTCAACCTTTAAATTTGATTGCCTCGCATAAAGCGACAATGTTGATTGATAATCTAGATCTCAAGCAAGGGGAAACCTTCATTTGGGGATACATGCCACAGGACTTTTCACTTGTGCGTTTTATGAGGAAACATCAATACACTGACACACAGTTGAAGATTCGCAGTTCTCCAAATAATACAGAGAACTTTGCTGAACTAATTGTGGATGTGGTGAAGGAGGTGCCAACATTTTCCATAAACAGCACGGAATCGAAACGTTGTGGGTTTATTATGGGTTACACCTCGAAGGGAAGATTCGAGCCTCCTCTATAACATACTTTTATGTAATGGAAAACGAAACTGACAAAAGTGAAACCAGCTTTTTTAGGCGCTTCCACTGGAGTAACTTGTTTGGATCTTAATTGGGTAGATAAAACTCTGTGACATACATTATGAAGTGGTAATAAGTAAAAGATTGGAGATTAAGTAAAATTTATTCTCATTTCAATTTTAAACTTCGTTTATAAGGTTTGATAATAAATAGCTGTCGAGTATTTGTCTATAACAAAATAAACAACACTTGGCTTTAGTCTGTACAAGTTGAGATGAGATTGAGATTTCCATCAATTTTTTTTTTGTTAGAAGCCTTGTCTGTTTCGTTGAAATTGTGTGCACCAGGATATTGGAAACAATGTGGTTTTCCCTCTCTTTTATTTTAGTTGGATGACATTTTCTTGTGCTCAGCTTTTCCATACAGCAAGCAAACAAAAATGGGAAATATCTTGAATGGTCTTTGCAACTCTCTGATTCGTCTGTCTGAGATATTGCATATAATCAATATTAAAGATAACAAAGCAAAGCAAATGCCACAGCAGAGTTTAACTTTTTTTTTTCGGGGGTAGAAAACAAATACAACATTATTACTACCAAAGTCAACTGAGGCTGCTGAGATGCCACTGCTGCGAATGCGGCGGCTGTTATTGAAGTGCAGGCGGCTAAAAAATCAAAAAAAAAAACCAAAAGAAAAAAGAAGAATTTCCATCAACTCAACCAGCAAAGCATAAAAAATCGATGAAGCATGACAACAGCGCGAAGAAACCAGAAAAGAAAAGAAAATGAAAAGCAAAGAAATACTCAGCCAACAGCTAAGCAAAAGCAAAAGCAAAAGCAAAGGCGAGCATTGAATAAGAAATCATTTTCACTAATGATGCTGGCTAAGAGAAGAAGTAGAAGAAGAAGACGTCATTGAGATTGCGTTAAAGATGAAGCTAGATGGTCGAAGGATGCTGATTGCTGATGCTGTTGCTGATGTTGTTGGTGATGATGTGTTTTGGCTTTAAACTTTTTACCTACATACATGTGGCGGCCTTTTACCAATTTCCTGCCTGTGACAATGATGTAGCTACCCAAAAGGCAAACCCATTAAAAGCCAGCCCAATTTTTGTTGTTGTGCCTCTGGCTTTTAAGTGCTTGATGGGCGTTGCAGAAATAAATTTGTTACACGAAACAATGCAATCAATCAAAACTAACTAACACACACACACACACCCTCGACAAAAACAAAAAAAATATCGCTCAGCTACGAGCTGCACTTTGTCGCTGTCTCTGAGAGAAAAACACAGAGACAAAAAAAAGAAAAGCGTAACGGCAAAAAGCTGGAAACGCTTCGCTCTACAAAACAAACAGCTGATGGATGGCCCCAACAATTTTCCACTAGGGCCAAGGACATTTTAGTTGCTCTTTTTACTGTGTTCTTTTACTTTGGCCTAATGCCAAAAAGCGTGGGAATCAAGTTGCTAAATTTGGAATCTTCTAAAATGGGTCAGTTAATATTTGGTCGACGCGACGTTCAACAATTAGTTAGTTAACGATATTTCGTAGTCATTTAGTAAATATTTATGCATATTCATGCCTTTGTAAATAAGAGTCTCTGTCGAAAGTTTCGACTGCAGTTACATGCACATAGTTTTTCCTCTTACTTTTTCTTTGTTTTTCTATTTTTTTTGCCTTCATTTCCAATCAATTTGTTGGCACTTCGTCTGTTCGTTTTGCCTACACTTTTCCTATGCCATTCGGCATTTTCCATTTCTTCTTTATTTTGCTTTCCTTCTCCGTCTTTGGTCTGCGTCTCTTTCCATTGCTGCATACGAATTGACTTATATTTAAATAAAATTAGTTACATAAACAATAATTGACTTCAATTGGCTTTTGTGTTTGCATAAAATTCAATTTTCATTTCCGCCATTGACTTGAATGGCATCACAATGGATGGCCCTGTGGCTCCAGGATCCCGGCCTGGCCCGGCCCGACTCGACTTGCCTCTGTCTATGCTTGTTTGTTGGGTCAACTGGTGGCATTTTATTGTAGTTGCCTTCCTTCCACTTGTAACATGGAGTATGAGTAATTTTTACAGTGGGTGAAACATTCCTCAGACTTTAGTGTTACATTGCTCAGTAGTTGCTCAAGATAACAGATAGTATGTATGTGTTATTTAAGTGAAATTGAGTTAGAAAGATAGATGGATTCTTTATCTAAGCAATTTTACATATTAAGTATATGACTTGGGTGTTCTATAGATGGTTGTAAATATAAGTTCTTTGTTTAATTAATTTTACAAATGTTGTCTAAGAATTTTTTACTACATTTGAGAAAGAATCAACTTGACTTTTGTTTTAGTTTTATTTAATTTTAAAATCTTTTTTGCTTAACCATAGATCGTTTATATACTCACATATAACAATTTGAAAAAGTTACTAGTCAAATTGTTCAGACTAGACTACATTATTTATTTAATATATTTAATATATCAAACTAACATTTCATTGACCCTTCATACATGCTTAAGCCTTGTTAAGTCTGCGCTTCAACTGAATCATATCAGCAATTTCCACTTGATTATACATTATTTAAACAGCTGTCCGGCTAATGTCAGTTGTTGCAGTTGATGTTGTTGTTGTTGCTGTTGTTGTTTTTGTTGCTGTTGCTATTGTTTGACCAATCCTGTTGACATTTGGCAATTCTCATTAAAAACCAACAATGCATTTATAATTAAAATTGCATAAATGTTTACCCAGAGACAAAGGGCTGCTCTCCTGTGAAGTTGTGAGTGAGGGACTAAGGGAAAGCCCTCTTTTTTTTGTAACTTTCCAAAAACAGCAAATAAAATGGCAATGGCTGCGGCGACTTTTCAACTTAATTGTTATAGTAATTGTTTTTATTGAAATGTGTCAAATGCAACGCGTTGAAAATTAAATTTTAAATATTTTATTAACACATCGTCGACGGCGGCGGCGGCGGCGTCTGACGTCAAAACAGTAAAAGCAACAAACAAAAGGGCCACTCAGCTGTCATTGCTGTTGTCAGTCGACATGCCACATAATTAATTGATTATCATAAATATTTGCCGAGCTACAACTAAATAACAAAAAATTACACATTAATTAGTGTGTACAACATTAGGACTTTAAAATGCTCTGACGATCAACTCTGATAATCGAATAGAAAACAAGTTAATCACTCGTAAACTAAGTTATTCAACACATACTTAATGGAAATATGTTTTTTCACGCCTAAACTAAATAATATAAAACATACTAAATGGAAAATATGTTATTTCTTTGGTAATGAAATTATTATTATGATTATTGTGTATAGTAAAGTGATAATGTAAAATTACTGACTTAACGTAGACTTAAAGTAGCACTGACTACAGAGGATTTTGGCTATGAAATCACAATATTTATACATATTTTTACTAAACATAATAATTTTGTTGCATTTAACAATTTCAATTTGTTTTTAATATGTCAACTAATTTTTTTTTATTGAAATGTAGGGCAGAAATTGTAATATGATTATAATTCATAGACATTGTTTTACATTATACCTTAAGCGAGCAAAAGCTTAAATTCATGCTCTATATATGTTTAAAAAATTCAATTAAACTTTTGGTATTTAATAGTGAAACTTTTATTATTATTGTGCTTACTTTTGCAGTGTTTTTAAAAATACAATTTTATTATTAACTTAAGTATTATACTTAGATATATTTTAATTGAACATTATATGGCAAACTGTTTTAGATCTGTTAATCAGTTTTTACTTATTCTTTAATGTGCTTAAAAGGTATATAAATTCAATGTAAAATTTCAATTAATTAAAGACAATAAATAAATTTTAAAAGTTAATACTAAATGTTGTTAATATTAATATTAAAATCTTATTGTTTAAATGTTTTCAGCATGAGATTTTATTTCGTCCTAAAGTATTTCAATTAATTCCTGGCCATGCAATTTATAAAAAAAAATACGACAGAAAATTTATAAAAATTGTTCGTTTTATTGAAAATTCTTTAAATATATGTCGTTTATGCTACAAAATTTTTTTTTAAATTCTCGCAAGTTCACTGGCATTACTTTATGTTTGCCAATTTGATCACGGAATAAACAAACTCCATTTGGAAAGCAAAGAGCGTCAGAAACAAAGCAAAAGAAATATTATTTTATTATTCTTTGTTTTTTGGTTTTAACAAATTATAAATAATAAATCTATAGAACATTGTATTTATTATTTCATTTTCTATGTGTTTGACCATATTTGCCATGCTGGCCAATATTATTTATTTACGGACAGGTTGGCTGGCCAACTTTGCGTGTCACAAAAATGTTGAAATATTTAAAAATATATTTTATAGTAAAGAGAAAGGAAAGAGTTGAATGCTTTCTGAATTTCTCTCCCGCTGTTGTCACATTAAAGTTAAAGTTGTTGTTGTAGTTGCTATTGCAGTTGAAGTTGCAAACCGCGCAACACAACAATAAAGTGCACAACTTTATTTCGACTTGGTTCAGCGAGCAAAGGCAACAGGGAGTCAAAGCAATAACAACAACCTGCTATACTTTCTTCCCATTTTCCTTTTTGACTATTTTCTTTTTTACATTTTGTGCATTTGTGCCACGGCAAGATGCACTTTCATTTCTTTTCGTACGTGGTGCAGAAAACCCAAACGAAAATTTCCAATTGTTGCAATTTTCAATTATTGTTTTGAAATTGATGTGTGCTTAAGGACAAGACATTCATGCTCGAGTTCCCAGCAAACACACACCCTTACACACCCTTACACACACTTATTTACACACTCGCAGACTGTCTGAGACTTGGCCGCAATTGAACTTGGTGTTTTGTGGAATGCGCGAAGAATATTTGCACAGCAATTGGAGAGTGTGTTGAACGTGTGTCGAGTGCATGTCAGGGATGCATTGAAAGAACGATGTTACTGGGTGTAAGCTGAACTGGACCCAGGTCAAATCAAACGATTTCAATGCTTAGCTAGACAAATAAATTAACGCAAAGAAATTGTCTGCAATTATACTCGTACTTAACCAATTGCTTGAAATAAAACCTAGTTGTGATAGGATTCAATAAACTTAAATGTATCACTTTTCACAAATCTACTTAAACTTAATTAAAGTTAAGCAAAATTTAATACAACTTAGGACTGTTAAGTAAACAGTTTAAAAATCAAACTGCATTTTGTTTCTATTTTTATTTAACTGCACGTTAAGCGGCTCATCACAGTTATAAGGTAATCATCCTCTGAAAAAATGTGAGCTGCTTATAATAATAACATAATGAAATAAATTTAATTACAAGGGAGGCAATCCACTCGTAACTGCAGCAACTCAACTTTTCAGCATATGCAAGACTCTGTGTGTGTGTCTGTTTGTATATAAATATATACAAATACCAACACAACGAGAGATATAACTACACACAGATACAAATGTGCATGTGGGCAATGTTTATATGAATGCACCTACTTAGCCTTTAGTTTCAAGTGCGCGCAGCTCTCATCAACCGTCTCCATGCTGTGGATAGTGTATTGGGTAAGATGGTACCAATGGGGACCATGGACTACGTACCACACGGAAACCCAACACAAGTGCGCACAGGTGCTCAAGCGAAGCACACACACACACACACACACACACATACAAACACACAGGCACAGTTATATATATGTGTGATTGTGTGCATAAGTTCATTTAATTTTGGTCGCTGCGCATGTGAGTGCACTTGAGGCAACGTCGACCGGGTCCTGCTCCTGGTTCTGAGTTCAGGTCTGAGTTTGGGTCTCGGTCTGAGTCTGAGTCCAGCTTCCACAAAAGTCCACAGACTCAGTCTCTGACTCTGACTCTGATTCTGCATTTGAGTCAACTGACTTGCTAACATCGTTGAGCGTCGAGTAATTATGAAAATTTTCAAAATGAGCTCGCCCTGCTTCAGTTTTTCGAAAGTTGAGCACGAGTAATTAAAAATTACGTAGTGTCGCCCACACAGAGTTTCCCCACTCGTAGTCGTATTCCTAATGAAAGCCGCCGAATTGCCTTTGCCTTAAATATATATATTTGTTGTTCCTTGTTGTTGAGAATATGCATATTATACTCGGCACATACATTTTAATTAAATTCGTTTTTCTATTTGACGGTAAATATTCGCAGTTACCTACTATTTATACCTACCTAGTTGGTATAATTTTAATTAGAAAGCGGCAAGCATTAAGCAATAAAGCATTCTGCCACACACAAAAGCAGCCCAGCAATTAGTTGCTTGTGTTGCACGGGGCGTATGCGTAATGTAAGTTAAGTGCTTCGTTGAAGTAAAATAACACAACATGCTTAGGTTTAATGACGGCGTGTTTAGTGGTCAATCATAAGGTTCTACAGACAAAGTAGATGACTTCAAAGAAAACACAACAAAAGGAAATCAACTGTAGCTTACTTTTGTTGAATGCAGGAAACACTTTAAGCAACTTTGCTTTATTTTGAATAGTCTTCATTCTGGCAACTGAACTATCTGTTTTCGTAACTTTGCATATTGTTAATTTATAAAATTGTAAGTGATACGTACAATTTTCAATGATCTAATGAAATAGGAAGCAACCTTGGCTGGAATATACTCTATAAGTCAATCAGTCATATTTGGGAAAATTAAAGTTGCTTTTCAAAATAAACTCTTTACATTCTCTGCATTTTTAACTGATCGATCTGCTTTTATAATAAAGTGTTCTAGAATATTCGTAAATTTATATTGCTTTTTAATGCAATTTGTTCTATACATTTTTACTTACACTCTCTGATATTTTAATTCATCAACTTGCCAAATACGATTAGACTTGACTTTAATATAAATTGTCTCCTATATTAGTAAATTTAAATTGTTTTTGAATGCATAGTTCTCCAAATTGAGCTTTACACTCTCTGAATTTTTAACTGAACGACCTGCTTTCGTAAATAAATTATATTTTAACAAAAAGAGACTGTAGGATCATATTTTTGAAAATATTTTTAGAATGAAACTGCTTTTCAGTGCAAACTGATTTTCTTAATCTATCTTTACACTCTCTGAATCTTTAATTCAACAACAGGCTTGAATATCCCAAATACGTATAGAATAAACTCTAAGCTATCTTTATTAGATACCAATACAAACACAAATACAAAACAAAGGACCAAAAATTGATGTGTTAATTGATGAAGTAAAAATACGACCCACTCTGTCCCTCTCCCTCTTTTAGGGTACACACTTCTGTATGGCTCCAGCATCTACATATATGTATGTGTGTGTGTGTGTTTGTATTGGCTTGTTTGCTTGTGTGTGTGCTGAAAACATGCAAATTGTTTACATGAAAATTCCATTATGTTTGCCCAGCAAAAGGAGGCGGCTGTAAACCGGTCGGAGGTGCAGCTCATCGAGGCTAGACAACAAACCCAAACAATGCATTATCTCTGGCTTTAGCTTTGGCCTCGTCAACACAAATACATACATACATACATACATACAAACGTACATAGAGCAATGAAAACTTCATGTAATATAAGTCAACAGCAGTTAGCCAATAACACAACGAAACAGGAAAAACAAGAACAAAGCGCATTGTTGACGCCACCACATGATACCTTTAACGGCATCGTCGTCATCATCAGAATCATCATCATCATTAAGGGTTTAAAATCTTTTAACTCCTGCTAGACACACTCAAAATACACACTCTCACACACACACACACACGCACACACCAACTGGTGACTGACTGGTCTATAAAACTCTTGATAGTAGGTTCAACTCGGGGGTTCAAGGGGGCAGACTTGCAAATGCAAAACTAAAACTGACTACGTCTGACGTTTGTGTCTACAAAAAGATGGGGAAAAGCAAGAAGAAGAAAAAAAAGGAAAATTCAACGGCAATGATGATGGGAAGGAATGAGAAAACTCAGCAAGTCAGTCAGCCAGGAACGTTCAGAGGCCTCTTTGTTTTTGTTACAATGTGCCGACTATTTTCCTTGAATGGTCAGAAAAGTTCTAGAAGCTAAAATGTAGCTGAAAAAGCCCACATGGCCATGGGGATTGGTAAAAGGCAGAGGCCAAGTCAGAGTCAGAGTCAGAGTCGGAGGCAAAAAACAAGGCAAAAACACAAAACTTAACATTTGTCTGGCCCCAAAAGCACACGTGTCTATCCAGTCAACTCAGTAGCGACTACCTTTCCTTTTGTGTGTGGGTGTTGTGTGTATTTTAGGGTGGTATATATGTGTATGTGTGTGTATCAATAACAACAGCAAAATGTGGCAAATGTTGAAGCGACTGAGTCCTAAAAACAACAACAGCAACAACAACAACAGTAACGAGCTGAAAATTAGCAAAAAGCAAAATCGATACTTTCGTACAAAGTTGTTGTTTTTGGGGGGCTCATTAAAGTTTCAATGCTCTCCAAATATGCGTTTCATTAAAGCTCTTTGCCACATGTGGCAACATGTGCGTTTCAATGGGAATTAGAAGGTGATAATACTGAGATTTTCCTGCCAATACAACGCATCCATTACGTTTAAAGACTTATGTACATATGTTCAGTACAAATTTGTGTGTTAGATTAAAGCGTGCTCAAATACAATACAAATAACATTTAAATTATTTGAAGTGGTTTATTAGCCAAAGATAAATGCAGTTTAAACATTGAGTGCAAGCTCTATAAACTGCTTCCACTAAAACTTGCAATAATTCTTATACCCTTGCAGAGGGTATTATAATTTTGTCACGAAATGTGTAACGCATTGAAGGAGGCGTGTCAGACCCCATAAAGTATATATTCTTGATCAGGCGACGAGCTGAGTCGATATAGCCATGTCCGTCTGTCCGTCTGTCCGTCTGTCCGTCTGTCCGTCTGTCTGTCTGTCTGTTTCTATGCAAACTAGTCTCTCGGTTTGAAGCTATCTTGATGAAGCTGGTACAGGTCGTCTTTTGCTACGCAGTACATATGTCGGAACCGGCTGGATCGGATAACTATATCATATAGCTGCCATAGGAACGATCGGTTGGAAATAAACATTTAGTATGAAAAACTTTTTGTTTCTCAAGATATCTCCACCAAACATACACATTATGTGTTTGATTAAGTTTTAAACAGGCTGACCAAATTTGGTGTAAATCGGACTACTATATCATATAGCTGCCATAGGAACGATCGGTTGGAAATAAACATTTAGTATGAAAAACTTTTTTGTTTCTCAAAATATCTCCACCAAACATACACATTATGTGTTTGATTAAGTTTTAAACAGGCTGACCAAATTTGGCGTAAATCGGACTATATCATATAGCTGCCATAGGAACGATCGGTTCGAAAACAACATTTAGTATGAAAAACTTTTTGTTTCTCAAAATATCTCAACCAAATATACACATTGTGTTTGATTTAGTTTTAAACAGGCTGACCAAATTTGGTGTAAATCGGACTACTATATCATATAGCAGCCATAGGAACGATCGGTTCAAAATCAACCTTTAAAAAATTTTGTAAAAAATCTGACGGCTTACGCGGGCACCAAGGGTATCCAAACTTTGGCGCGCCAAAGTTAGCTTGCGCTATATTTTTTTACTATTCTCGTTGTCTAATTTCATATCTGTATTAAAGAGAAATCCGAATTGCCATTGGACTGACAATTTTCGTATATAAATCGACGCCTAAAAATGTTAGGCTTTTGCATTTCATTATTATTTCGAGGGAATTAGAATAATCAATAGCAATTAGAAGGTGATAGAGCTTAGATTTTCCTACCAATTCATCGCATTCATTTTGTTTAAGGACCTATGCTCTACAGATGTTTATAACAATACTACTATTTGTGTCAAAGAAAAACAATTTAATTATTTTGACAATGTTTACCATCCTTGTTTAACTTCGTATCTCTATTAATAAAAACGGAAGCGTATTATTTCTCTTTCGATTGACAATTTTCGCAATTAAATCGATACTTAAAAAATGTCAGCTGCTTGTTTTTAATTGATATTTCTAGGCTGGCAAGTTTCAAGTATATTACTCAAACCAACGCTACCTTTTATTACCTTGATACTGTTCGATTGCGACTTTAGACATATTTCGACTTTAGACACATCCATTGTTAGGTGGCACCAGTCAACTCACGGGCTGTGGTCGTAAATGCTTTTCACTCAACGTCATGCTGTCAATTTGCTAATTAAGCCAAAAGCCGCAAAGTAAAGAAACTTGTTTTGTGGCTAAGGGTGCTGAGGGTTTGGACTGGGTTGAGTCATAGTAAGTATTTTCAATTGAGGTCAGTCGAAGACAAGGCAGGCAGGACGACAGACAGACAGATAACAACGAATTTCGCTCAAGCATACACAAAAGCAATCAAAAAACTCGTCAAGCCAAATTATAATTGAAAAGCGAAAGCGTTACAAATTTCATTTCTCAACTTTAATTTGTGCCAGTCAGCGCACAATTCCAGAGGTCGTGACTTTAAGTAGCCCACTGTCTACCGCCTACCGCCTACTGACTACTGACTACTCCCTACTTGATGATGATGATGGCTTTGCTTGAGGGGTGCTTTAGACTCTTGTGGTTTTTTGGGGTAGCGTTGAAGATCATGTCAGCGAAAATGGTTGGCATATTTCAGTTATGAAGAGACACGTCGAGAGCAACCTTGCAACATGTTTTCTCCACTCTCTAAAATTGTATTAGTGTGCGCTCTAAAGCCAACCAAAGTTATTTAAATTAAAGTCACATAAATGCCGATGTCGATGCCAATGTCGTTGTCCCTGTCGTTGTCGTTGTTGTTGTTAACAAGGCGAAGAAGGAGTGTGCTTGCAACAATTTTTGGGCTTTGGGTTTCGAAAGTTTTTCCGCTCCGTGCGGCGGTTGCTTCTCTATTATTAATTTAACATTTGCCTGGCATTTTCTTAGAGTCGCTGCCATTTTGTTCGCGTCGCTGCTGCTCGGCTACGTTCATTAGCTTCCGTTGCGGAAGCGGAAGTGCTACACAGTCGCACAGTCAGACATACTCACTGAATTCTACACACAAACACACACACTTACACAATTGCTTTTGCTGTTGACTTCTTCGATTGCAACGACAACGACAACAACGAAGTTGACTTCCAATTCGACTTTGTCGAGTGAGTTGCTTATTTGTGTAATGCCAAAGTATTTTTATAGCATTTTTATGTTGTTTATAGATTTGCAGCGAGTCTGGCTATTTTCTAAATAACTTGGAAATTTGTGCAACTAACTGTATACCCTTTAATACAATACATATGATTAATAAGTTAAATGCAGATTAATTTTATATTTAGTAACAAAATTGGGCAACACTTTTTAATAATGTGTCAGATCAGTAACTAAAATTGCCTGGAAGTAATATTTTATATTCCAATTCTTAAATATAAATATAAGGAGCTTTTGAGTAACCAGTTGTTAAATTGTGTCAACATTCAAAGCAACTTCTATTTGAATTTATATATGTCTATATCCTAGCGCAACAAGCATTTACACACTTAGAAATTTATGCGCTAGTGTGAAAAACTATGTTAATTTAAGCTTATTACTTCATTCATTTAATTGAGTTTAAAATATAGTTATTGAATCTTATCAAACTTTCTTCATTTATGTTATATTTTAATTTTGATTTAAGTGACCATTTTATTTGCTATTTAATACATCAATTGTTTTTAATAGTTTCGTAATTTAAATGGAACATTTTTACATTCATTCTTTCCAACTGATATCTTCTATCTTCAATAAAGTGTTAAAATTTGGGAATATTCTGAATAAAGGAATAAAATGTAAGACATATTCAATATGATTAAGAATAGCTTTTGTTATACTACGATTTAAGATGTTCATAAGGTATCAGCAAAAAAGTACAGATGAAAGGGGAATATTTTTTACGCCCAATGTGGATCAACATCCAAGTCAAGGATATCAATTTAATAAATTTCTTTGAAAGCTTCAGCCATATAAAGTTGTCACAACTCGAATGAGTATACTAGTTATTTTGCTGTTAGTTCAAATCGACATGCCAGTTGACAGCTTTGACTAGTTAACTACAACTAACTAACTAACTAACTGACTGACTGACTTGACTTGACTTGACTGCCATGATTGTTTCGACTGCCAGTTTTCAGGGCTGTCAAACAAGTATATTTTTTGGACTTGCCCAACTGGTATATTGTAAGTATTTTTGACATTTAGTTTTGATTGTTGCACGCCTGCGCTTTTCTATGTGCAGCCGTAACTGCAATGGCGCTAAAACGGAAGTGAAGAAATTCACTTCCGCAGCATGTGCTTCCGTTTGGTGTGTGTGCGCTTCGCTGAGCCGCCTGCCGCCAGAAATAGAGAGCCCAACTCCGAAAAGGGGACAGAACAGAACAGGGATAGGGCAGGAAGCAAAAAGTGCCGTGCACAATGCAATTTTTGTGTATTTTGTTTACTATTTCATTTTTTTCTTTTTTTGTTTAAACTTATTCCCTAAATAATGGCCATGGTCTTAATTTTTCGGCAGCCAAGCATCTCTTCTGTGTTGTAAATCATATTCCATTAAAGGCCTTGCAATTGGGTAGCGTAAGTAATACATATACTACATATATGTATATGGCGGCTATAGGGAGTATAATAAATCTCTGGCTTATGGGCATAGCGAATTTAGCAAACAAGAAAAATGAATGAAACAAACTAAAGTCCAACCAGTAAAAGCCATATTAATTGGAATATAAAAGAAAAGAGTAAATATATAAATGGCTTTTAAAGGTAGACGGAAAAGTTTGTTATGTCTGAAGACCAAAACAGGTTTAAAAATTTTGAAACATTGTAAATTTTAATAGTAATATATTTGAGGCGAGACAATTATTAATAAAAGTTTATTTTGATTTTGTCTATTAAAATGTATTAAAATTATACGCGTCTAACTTAAGAGTTAAATTTTAAATGTGTTTAATAGATTAAATTATTTTCTTTCAAAATTGTGTAATTGATAGATCTTCGTACTTGAAGTATTAGAAATAGATTTATTAATAAATGTACATTTAAATTAATACAATATGTTTAATATACATTGTATATGCTTCCTACTTTTGTGCTTCTAAATTTATATTTATTTTATAATATTTGTCGACATTCTTATTGAGCATCATAGATATAGACATGCTTTTATTAAACAAATTTAAAATTAAATTCTTTATTCCGTATTAAAGACTTTTACAATACATGCTATGCTGCAATGCTTCTGAATGAAATATAAGTCTTTGTATTTTTTTGTGCTTCATTTCAAGTTCTTCTTTTGCTTAAACACTAGATGGATAAAATGAAAAAAGGCAGAATTTCTAGCTCAAATGGGAAAAACTCTAAAAAAGAGTATCGCTTAATCCTCGGCGGGCATTGGACATTTCACTGATTATTCTTTACGATGCATAAACTATCTATAATAATACGCTGAAATCCTTTTATTCTCTTTTCAGGCGATTGCGACAACAAATTGTTGCGGCTTTAAATACGAGTGCGATTATATCGAGAATCAAAGTGTGAAATTCGCCGCGGCCGCAAAATTCGCGATTCTGACTGTCATCGGTGTAGTAACAACATCAACAACAACAACAGCAACAGCAACAAGAATAACAACAGCAACTGTAGACAGCGGACAAACAGACAGCGGATGCAGCAGCAGCAGCAGCTGGTCTAGAGAGCTTTTTCGGACGCAACGTAAACCCCATAAAAAGGACATTAAAACAAACAAACAAATACTACAATACAATACAATATTGGGAAAAGCTGTTAAAAACCCCTTCGAACAAACATGTTGGCCTTTCACAACGAGCATATTGCCAGTGAGTAAAACTATACACTACTTTTTTTAATATTTGCTTTTTTATTTTTACCCAGACTTTAAGCTTTAAGGTTCGGTCTGAAGGCATATTTACAAATATAGTAATAATTTTAAAAGCACAGACGGCCACGGAATGGTCCGGACTATGGGGTATGGGTATGTTTCTGGGTCTGAGTTTGGTTCTTGGTTGGCAGGAAAAATTGTAGAAATTTGTACACATTACAAACACTTGGGACACGGCAATTACACTTAAAAGGCAACTAGCGCCATTAAGCAATGTGCTTTGGGAGCCAGCTGCTCATATGGGACTCCAGCCAGCCAACCAAAGAACACTGAAGGGGGCACAAAGTTGGGACATAAGGGGAACGAAGCCGACTTGTGCCGTTTTTGCAAGCTAAAAAAGCAACCGAAAGCTCAGAACACAGCCTGGCAACACTTGCAATCCATTAACTGTAATGCCACGCCATTATGTTATGATTAAAAAAAAAAAATGGAAAACAAAAAATTACCAGACTGCCTTTTTATGCTTTTGCCTGCAAAGATATAACACATACGCAGCATGGACTTTCTTTTCTTAAGAACTTTTACAGAATTTCATATTGAAATTAGGATTAAAACTACTAAAAGTGAGTTGTAGTAGTGAATTTGAAAATTCGATTGGTACGAAAGCTTCCTAATAAGTAACATTTTAAAGATATGATTATGATATTGTGATTATTTATTGTACTATTTAATCTGTAAATTAGTGTTAAATTTATTATGTGAGTTACAGGACATTCAAAAAAGTTTAACCTATAGTAACTAACAGTTCTGAAGTCCTTTGTATGAAACTTGTTACGGTAATTTAAACACTCTGTTCGGGAAATAAATAAAATAATTTATTTTTAACTGTTAGACAAGACATATATAAAAGAAAACTACATTGGTTAGTGGCATTATAATGCCCAACTCTCATTTTACACATGAGTCCACCTTAAATAGGACTGAATTTAATAATCAAGTTATAATCTTGTATGTATATTTATAATTTCTTCCTTCTTTTGAAACGCTGAAATGTTAAATCTAAACATACATTGCACTAGGAATGCAAATTAATAAATAAGTAAATAGTGCATATGTTAAGTTAAATACTTAAAGTATCTGTTCTTGCTATTGTAGTTGAGAGAAGTACTTTGATATTAAATACAATCGACATATCAGCTAAGTACATACACCCCGGATCGATAAAATGAACTAAGTAACCAGTTTGAAAGAGCACAAATGACAGACAGACAGAAGGCAGAGAGACAGACAGGCTGAGGAATAAGGCAAAGCCGGCAGTCATCATTGGTTTGAACTCCTTGCACTTAGCTGTGAACTCAGCTTAGTCAGTCAGTCGGTCGTGTACATTAAATTCAATTGAATATTTCATAAGCTGCCAAACAACAAAGTACGACAACAACAACGATAATAACAGTGGCAGAAAGGGGGATGAGCCCACAAACACGTAAAACGGCTGCCAAAACAGAAGTCAGTGCCAACAACAGCAACAACAATAGCAACAACAACAACCATTTACAGTCTGCAAAAGTAAAAGCATACTTTTTGGCGCTTCTGCTATTGCTATTGTCTGTGTATGAGTGTGTGTGTCTAGTGCTGTCTATACGTCCGGTTCGTCTGGCTCGATTGTGCTCGCTGATAATGGCCGCTGAACTTTGCTTTATTACATGCAAAAAAAAAAAAGAAACCAACAAAAAAGTAACAGGAGGCCTGGCATGGCCAAAAGTCGTAGCCAAACCACAGACACGCTGGCAAGTGGCAAAAGGAACCAAAAAAAAGGCAGAAGAAAAATGATGAGAAGGAGGCAATTGTAGGGCGTGCCACTCAACTTTTAAAGTGGCACTCAAACAAAGCACCAGTTGTGCAAAAAAAAGTAGCCAAAAAAGGCCTCCAAAAAACAAAAAGAAGAATATAGGTTGAAAATAAAACGAAAAATTATGAAATGTTCGGCATAACATGCAAGGAGTCGTTGTTGTTGTTGTTGGAGGCACCTCTAAATGCCGCCTTATTAGTCAACTATGAATTATGCACGGCACTCATATTATCTAATATGCCACCGGCGTCTAGTTAAATAATTGACGCTGTGTCCCCTTGTCCCCCTCTCTCTGTGTCTCTACTCATTTCTACTGCCTACTCTCACGTAATTTGCCAGGTATTATGGGTTACATAAGTTATTCATTAAGTTATTATGTGTTTAAAGCTCACACAATGCCAACGATGTTAAGGGCTTTGCGAAGAGGTGCTCAGCTTTTATTGTTTATTGGCAGTGCCCATGTTGCATTCTGGTTGCCCACACATACCTTATACATAAGGAGCGGGAGAGGATGAGGAGTAGAGTAAGGGAAACTCAGACTACTCGTCCTGGGCTGGTTTTTCCCTTTTGATCTGACTTTACCTTTTGTTAAACGTCTTAAGTGCAGCTTCGCTTGTTGCACACCTTCCAGAGTGGTTGCCTCTTATTTTTATTTTTCCCTCTCCGGAAATTGTTATGTTTAATGGCTTTTCAGTTTTAGTTGTATTTTGCTCTCCCGTTGTGTTGTGTTGTGTTGTATTCTTGGGCACCTTTTGTACTTACCCTTAGCTTACTTTAAACGTTTGCTATTTTATAATTTATTAGTTGCGGTCTTTTATATACATATTTTCTAACTCCATAGTTATATAAATGCCTTTTGAGTCTTGGCCAACAGTTTTGCAAATTGAAGTGAAAAACAAAGAGTTAATTTCTTTCTTCCTTTTGGCAGTTTAAGTCTTTTTGATTACAAATTTGTTTCCACTGGATTTTACGTGTGTTAAAGTTAATTTGCTGTCAGCAGGGTGTCCTTTTTCCACAGTCTTAGGGCGGCTTAGACTTGAAAGTAGTTACTGCTTGAGATCAATATCTAAAGCCGTCGAGTTAAATTGAGTTTGCTAAAGTTTTATTGTATTTTTCCAGGCCACTTTTCTAAGCTGCCAGTGAGTTAATGTCGGGATTAGGCAACTACTTTCAGAGGGACTCAAATACTAGGTAGAAAAGTTGGTACGGAAACACATTTAGATTGGTAACTAAATTGCAGGCTTTAAGGCGGAACGTATGGCTGTAATATACTTGGTTGACTATAGTAAAATTTAAGTACATTTTTGCTTGAGTAAATCAGCTTTGTATAAAGTAAACTTAAAAGCTTTTGTTATTGATGCTTCTTCTAGAACTCATATCCTAAACCATTTGGTTTCATTAAAATAACCACATTAGAATAAACCATATTAAGTTAATATTTTTCATTTGCTTGCAGCACTTTTGCTTTTCATTCATTTCAATGTCACAGTAAAGGTTACACTCACTTTTGTTTGCCATAAATAAAGCATACGCCATGTGGTTTCGTTATGCCCTTTGCCATAGCATACTTTTGTGCTCTCGCATAACGAAAACTTTTCACTTTCACATTTCGCATAAAGTAAACAAATCAAGGAGTAATGGAGAGGGTTGAGGTTTGGCAGCCCATCTGTAACTCATTCATATCTCTTTGTGGCTGACCAAAAACTGACATTTAGCAAGGATATTAACATGAACGCACACGTTAATGAATCATTTTTGTCACGCTGACCGCAGCTATAAACGCGACCGGCAAACAAGCACAAACATGCAAAAAAAGCGAGACGGTAACCACTCAAAACTTGATGGGTGCGGCAAAATTTATGCTCTCTGTGGTTCAAAAAAAGAAGGGAATGATGACAGTGGTTGGAGAGGACCAACAAATGCAAAAGTGAAAAGCGAAAAATGCCAAGCGACTTGCAAGAATTTAATTAGCATAAGTTTTTGAGCGAAACGTGAAACAACAAATTGAAATATCAAAGAGTCCTACTCAGCAGGACGACGGCCCCGCATGTTTTATGTATGTATTTATATTGTGCAAATAAGTTTATTTTATTAAAAGTTGCAAAACATTTCGCCAAACGCAATGGCAAAAGTAAGTAGGCAAAAAGTAACAACAACAACGACAACAAAAAGCAAAAGAAATAAAAACAGCAACAAGCTCAGTTCCTCTGCCAAACGGAGAGGAGAGAGAGACAGAGAGAGACGGCCACTTGTGTACTTTGCTGTCAAAGTCATTCAAATTCAGTGCATGCATAAAAAATTAACTTGAAAAAGCGAACGTCAGTCCACAAAAAAAACCAGCCCAATTCTATTCCACTAAACAACATTCTCTACGTTCAGCGAATTAAAGTCGCTCTTTTGTGGTTACCAAAAAGTTCTTTCAAGTGCTCTCCTCTCGGCTCTGAGAGAATGCCGCTTTGATGAGATGCAATTAAAATTGGCGGCTTGGCCTTGTAGTTAGTCAAGGATGCAGCTAGTTTTTGAAGTGGACACAAACTAAGAGGGGTAGTTGTAGAGGAAAGGGAACTGCCAATTTAGTAAAGCTTTCAAACTAGGCCTAAACACACACATATGTGCTAAATGAATGCAAGAATAAACAGAAAATGGAAAGCAGTACTATATTGAAAAGAAGACTGTTCAAATTGAGGTTAATTAAATTAAATTTACTCTTTGAATACTTTGATAATAATCAAAACTTTTAAATAATAATAATTATATGAAATGTTAAGAATATGAAGTTAATTTCAAGCCACTTTACGTATTTGAATCTGTGTATAGACAAATAATTCGACATCATAAAACTCCGTAATAGCTAAATATAAAATATTTGAATTTAAAATCCGGTTACCTGCACTAATTGAAAAGTACTTGATGACAATTGCCATGTACAGCTTTGATGACACTACGAGTATGTCAGACCAAAGACAATTAAAAGCATTCGCTACGGTTAGTTTGCTTAAAAGTTTTGTCATTTTGTTAATTTGTTTTGGGCACCATTTTTGGGTCGTTTCGTTATCCCAAATTCGCTGCTATTGCTACAGTTGCCAGTTGTGAAGTGGGTTAAACGCTACGTATGCGTAACTAATTGCTTTGACCAGGCAGCTAACAACGGTTTGCTGTTATACCCGACTAACCACTGCAACGGAGAGCCATTTAAACGATGCCAATTTGAAGGCCACTCAACAGCGAACAGGACTATGACTATTAGGACCATGAGGAACTGTGAGGACTAGAAGCTAAAGGAGGAGGAAGGGCACAAGAAGGCACTCAAGTGCCTGGCGACGACGCACATGTTGCAAATTGTCGCCAAATGTGTGAGTTGAAAGGCAGCGCACAGAAAAAACAACAATGAAAATAGAGAGTCAAAGCCATTTTCTAGACCGGGCACGTTATAAAAATTGTATTTTAAAAGTCATTAGCAGCTTTGCTGCCTGTCATTGCGAGTTGTGCGGCAAGGAGTTGACAAGCGATTCGCTCGCCATTTTGTTTTGTTGTTGCTTCAGTTGATGTTGCTATTGTTATTGTAGTTGTTGTTGTTACTGTTGTTACTGTTGACGTGGCAAATGCGACACACACGCGCCACAGCACGCATGACGCTCACTTGTTGTCCTCTTTCTAACACCCTCTCGTCGCAATAAGCGATTAATTGGGTATAATAAGCTTTGGCTGCAGTGCGTGAGAAAATACAGGAATTGGCCATATAGACTATACAGTGAAGCCCTGATATATGTAGAAAGCAAAGTAACCCGATCAACGCAATAGCCTAGTACCCATCTACATCTACATAAAGATATCTATCTACAATCTACATATCCTATTAGCTACATATCTTCTGCTTCTATTAGATATACATAGTTTAACATAAGTAGGTAAACATAAATTTGTATATAGGGGATAAATAAGAGCAATCGACACACATTCAATTTCGATATTGATTTAGTGTCAGCATTAGAATTTATCAATTATAGTTACTAACTTCTGCAATATTTATAAGTATTCGTTATGGTAGTTTTAAATTTATCAGTAACATATTTGAGAATAACGTGTAAAATCGGGATTTGCTTAGAAGAACTTGTAAAGTTAAATAATTTAATTAATTGGAAAATAGATCACAGGTACATAGAAATCAATATTCTTTATGTAGAGTATATAAATTGTTTAATCGCACTAACAAATATCTAAACAATCCATGCCACAAAAAGTATAAGTAAAATTTGTAGCAATATTTGATATTAACCGTAAAAGCAAAACTTAAAAAGCTGAAGTAAATAATTAAATTGAATGAGGATAACTAATAGGAAATATAATAGTTAAAGAAAGCCCAAAAAATAAATCATTAATTGATTGAGTATAATTAATTAATAATGAAACGTTGGCAAAATTAATTAAAATTGATTATTAAATTAGTTGATGAGCGATAAATTCATATTAATAATGATTCAAAATAGAAATGACTGAACAGTATCTTTATGCCATGCATACCCAACTAACTTCAACCGATTTTTTTTGAGAGTTTTGTTTATTTTTTGTGGGTGCCGTGTTTAGAATATATTTTGTAGCAAATTTCTTGCCCGAGACTGGTTGCAATTAGTGAGCGTTGAACGGAGCGTGCTCTGAAACCGACCACTCATATAAACAGTCACACACACACACAAACACACAGAGACATGTACAATACATATATGAGTGATTTTTAATTAATAAACTCATTAGGCCTGGCTTGGCATTGTTAGTATTGTTGTTGCTGTTGTTGTTGTTGGGCTGTTGGCTGTGTTTTACTCTTTTTAATTACTGGCAGGTGCCATGTGGACGAGTGTTTAGTTGACCCCTTGCTGCCACATAATTTCCTGGCATTTCAACAATGTGCCGACAATTTTTATGTTTTTAGACGTTTTTGCTTGTTGGCAGCAGCAACAACAACAACAGCAGCAGCAGCAGCAGTTGACGTTGCGTCGCCGGTTCGTTGGCAGCTTTTGTTGCCACTGTCGTTCAACTTTTGACGTGTTGCATGAGGCAACGAGACGCGCCAGACAAAAGGCACAAGTGAACAGACCAGTTGAACTAGAGGAGAGTCAAAACGTGCTAACTAGAGTTTGCCTAAAAATTAAATATAATTGTTGTTGTTCTTGTTATTGTTGTTGTTGTTGCTGCTGCTGTGGTTAGCTGGTTAACACTGTTGAGGCCAGACCAGGGATACCACACACACACACACACACACAGACAGAGGCGATGACAGCAGACAGTTGGGTTTGGTTTCGAGTCCGTGCTGTGTCACGTTGTGAACCACATATCATAGAAGCTATGAAAGTTGCTGTCGTTGTTGGTGTTAGTCTTGTTGTTACTTGACATGTGCTGTTTAGTTCTCACTGTATAATGTACTGTGTACAGTGGCGCCGTTTTCAAGCTGCTTTAATAGAAAAAGGGGGAGAGTTCGATACATAGGTAAGCAAAGGTAAAGATTATAAGTTACGGAAATTATATATATTTTGTTTAACTTATAAATCATTTTTATGTGAGAATTGAAGTACTATTATCGAGCAGTTAATTGCTTGGAAACTTCTTTGATTTTTGTTTACCCAAATAATATTTACAAACATACTCTCAGAAGAATTTTGCATGTAATTTTAAAAAGGTCTAGAGAATATTAAAATTAAAACTAACGTCCAGAGGATGGTCATAGCAGCTCTATAGATTAATTTATAGATATAGATGATTAATAATGAACTGAATGTCGGAGAGACCTAAGACGACTTCACTTTGTATATTAATCAATAACATATGAGCTATTAGGATAGAAGATGCCTTACATTCATTTCCACAGAACTCTATTGTCTTTCCTATCACATTTTCAATGGGTGAAGAGTTCAAAAATAACGACTTAAATATAATAATTGGGGAAGAAGAAATATTTGTACTTCTGCTGAAATATAGCTTGAACTAAATTCATATAAGTGATGAATTATTATTTAACATGGAAATAATGAATATTTGTATTATTGTAGATATGATACACATTTATTATTAGCTATTCTCGTAATCACATTAAATTCATATATCTTCATTTATGTAGGAACAAACAAATACTAAATGTATGCATTATTATTTTAATATATTCAATAAGCTCCACCTATGAACAGAATCGTTGAAATGTAACTTTCTCAACCTTGTATGAAAAAGGACCATAAAAATGAATAATGTCAAAGAAATTACACGGATTTATGAAATGGCCACAAAACGGCGCTAAACACGTTGACGCGCCTAACACGCAAAGCACCATGAAATTATGTGCAGTTCTGGCCACGAAGGGGCGTGGTGGGTTAATAACGACTGCCTACTTAGCACCAAACCACACAATGGCTATAATTGAGAAACAAAACGAAATGTTTTACCATGTTTAACATGACAATATGGTCGATCTACATAGACAACGTTTTCATATGAAGAAAAGTTGAATTGGTGTGAAAGTAGTTTAGTTTTATAAGCAGAGTTTGTAAGACAAAATAATATATTAAATTAATAAATAATAAATAGGAATGTTGTATGTTAAACAGAAAGATTTGACAAAAAAGCTCTGTTTCATATATAACAATAAATTCAATTAATCTAAACTAATAGATGTAAAACTGCATATCAAAGCCTTAAATGTGTTTATGACTTGGAATGAACCAAGCCAAGAGCTTTTATTACCACTACGTTTAATATATTTGGTTTTTTAATAAAGTTACATTTGAACAATATACATATTTTAACAAAATATTATGTTAATTTATTAAACAACTATGTTACAATCATTTTAACCTTTTTTAAGTTTTAAGGAAACTGAAAACTGATTAAGCAAACTTGTTAAGTATCTTTAAATCACACATTAAGTATTTTAAGTCAATGGCCAGCTACATCTTCAGTATCAGCAAGTGTTATTGACATAAATAAATAAATCAACATTATTAACAGAACTTACTTGCATTAATATTCTAATTTATTAAACCTTCTTTTTTTTATCGCAGGCTGCGCCTTTCTAACCTACTTTAGTCCGGACAGCTCAACAACGGCTGCCAATTCACCAACATCTGGAACACAGGCAACGCTTTACAATGACAAACAGTCCATAACTGGGGTATGTTTAAATCTGTATATTTAATTAGAAATCTCTGTAGACAGACTCACACAGATACACATATACATACACACACAGTTTGTTACACAATTGTCTATGTGTATGCACTTTTGAAATTTATCTGAAATGAAAACATTTTTATTTGCTTACACAATTTGCATACGAGTACATATTTGCCATAAATCAAAAGCCAAAAACTACAGTCAACAAATTAGTTATGCAAAAGTTTTATTATTTACGTATATTTATTAATTTTTTTCTCTAAGCACAATTAGGTTGTGGGGCTTTAACTGCATCTGTTTTTTTGTTTCTGTTGCAATTTATGCAGTGCGCATAATTTTTAGATAAATATTGTAATACTACTAGAGATGATTGGAGATTTTAAAATGAGCAGATTTACAATTTATATTGACGGAAATAGTTATAGTCGCTTATTAAATTGACAATTAAATGATTGTACCAAATTAATTGAATCTATTTTTTTAAATACTAACACCCCAATTATATTTGGTCAATCAAAACAGTATAAACTAGGGTATCTAGTGCCTTTTAAGAGAGTCTAATTGTTAGTTGTCAATATTGTTTCTATTTATTTCTTGTGCAACTTTCACTGCATGAAAACTGTAAAGTTCTACACTGCATTTGTTGGCATTATTGTAATTTGTGTTGTTATTGTTGTAACTGCAGCTTGTTGCAATTGTGATTAATTATTTTTGTAAAATGTGTTCTTTCTCTCACTCGATGTCCTTTTATTTATCGCTCTCCCTCTCTCTCTCTCTCTAATTGTGTTGATTTTGGCAATTAGCAGCAGGCGTATGCGTTCGTGCGTGTGTGGGCGTGGCAAATGGCTGCCAAATGTAAATGAATATTGGAAATTTATAACAATTTTCACAGTCAATAAATTAAGGACCTTGCATACAATGTGCCACTGTTGTTGTTATTTGTTGTTATACGTTGCTGCTGTTGTTGTTGTTGTTGCTGGCGAACACGTGTAAATGTGTAAATACGTTGAACTAACGTATGTTTTCGGTTTTCTATTTTGATTGCTGCTGTCGGCAACGAGAAACGAATTTAAAATGCATTAGCTGAAATTTTCCTATACATTGAAATTGTGTGCAATGACTCGATGGCAATATAAATACATTGATCGTTCTTTCCTCTAGGCCTTTAAACAAACTCTCTTCTGTTTGCCTTGAACGCAACTTGTGGCGACATTTTAAAATTTAAAATTTTATTTTGGTTGAATAAGTTATAATGTTTTTTAAAGGCTGCCTTCCACAACAGGTTTCTAGAAGCTCTGTGCTTCTGCAATAATTTTCAAACCTTTCTTTAAGAAAGCGGTTCTGCTGTGTTAGATTAAAGAACAGCTCTCAGCGTTTCTTTTCTAATATTTGGTTCTATAAATGTATACAAGTTTAAAGCGAGTTTATTATTCATGGAATTACAGCTAAAAATATGCTTACTTTTGCTAAGTTTCCTTACAAATGTACATGCATTTAAGCGATTTGCTAATTGAAATTTCACTCTGTTAATTACTGTTAGATGTTCTATTATTAACGCTAATTCTATTTTAATTGTGTGTGCACAGAGCAGGTGTAAGTGAAGTATTTATAAGGCGAATTGGGTAACAGATTAATATTAATTTTCTACCATTCAATACATAAATCAAAATAATGTATAGTCTAATCATTATTTCAAACATAATTTTGAGCATATGTACATACATACGGTATAGTTTGTATATACTTTTACATATATTATTCATTTGTTAAATATTTATAGCAATATTAGGAAAATAAACATAAGAACACACGAAAATGTCGACATGGTCATATTTCGAAAGCAACCTAGATATTTTGAGCAGACTGGACTGTATTGTTTTACATATTTTGTGGTAAGTTTAACATTTATATATGTCAGGAAAATCTATCAACTTTATTTTATTTTAAGAGCTAGTTTGAACCGAAATTACCTAAGTAGCAAACTTTACAAAAGAATCGTCATTAAAGTGTAAAAAACTTAATTATTATTTATATTATAATATTTAAATTATACAAAAAATATCTGTGTGTTTCTTTTTACTTGCTCTGGGTCCACGGCATTCAAAACAAAAACGTCGCCTGCATAAATTATCTAAAATTCATAACTGAAATTAAATTTTGCATAAAATATTAAAAGGCAAACATGAAACAGTTGCAACAACTGCAACGACAAACAGAAAGAAACAAGTTTATTGAATATGCAAATCATGCATTGTAAGAAAAATAAAGAAACCCCTTCAGTTCCCCTCTATCCCCTTTATCCTTTAGCCAATAGAACTAAAGATAGATGGATAGATAGCCGCAGCCTAGCTAAAATGAATACAGTGCAGGCTTTTTTGGCTTGAATTACTTTTGCTCTTGTTTTCATATTTTCTTTGTCTACAACCCGCACATATACAAAAACACACACACATACTAACAACGATTTTGTGGTCGTTTTGTATAGAAATTTATTACATTTTCTCTGCGTGAAAGGAAAGTGGGAAAGGAAAACAGGGAGATGAAGAAGACTTTCTACCTCATTCAGAACTTTGTTTGTGCCACTTGTGTGGCAGCAGTTTTGAAACAACTTTGCTTCCAACTCTTTTGCATTGTTGTTGTTGTTGTACTTGTATTTGTTGCTCCCGTTCTTGTTGTTGTGCTACTTATTAAAATTTTCTTAGAGAGACAACAAGAATAAGAGAATAAGAGTGCTTTTTACTTGCTTTACTTTTTGTTGTCTCTGACCCAAGTGCGCTCTTTGTTATTTTAATATCGCCTTGGAAGGGTATAGGGTATTGGGAGTGTGGGCAGGGTATATGTAGTGCATGCAGACGGGCTGACAGGCAGACAGGAAGTGCAAATACTTTTGCATAATCAATTGTGTAATGTAATAGCTCATTCATTGAGGCAATTTTTAATTAACTAACAAGTACAGAGAGACAGAGATTCAAGAGTCTCTCTAGAGTTCTTATGCAAGTCTACTTGTACTTCATGCTTTGGTTTGTTGGTTGGTCAAAATTGCAATCTCCAACTTATCAGCGGAGTATAACTTCCGTTTCCGCTTCAACGTACTTTGCCAAAGTTTGTGCAAATGAAATGCGCCTGTCCGCAAAAGGAAACAGTTTAGCATAAAAATGAAAAGTCAAGTTGCACCGAAAAAAATAATACACAAAAAAAAAAGAAGGAGGCGAAGAAAAATAATAGAGAAATCCTCGGACAACTCTGGCAACTGGCAGGCAAGCAGTCGGACCAGCTTTATCTGAATCTTATACGCTGCTTTGTCGTATTCAAATTTCTATTTAAAAAGTCGAACAGCAATGTGAGTTGTACTGGGCGTGTGTGTGTGAGTGTGTTTGTGTGGGTGGAAAACTTGTGCCACACAGTAAAATGCAATGCAAGGAAATCATAACGGAAATTTTTTCGAAATGAAAAATATCTGCAGCTGAGAGCTGAGTGCACAGGATGTGGGCAGTAACTTTGCACACATGCCAGCGAGTCAGCCATGCAGGCAGTCGACGGGCCCAGGAAGTGTCTGCAAAGAAATGCCAGCGGAAAACACCAAGTGGTGTAAGAACCCCTCTCCCCCTTCCCCTACAACCCCCATCCTCTTCCTATCTGTTTTTAGCAACCCAAATAAATAGATATATGCAGTAAATAATAAAGTGCATACTTTAAGAATGAAAAACTCGGCCCACAGCTGCACCATTGATTAATGGCCAAGGGCTTTACTAATTCTCCGCTTTGGTAATAAAAAAAGAAGAAGACTCTCACTTTAAATGTATCTTTATACTGCATAGGTATGTGCATTTGGCTCCAGTCATTCCACTTGGCCTTTCTGTCCAGCTGTAAAATATTTTTGCTTACGTGGCCATGTAAACACACACACTCAACGAATGAAACCAATGAAATAAAATGAAGAAAAAAGACAAAAAACCGAGGATAACACGAAAATGAAATCTGTAGAAAAACTGCCGAAATCAGCACAAAAAATTTAACCGCAGTCTGCAATTAATCAAGCACGCCCATGTCTAACAAGTAGAAGGAGTAGAGCCTGTAATTGATGAATGTTTACGACCATCAAATGCTCTGCTAATTGACTTTTCAGTAGGTGACACAAACTGTGAGAAAAAATATATCCATAAAAATATTAAAAAAAAGTATAAATTGAAATTTAACTCTTGAATGCTACATATAAATAAATATACAATTTTCAAGATGGTATCTTAATTATTTGTATATATTATTTTCCAATAAATAAATTTAAACTGTTGTAATATTCTTAAATCAAATAAAATTTAGGCCTAATGTAATGGAATTTTCTCTTTACTTCTTTCGCATTTCGTCCTTCTAAGACGGCAAGTATGTACAGTTCAACTGTTCAGTTTTGGCTATGGAAACATTCAACCAAAGCCTTTCTTAAAGACTGCATAATCATTACTCGTCAGCAGTCTACATACACAATAGACTTGAAAGTCATTGGATAAATTCTATAAATGTCTAAATAATAAATTAATAATAATGATACATACTTAGCTTTACATAATTTAGCTTAATAATTTTTACAATTTCTTTACATTTAAATTGCATATCGAGCTCAAATCACTTATATACATTTCCTCACCCTTTTATTTTATTGATTTCTATATTAGAATGTCTTAATAAACACGCCCAAATTACTAACTTAACTCTTTGTAGAGCATTGGAAGTCGCTTTAAATCCAAGGCAAGATGGTTAACAGAGAAATCTTTTTTCGAAACAGAAAACCAGAGCACTATTTTCATGGCTATATTTGTTTGCCTTTTGTTTTGGGTGAATCTCTGAATCTCTTGCCATATAATTTTTTTCTCAATGCAACGCGAAAAAAATTACAAACAATTTCGGATGCTTCAGCTCAGACTTAGTTGGTCAGGCTTAGGCGATTGTTAGTAGGAGGATTGGTTAGGATGACGATGTGGCCATTGCTGCCTGCCGTCACCGTCACCGTCGACGCCGCTTCAATTTGGCAATTTATCTGGCCCATCTGCATTTGTTGATTTTGTGCCGGCGACTACGCCGCAATGTATGCTATTGTTCGCTTTGCATAAGAGCTAACGAACTAGATTTTTTCCTCGTTCTTTGAGGTTTGTTGGAGGCTTGGAGGCTTGGAGCTGTGTGTCTGCACTCGGCGCGCTTCATTGGCATATCAATCAACGGCCAAAAGCGGGAAATGAATTCGCTTACTCACACGAACGAAAGATAGAGGCAAACGTGGATGCCTCGATTCTATTTTTTTCTTCCCCCTTTTGCAGCTGTAGTGGTTGTTGGTGTTGGTGTTATTGTTGTTGTTGCCGCGACCGGATACCATTTTAATTAAGTGTTGGGGCCTGTAACCAAAGCCAGGACGATGGCGTCGGTGCTACTGGCGCCTGGCCAAAGCCTTTTTGGCGTGTCTTCTCCGTTCTGACCGTGAGGAATTTAACATTTAGAACGGAAATGTGCAAAATAATATAAAAAAGACAAAACCAGCTGGGCAGTGACAGCTGCGGGATGTAGTTGTTGCTGCTGCTGCTGTTCCTGACGATGGTTGCGACTGACAGTTTAATTATTATTTTTGCAAATCAGTTAATTAATTAAGATGACTGAGATTGCTAAGGGGCAGAAACGACCATGTGAGTGAGAGGCATGCAATAAATATATCTGCAGAAAACTGCTCAAAATAAGAGAGACTGAATGGTTCTTAAAGTTTCTGTCTACGGAAAGAGCAAGAAATTGAATAATTTAGGTATTTTGATTCATATTGTAGTAGCTATTAATATGCTAAACTTAAGGCAATTATTTGGAGACTTGTGAATTTGAATATCAGAAGAAATGGTCAATAAAAGAGTTAAAGGTTCTTTAAGATTCTGTCTACGGAAGGAAAATGAAATTGAATCATTTTGTTATTCTGATTTATATTACACTACCTAGTTTTCAATTAAATATTCCTATTTTTTAGTAAACTTGTTAATTTTAACAAGAAGATGATTTCAATGAAAGAGTAATTGAAGTTTCTTTAAGATTCTTTTTAGAAAATGAAAGACATTTAATTTTAAATGTATTTCTTTTAATTTTGTAGTAGCTATTAATTACTAATTTGTCAAGTATACAAATTTGATACCTAGGATTGTAGGATTGTAAATTTCCTAAAGAACGGAGGCAATTTTCATAGGCCTACTGAAAAGATTAGGTACTAAATAAGCTCACTTTACAACACACTCTTATACTTATAATGCTGTAATGAGTTTTATATATGCCTGACATTGTCTGGCACGCCTTCAGCCCAATCCCATACGTCCAAGTAAAAAGGACAAGGGATTGCACTTTGCTGGTGGCTGGTGCCGCAATTAAATCCGCTTTGCAAATTTATGACCAACGAATTGCTCTTTGCGGTTTTCTGCAGCCCCAACATAAAAAGACACAAAATATGCCTGCAATGCTACTTACTGTCTGTGTGAGTAGGATGTCTCTGTGGGCATTAAGTGAGTAAGTGAGTTTTTCTACGTGGCATACATATATGTATGCAAAAGCGCAAAAGGATAACGCTTGGGTAAGGTGGTTACATTATGTTCGATTTAAAAGTGCCTGTTCCCCCAAATGCGCACTCGAATGAAAATGTATACGAGGCAAAAAAATAAGCAAAAAGAGAAAAAGAGAGCAACAGTGGCAAAAGAAGCAATTAAGCATAAAGCGTACAGATAAAAAGTCAAAGAGTCGAGCAGAGCGAACCAAAAACACAGAAAAGCGCAGAGATTAAAGACAGAGAAAGAGAGAGAGAGAAAAATGTAGAAAAAATGGTTTGGTAATGAGGCAAACGTAGAGGAGCTTGATTAATGTGAGTAGCTTTCGCCTTTCGGTATGCTACACTTTAAACCGCAACGGGCCATAAAAATTGTCTGCTTTGCAGTGTGTGTAAAAAGCAATTTTCAACTTTGGCAAATCCATGAAATGTGGTCGCTTCGACTACAAAGAGAATATTTTATGCAAGCGCATATGTAAAAATATATTTTATTAGGAGCTGCGAGGATGCTCAAGGACTACAGTACTGCAGACGTAAGTCCTCCATTCTGAATCGTGAGTCGCTTTTGCATTTCAAAAATACTCGCGCAAGCGACATTTTTATTGAGGCACAGGCTGGCAGGCAGGCAGGCAGACATATAGTACAACGCGTTGTCCCGACACTGTAATAAAAATGTTGAAATCCTTGCGACGTCTGGGCGCCTAAAAGGATGCCTGACAAGGTGCTTTTGACATATTTATCACCCCATTGTCATCAACAACAACAGCAGCAACAACAAACTCACCGACAACAACTGCATCAAGTGGCAACTGTTGCTGTTGCCGTTTGAAGCCTTAAATTTGCATTCAGCTTTAACTTGCTCACTGCCAAAAATGGATAAAACTAGACACAAAGCCATGGCCATAAATGACTAACAATGGCCCAAAATAAAAGATCATGAGTGTGTACAAAAAATGGTCGAAATTCGAATACAAAGGCCACAACCAGATACCAAACACCAAACAGATGGTCAATTTTATATGTGGCTGAAAAATGACATTTGGATAGAAAAATGTATTTAGTAATTTATTGAATTTTAAATGTAATTTTTTTTTCGCCTTTCGCGAACTATAAAATAAACTGTGTAATTTATAATTTTATAAATGTTGCTTGAGCAGGTGTTGTAGTTGAAGGATTATTCTACCTCGGTATTGACTTTTTGAAGTAAATTATTCCACTTTCCAATATTTAATAAATAAATCTCCTTTAAAAGGCAGTTTCAAGCTAACATTTGTACATCCAATTCATTTATTCGATTATCCCACAAGCGAAAACATTTTTGTCTCTGATATTTTATGGCATACTATTTTGTTTATGTTTTTTTTTACGTTATTTCAATTTTTCAATGGTCAAACGCCATTTTAATTTGAATTATTTGCGTGCAGTTTCCGGTTAAATGTTTTTTATTTTGCTCTTTCACTTTTTTAGTGAGCAGCGACCGGAAATGCTCGTTTGCCTTTGACCCGTTGCTTTTTGCAAAAGGCCAAAAAGCAGATGTTTGTTGTCCCTGGTACTTTTACTCGTATTTGTATAAATTTAAATATATAAATTATTATGCTGCTGCTTCGTTCAGAGTGACATATTTTTTTCCCTCTTTTTATTTAGGACAGAGAATATATATATATACAATATTCATACCATATTATATACATACGTGAGTGTGACTGTTAAAATTATTTTGCCACGCATTTTGAGTAATTGAAAGTGTCGGAGTTGTCTTTTTTTTGTGCGTGGTTCGTTGTCATTTCTTTGTGGAGCATAAATTATGCGACAGTTGAGTAATTTGCCTGAAAACATAATAAATAGCAGATGGATCTCTTTGTAGATCTTGAGTGCGTATTTTATTTGAGTAATATGTATATTAATATTTGTGTGTACATAAATTTTTGTATACCATACCTACCAGAGTTTTTACAAATACTTTAAACAAAAGATTTGTCTTTTGATTTTCATTTTAAAATTAAGCTTGCTATACTAATGAAATTTTTAATATTGTTTGCAATATGTACATAGTATATTTATAATATACTTTAGTATAGTTCAATATTATGTAACTCATTAAATATTTTATTAATTAACAAAAAGATAAGTTGGTAATCAAAGTAAGACATAGAATAGTTATTATTGAAGCTGTATTAAATATAAAATATTTATTTTAAGGCTCTAAGTAACATGGCTTCAATAGAGTGTATATTTAGTATTTATTTAGCAGCTCAGATTCAAAATTAGCTTTGGTCACAACTAGTCATATTTGTTTAATTTAAAATAGAGATAGCGGCAATAAATTCAATTTCTATTTGTCGATGGCATATTTATAATTACCTAAATACTTCCCTCCCACATAATTTGCTTTGCATGATTATTAATTCTATTTAAAACATTGCTATTTAAAATATTTTGCATGTGTCAGCATCACCTTTTATTCTGTATATATTTGTATATATCGAACAACGTTTTTGCACATTAAAACATTTTTAATAATAATAAATGATATCAATTAAATATGGTGAGTATAATATGTGTATGTGTGTGTCTGTTTTTTGAATGTCCATATAAGTCTTAAAGCAAGTTTAATTATCAGATAAACTATATATCGGTTCTTGACACAGGAGTTTTAGGAAATGTCCAGAATACTTAATAATTCGAATGGTAATAATGTTTGAATTACCTTTTATTGGTAATTAAAACTTTCAATTACTTCTACTCGTGTAATTGTATTTGAAACAAATGTTACGTAATGAAACAGAAATACACCAATTAATATACAATTTAAAATATAAATCGATGTTGTTATTGACTTCATATATTGATGTTGTTCTATACTTGATGTTGTTGTTGTTGATGTTGTTCTACTACTCTACTACTACTACTACTACTACTACTACTACTACTACTACTACTACTACTACTAAATTAAACTAAACCGTAACTCCAACAACATATGTACTACAAAAATACTTCTATATCATATGATTTTTATTGATTGATATATGTTCATTGATGTTGAAAGATGATAAATTCGTATATATGTATGTTGTTACATTGATGTTGTTTTTACCTTTGATTGATTTTCTTGCTCTTTTTCCTTATCGATGTTGTACACAAATATTTTTGACAAAATGGCAGTTGTTCCACTTGCTGTTGTTGTGTTCCTCAGTGTGTCTCTTTCTCTCTCTCTCTCTTCCCCTATTCTCTCTGTCTTTTTCCAAAACTCTTATCAATTTAATTGCAGGTTGCGTATCCTTGCGGTGCATTGAGCGTGCGACGCATGCGCTGGCAACAACACCAGCAACATCAACAGCAGCAGCAACAACTTCATCATCGCCATCTCTATGGTCGCCCGTATGCCCGTCTGGGTCTTTCCCAACGCCAGCAACACCAACACCAGCAGCAACAACAGCAGCAGCAGCAGCAGCAGCAACAACAACAGCAATCATCAGGCCTTGGCCTCATCAGTAAAAGTCGCAGCAATTTGCGCGAAATTTGCAAAACGCATGCAATTTGCTAACAGCAATTGACTGCCTCAACCGAAGCAGCAGCAACAGCAACAACAACAACAACAACAACAACAGCATCATCATCGGGAACAGCAACAATATGTAGTAACAGCTCAGCAGCTAGAACAACAACAACAACAACATCAGCTGCAACAACAACAGCATCAACTACTGCAACAATAACAACAACAACAACAACAGCAGCTAGAGCCCAACAATGGCCAAAACTGCAAGTGCAACAACAACAACAATTTCCATTTCCATTGCCGTGTGCTACGCAAATTAGTCAAAACAAATTGGTAGGTGGCCATTATATAGTTTGGTCTATATAAAAACGACCATATGTGTATGTGTATGAGTATGTCTGGGTTTGCGTGTGTATAAATACATATGTCTGTGTTTATGTGTATGTTGTTGGGAATATTATGTTCAAGCCAAACTAAGTGCGAACAGGCATTTTTTAAGTCTTTTAAAGCCACAATTTTATGCAAATTGATTTTAAATTTCTAAAGTATAAATGCTATGCACTTAAAGCTAGAAGTCTTTAGAAAAGTCTTGAAATCTGTTACTTATAAAATTATTTGAATTTAAATCACAATTATTATTATTAAGTATTAAAATTGTTGCCAATCTTCAATTAAAAGTTTTTGATTAACTGATTTTAAGGAGGCTAACTTATAATATTTAAAGCTATACAAAACTATAAAGTCAAAAAGTTTAAAATGCAAAAATTCTTATAATATTGAATTGTGTCTAGGAAATTGTCTCAAATAATTGATTTCTCAGTTACGTACATTTCAATGTAGTTATTCTACATTTGCTTATTCTTCTCCATAAATACATAAAATTTTATATATATTCCTTGCTTGTTTTCTTGCAAGAACTTTTATTAATCATCTTTTTAGCTAGGTTTGTTACTAAAAAAAAAAATACTTAAAATCTTTTGTAGCTCTTAAGCAGTTGTATTATATGATTAAAATCATCTTTAGCCCATTTCAGCTCAGATTAACATGTTAATCTTGCATACAAGCAATTATTGTTAATGTTAACTTAAAAATTTCAATATAAACTTGGCTCATTTTTAAGTGTATGGGCGTATCTAGGCATATTATTTTCATTAAGAATTGTTACAGATTCTCACTTCTCTTAGCTGCAGCTGTGACTGTGGACTCGCCTTATCTCGTCATCACTGTCGATTATAACTCACTTTTATGTTTGACGCATATATTTCACTGATGGGAGCTCCACTTTGTTCATTTTGTGGGCTGCTTTGGCATTTTTATGCCTTGACTGTGTGGCGCAAACATTTAATGGCTTTATACAATCGCCCAAAGCGCATGTGGTACTGGAGAGGGGCATGTTGTTGGGAGGGAAAAAGAGAGGACGCCTAACTCTGCTCAGCTCAGTTAAGTTGAGTTCTCAGCTCTTCATCATCGTCGACGTCGTCATCATTTCCATCAGGCTGAATAGCTTTTCAAATGCCAAATTTATGCAAATTTGGCCGCAGTCACAGGAGCGACACAGAAAGCGGGAGAGAGAGCGAGGAAGCATTGAGAATTGAGAGACAGAAGTTGGGTGAAAGAGAACGGCGTTTTGCACATGAATATTTGTGCCCCGGAAATTGGGAGACGGGGCAACAGGGAGCATTCACAGCAGCGGCTGCAGCAGCGGCACATATGCGAAATTGTGCCTTTTGCCGAGTTTTTGAATTGCCATTTTCCGTTTGCCCAACGTTTGACGTGGGCAGGTGCCCTAGAAAAGTAGACAGGGAATGGGGGGACAGTTAAGAAATACACTTGACAAAAATGTGCATAAGGAAAGCACAACACTTCTTACTTTTCTAATAGCATAGCAACGAAGTAAAAGTAGTTTTTTTGTTCATATATATCATATTTCTTCAAGGACTTAATTGACCTAAAAGACTTACAATAGTGTTTTAAAATCTACTTTAATTTTCATTCTTTGTTTAGTTAAAGCTGATATTTTTTTTTGCGCTGTGCAGTAATTGACTATAAAAGAGCAGAAGAGCGGGGAGGATAGAAAGGGATAGATTGTGACTGCTTGTGGCATGGCGTGTGGCACACGTCGTTTTTTGTATTGCCTTCAATCATCAATCAATTTTTTCTGCACGTGCTCTCCGCACCCACTGTAAACCTTTAGTCGAACTCCCTTCCCCCATTCACCGTTGCCTTTATCGTTATCGTTACAGCCTTTACGGTTGCCTTTGCATACTTTTAGGCTTACGCGAAATGCACGTAACGGTTGCCTTGCAGTTTGCCTTGCCAATTTAGGCAAAAGTTCTCAACTGGAAGCATAATTCATGTTGCAAGTTGCAAGTTGTTGTACAGAGCGCGTTTAAATGTGCATCACGTAAATGCCAAACAAGACGCTGTCCAGTCCTGCCACATCCACATTCACATCCACATCCACGTCCACGTCCTTGTGATTTGTAGTCACTGCACACGTGTGTGCCCACAGGTAAATGCCCCATGTCCAGTCTAGTCGAATTGACTTAAAGCTTAAAGCCAGCGTGTCTCTCCATCACATACTTTCGCTTAATCGAGAGACACTGTAGAAGAGAGAAGAGGTGAAGAAGGAGTAGAAAAATTCTACAGACCACAAAACGGAATGCAAGGATAATTACACTCGCTGCCATTTGCTCTGCCTGCAATCGTCGGCAAGGTGTTGACTTGAAATTAAAATTAATTGAGAATTCCGTGCGCATACCAAAACGAGAGTGTCGCCAACAGGCACAGTCTGACCAGGGCCAGGGATTGCATCTCTACACCTTCACATTCTGTGCATCTACCCCCATCTCTTCTACACCTTTCTCCTCCTCTCTCTCAATTCCTTCTCTTTGGATTTCTAACGTGCCATTTATTCCATTTTTTCGGTTAGTATTCTGACCTTAATGCTGAACTTTGGCTTTTGCCATGGCACAAATCAAGTCCAGCTCTTGAAAACGCACACTAACTGCCTTTGGTAATAAGCTTAATTATGCTTAAATTGGTTTACGTGACGTCAGACGTGGCAACAAGTTCAAATATGCTCCCAATTGCTTTCAATTTCATGGAGGTCGGTAAAGTTGCTGCCACAAATGACTCATTTAGTGGGTTGCGTAGTTAGTGTGGTGCCTATAATTGGATTTTATTTGTCACATACGAATTTACGATTTATGGTATGCTTTCAGTTATGTATTTTAACTGCCTAAAGACATTGTCTAGAAACTAATTTGAAAACAATTTCAGCTAATTGTTTTTTCCATGCTTATAATTACTGATACATTTGAGATTGTACTCACTCATATAAAATACCATATAGGTAGTTGCTCCTTTAACTAAGGCTTGGTCATAATTGAACCAACTTTTAGAATTTCATACTCCTGCAAACCTATATAGTATAATATGTATATTGCAAGCTGTCAACATTTTTAACCAGTTGAACTACCTATTCATGGTAAACCTGTCGCATGCTTGGCATGCTTTTGCTTACCCTGTTCAAATAAAACTGAACAATAGGGTATATACATTTATGTGGTTCAAAGAACATATATAATTATTTCTTACTCAGTAACTAAAATCATGTTTATCTAAGTTTGCTCATTCGATCTAACGACTTTTCTTCATTAAACTCTTTTATAAAAGAATGTAGATCTTAAATACATTCAGAACTTGCAGGTTTACCTTGCGCTTTTTATACTTGGTTGAACCTGAGTAACCTTTCTTTTATATAGGAACTTTACAAGTACAATTTTTTGTTATTTTTTGCACGATTTTTGCAAAATAAAAAGAGCTCCTCAGAGTCAAAAAGAATTTTTACATTTTTAATTGTAAAACCAATTTATAGATCAAAGCATTAAGAATATGACATTCCGATTTAAAGTCGGTCTGATTTTAACAAAGTTATGCAAGTTTGAAGTCTGTTATTAAAATTAATGTACGATAAATTCTCGTCATATCGTGTCTTGTTTTTATTGTTAAATGTATACGATAAGATAAATAAGTATTTGTGACAGGAAGATATATTTCAGGATATCTACAAGCCTGTCACTATATTTCACTCCCAATTTTTAATGACAATGCAAAATATTTTGCTTAACGCCTGTCTGCATTCTGGGGCGTTTCATGACACATTCTTTGTTGTTGTGCGTGTTGTTTTTCCTGTTGTTTTTATTGTGAAATTAAACAATTTAATTATATGCATATGCAAAAATATGAGACTGCTGTTGCAGAAAGGTAAACAAACGTCGCCTACGACAAGAGTTGCCACGTTTGGGGCAAGTGGCGGCGACAATTGCAATTAATTGCATATTTTAAGCGATTCGAGATTAAAACCGCAGACAACGTAAATAACAACAAACATCACAACAACAACAACAGGAACAACAACTACAACACACTACATAAAAGACAGAAAACAATAACAACAGTAAAAAAAATTAATTGCTCTTTATGACAAAAATTAACAATTATGACAATAAAAATTTTAAAATCATATTGCGACAAAAATAATTAAGCACATGATATACGCACAATGCATAATGCCAATTCAATCTGATCGATGGGAGCGGGACAAGGTGGGGCCGGTCGGAGGCGCATTAAGAACATTTAATATCAATATTTATAGGGAAAATATGTAAACATGATAAGTAAAGCACATTATGAATTGCTCCAGATGGGCAATTAGTGTGAAAAACAAGCTGCGTTAAATTAATAATATTTAATTGGCTCACAAAAATATGCGAGTAATTGGAAAATTGAGTCAAAGCCAAAGGAATTTATTTGCATATTTAAATACAAATCAACTTTTAATAGGCAGTTTAACCCAGATATCAATAACAATACAACAAACAACTCAAAAAAAGGATGGGATGAGTAGTTGTACTATAAAAGAAACATATGAAGAATATGAATCTATACGGGTAATTATAAAAGTGAGTCAAAGAAAACTGAATTTATTTATATATTTTAAAACAAATAAAAGGGCAGTTTAAGCTAACAAGGCCAATAAAGCAAACAGGTCAGGAAAGGCATGGAAAGCTTAGTTGTATTTTAACAAGAAACTTGCAAATAAATTTTTGAAAGTATTTGACTCGAAAATATAAATATAATAAATAAAACAGATTAAAGTTGTGTTAGGCAATTGATTACTTATTTAATTAAAGACAGTTTCATTTCGACATGCAACTCCCTGTTGATTCAAGATAATAGTTATTAGTTAGTTATTTAACACTTAACTGAAATGATCATTTATTTATTTAAATTGTATGTATTTATTTTCATAATGTTTTTTAATTTAACGTGCCGTTATCTTAACTTTTTCAGTAACAATTGAATAGTTTTAAGCCCCAAGTAAATGAAAATAATATTGATATTTAGCTAATTTTTGACATAATAGAGTAACAAATAAATAATTTTGCCTGCTGTTAAACTTGGCTTAACTCACAATCAGATATTCAAACTACCTCTGATGAGGGTTTACTACCAATTGCAAACCGCCCACATTTCAACACTTGTCGGTTGTTGAGGCACCAACTTGCTGCTTGAAGTTTTGATTCATTTGCTGCACGTACATATGGAAGTCGTGTGATTTGCTTTGCAACTTAGTCTAAAACGTCAGTTGCAATCTCGTCAGTCATTCAGTGAGTCAGTCAGTTAGTCAGTCATGGTGTCGCATTGTCCGCTCGTCAGAGCGTTACAAAATGCGTGCAACAGCAACAGCAACACGCGGCAGCTTTGTTGTTTGTTGTTGTTCATGCCACATGGGCTAGTACACGTCCACACCCACGCCCAAACACACACCTACAACCCATGCCTCAATTGCTTAGTTGTTTAGCTATGCAACATGCAGCAAACTAGTACATAGACAAGTTGCATGTGGGCGCCATTGGTCCTGCTGCATGTCCTGCCGCTGCTGTTGCCACTGCAGTTCCTGCTGCTGCTTTTTGCTAGCTGCTTATCACGCATGCTAAACAAGCAGACGACGCTGGCGACGGCCAGAGAAAATACCATTTGAATTTTGATAAAATGCAGTTTGACTTTTGTGGGCGGACATCCCCTTACAACTGTACACTGCACACGGTACACTGTACAGTGCTTACACTTTCTCCCCCTTTTTACTACTCTCCCACTATACTGTCTGTTTTCTTTATATTTTCGTCTAAGGATTTCTTTTTTTTGTTTTTCTTGCACCGTTGTTACATGACATTCATTGATATTTTGTGCAAGCGTAGCGTAAATTCAATTTAATTTTGTGTAAATTGGCTGCAAATGCAATTTACAAGTCCTGCTCAGTAGATCCTTCCTCTCTACCTCCCTCTGCTGTGATGCGTGAGCCAGGATTTGTGCTCAGCACTTGGACTTGAATTTAAAGTAGCTAAAACTAAAAGTAAAGAATGCACACATTTTTGACATTCTGACACATTTGGGAACACTTTGAAGTTCAATGTTTGAAGTTTGTCAGAGGATTGCAAAATGATGGAATAAATTTAATTAAGCAATTGTTTACTGATTGACTGCAGTTTTCATGTGTAGTTTCTTGTACTTAGATTTTAAATTGAATTAAAAGTTCAATCAAATAATGGTATAGACTTTGGATTGAAAATATCTATTATCGAGCAGCTATCGTGTTTGGTGTATAAAAGAATCTAGGATAAAAGATAATAATAAATATCAAACGGTTTTTGTAACAGTCCCGGACTTTGTATCTTTTATGTACAATAATGTTTCTAGCTTAAAAATTGGTCTAGTAATTGGAATTTTGATTTTTGGCAAATTTCTAAAACATGTTTGATGGAATCTACGTATCAAATCTGGTATCTCAAGCTCTTATAGTCCCTGAGATTTAGTTTTTGGATCACTGAAATCATATTTATTTAGACTATTACTATAAAAGACTTTTTTGCAATGCAAAATTAAATTTTAAACTGCTTTTCATTTATTTAAAATACTTTCCAATGAAAACTACGGTCATTTAAATCCAGTTTTAATTATATACGTGGAGTGCAATTATTTATATTTGAACTACTGGCATTTTGAAAAAATATTAGTATCCGCGCGAATGGAGTTTAATTATAGACCAGCATTACACATTTTACTTACACTTATTGGTAGGTGTGTGTGTGTGTGTGTGTGTGTGTGTGAGGGGTGTGTTGGTGTGTGTATATAGAAATTACATTTGACAAAACTGAGAGCACGTTCGTGCGTGCATATTTAATCAAGTTTTTATTTGAGTTTGCTTAGCTTAGTTAGGTGGTATTTGTGGGCGTTTTGCCGGTGGAAGGGGGGTGGGGGCGTGGTTTTTAGCTGCCAACTTTGTAGCCAAACACTGGTATTCATAGTCCATATGCGTTTGTTGCTCTGGCATTTAAAACTTTGAACCCTTTTCGCACTCGCATAAATCACTGGGGCGCCGCACAGTATGCAACATTATTTTTGTTGCAACGCTGTAAATACCAGGGTAGCTTTATGGCTGTAAAAACTGAAACGATATCAAGTTTTCCACTCTTTTTTTTGTTTCTTTCGTTTTTTCTTTTTCTCCATTCACGCACTCACCTGGGCGCCGCAGTTGCCCAGAATAATAGTTAAAGTCAGTGGTTCGAGTTTTGGTTGGACTTCAAGTTGACACCGAGTCTAGAAACCTTTGGCTGTGTTTTATTAACCCCAGTGATCGATTGCCGCGGCATTGCGTCGCATAAGGGTTAACGATGTCGGCGCCAAAAGTTGTCGTTATATGCAAGTTTCATTTTTTTTCATGGCAAACTACGAAAAGCCGTGGATTTAGTACAAACTTTTGTAGCGGTACTAAATAATGGGATTTTAGAAGGATGAAGATATCTTAGTTATATTTTGGTCTAAGGTGAAAACTTTTGTTCTCTCTTTTTTAATAGTTAACTATATTTAAGCTTATTTTAAGGTTACTTACTACTCAAATATATTACCTTACACAATTCTAATAAGATGAATAATGATTTTCCAGTTCAATTTAATGTAGTTAATACTCATATCTTTTTTTTAGCTTCCTCTCGTGTGGTTATATATTCTTAAGTAAAGGCTGAGTAGATCCCAGTTTATCACAATAATAAGCGGGTTATTAGCTATCATTTTTTTATTAATTTACTTTTATTGTCGCTTTAAGCTACACTTAAAAAACAGACAACTTCTATCTAAGTCTACTTCAAATTTAGGAAGTATATCAATTTCACTTTAACCAGTTGACACTCTGCAAGACGTTCGACCTCAAGGCTTAATGCTTATTTGTTCAATATCTTACTTCAGATTTCCTTTTAAGGCGCTAAGAGCCAGCAAGTTTGCACAATTTTGTTAATGACAGCAGTCAACAGCCAAAGGCGTCGGCGTCAGCGTCGACGTCGGCGCCGTTGCACTTAAAGTGAAGCAATGTCGTCATCGTCATCGTCCTTGGTCGTTTGGTCCTTGTCTGCGTGTCCTGTACATCAGCTCGCTGCTCGTTGCACTAAATTATGCAGAGTTCAATCAACTTACGCTGATTGGAGCCCCACAAAGCGGCGAGTGTCAAGTGGAGCTAACCCAAAAGCCACAGAGTCGCGGGTGTGTGGCCGGGCAATAAATCAAACCTCGACGACGACAACGAGACGACGAGACGACGATGACGATGACGACGAATCATTGGATCTGCCTTCTATATTCCATCCATAGCCATTTTGCCTGCTATTCCCTATGGTGCCTCTGGTGGGCTATTAGAAGTGTTTCTACACGTTGTGCTTGGTTGCATTCGTTGCTTGCATGCGGTTTAACAGCAAAATTGATTGAACTTCTTTTTTGTTCACTTTGCCTTAAAGGCCTTACCTTAAATTCATGAATACCAAAATAGAAAGAGGAATGATAGAGAGAGAGAGAGTGTTAGAGAAGCAGACTAAGGAAATGGTAACACATATGCCTGGGATACATTCTCTCTGGATTTTCTCACACACACATACAAACTGTGGATGCATCCTCATCAATATCATATTTATGCTTGGCTGCCAACAAACAATTGAAAACAATACAAAATACTTAGTAATTCTTTGGTTTTTGTTTTTGTTGTCCTTCCGTCCCCATCCCATCCTTATGTTCTTTCCTTCAGCTGTTTTCGGTCTCGGAATATTTTATGCTTTGCCTACTATTTTTCGATATTCCTTGCCTTCGACTTCGTCTTCGACTTGGCCTTGTGCCAGAAATTCTTTGTATTTTTATATTGTTTTGTTATCGCTTTTTCAGGTTTTTGTTTTCATCTTGGGTTTGCCAGATACTTTCAGTAGATAGTTCAGACTGAGGCGGATTTAGGGGTGTTTCAATGGATACAAGGTGGTACGAGGGGCATAGTTTTGGTTTAGGCCGTTATGCATATTTGCCATTTGTGTGCCCGGGTTGCTTTCGTTTGTATGCCAAAAATGCGGCTCATGTGTTGTCAATTGTTGATGATGTGGGAATTAGGTACGAATTGGGCTCATGCAGGTACCTTGTTGTTGTGCACACTCAATAGCTTTAAGGTATAACCATGCAGAACAGATGGACCAAGATTCAATAAACTCGATTTAATTGTTATAGTTAGTGGAGAAATGTTGGAAATAAGAAAAGCTTATTCAAAACTTTAACAGTTGATATAAGTTTTCCTTATATTCTAGGCATGTTCAAATACTTTGACAAATTTGCTAATAAATTTACTTTTCTTTTCTCTTTTACAGGTAAGTGTGAATTTTATTTGAACATAACTTTCAAATGTCTCTGCCTATAATAAGTGAGTAGAAATATTATTTATATATAAAACAAATATTTATTTAAAAGTATTTAAAAGTAATAATATTAATAATTTAATCTATGGACAATATGAAGAAATCGTTATATTTGTTGTTGAAGTCTTAGAAGATGGAATAAAATTTCTAAGATACCACGCTTTCTGAATCCTTTTACTTCATTCCGTTTTCTTTAGGCCATATGGCCTACCCCTTGAATTAAAGTCAGTATAATCCAACGTATTCCTTCTCACTTCATTATTCTATATTAAACAATGTTTTTTTGCTCCCTTTTCTTTTGCATTCGAGTTGATTTTCGTATATGAAACACTATTGTATCTCTGATGTTTTTCTCGTTAGTTTTTTGTCTGAGAATTGTACAATATTTTGTTGTTTTTAGTCCTGCCAAGGCTTGGTTTCATTACACTTGACATTTGATTTAAAACGCACTCTGAGCCAAAAAGAAGACTTGAATACAGGCTCACACAATAATATCCTGTCTGAGCATTTGCAAGTGAGATAACAAGCTGAAAAGAACACAAGACAAATCAAAATGAAAAGGAAAAGAGAAAACAGAAAACAAAAATCCAACTACTGCCCACAAATAAGAAGCACAGGCTGAGGCAAACATTGCGGTAAACAAAAGACAACTGCAAAGTTCATGGGGACACATGTTTATCAATGTCCTCAACGGAAAGACAAGAAAAATACCAAAAACACAGAACAAAAAAAAAAAAAACAAGAAATGAACGGAACAAAAATTGTCAGCTAAATTACGGAAAAGCAGGCGGGCTTACACACGCAGACGTTAGACATTTTTGGGCTTAAAGTCGATGTCGTAGTCTACGTCGTATTCGCAGACAGCCTGGCAGACGTGGCTGACGGATAGACGGAACTGAGGAGCAGACTGGCAGGAGTCGGCCATATATTTAGGCAGGATATTGATTGATTTATTGCGTGCAGGAGACCGCCTAGGCGTCGTCCGCCACACAATGAATGTCACAAAGTGGCGGCAAGAGGCCTGCGGCTTTTTTGTAGGCGTTCCAACCATTTGAGAGTTATTAAATGGAGAGCTCGGCATGTTTGAAGAATGTGTGCAGAAGAAACCCAATAGGTATTTTAAAGAGGAAAAATGTCAAGTGGTAAGCTACATACTTTCAGTAGGAATTCTTTGTACTCTTGATGAGAGTATTTTAACTTTGTCATCAAATGTGTAACAAATTAAACGAGTGCTAAAATGTTACCAAAATAATCGGGACAGTTATCAGTTTTAAGCTATCTTAAAAAAGACTTGGTTTAGGTTATTTTCTTTGCTTAAAAAAAGCAATTTCTATTAGAATTTAATCTGTTCTTTTAAAAATATCTTAGCCAATCACGAATATTGTGCTTCTAGGTGTCATTGAAAAACCTTTTGTATGAAAAAATTAGGTTTTCTTACGAAATATTGATAATAAAATCTGATACAATTTTAATTTTTCTATTGAGAATACCTAATATATAAATTTTATCAAGTATAATTTTCACATTTATTTGTTTAAATTAAAATTTGAATAAATTTACGGTACAAGTTTAAAGATTCCATAAAAATACCAAACAATAAAATTATTTTATTGTAAGTTATTTATTCTTTCACAAATTCTAACCAAATATCTATTAGTATTGCTTTGTACTTTTCTATTTAACGATTGCATTTTATTTATGTAATTAGATAAAAAAAAAGAAATCTAAAGTAAATTTTTACGGTATTGGCAATAAATTCCTTATTTCCGAATTCCTCAATGTTTATATCCATTGATTTCAATTCACCTTTGACTACGATTTTTAGTACAACTATTTTAGCTGCTACTATTTTTATTGCAACTATTTACTGCATATTTTTATTCGAACCGGATTCTTGAAGTTCTCAACAAGTATTTGCTTTTAATTTCAACCATAAAGCGAAACTCCTGTAAACAACAATAAACTTGATGGTGCCAAAGAAGAAATTGTTGTTTGGCAATCGCAATTTTTTTTTGAGAGTCAACATCGAACAATTGCGACTTGTCAGAAAATTATCTGCCCCATCTGCTGACCACATTGACCAGAATGAGGATGATGGTTTTTGTACATCCTTTCTCTTCCTCTTCGACACACAAAACTACTACTATGTGTGGTAGTTCAGAAATAAAATGTTTATCGTGTCGCTGTGGCTCTGTGTGTGGCAACATATACAAGGATACTCGTATACTTGTAGTTGCCACTTGGAACTCAATTCGCAAGTGATGGCAACTCGCAACTTGTTGTTTGGCGGCGTGTCAATAATTTTGTAGCAAAGTTTGTGTTTATTTGGCCACCAGATGAAATGGCAAAAAGTTTCGTATCAAACTAAATCAATTGACAATTGATAAGAGTCGCCTGCAACTGCAGTTGAGTAAAGTGTTAAATTCAAAAAGGCTTTAAACGAAAATGCAGCAAGTAGAGAAGTTGCGGGTGGCAACTACAAATGGCCGACCATTTGCTGTGACTGCAATTGATTGGCCCAGGCCAATGGGGCGGCTACGTAAGCTACGCTCATTTATTTATTTATAAACAAAGCACAAGTGACAAGAAAGAGCGGTGAAGAGGGGAAGTGTTGGAGGCAGACAGACAGACACAGTCACACAGGCGACACAGGCTGACGCCGCATTACGAGTAAGTCGTACAAATTTGCAGGCAAATGTGAGAAACAAGGATACGAAAACGAATACGAATACGAATATTTCTGGTTTATTCTCGTGCGGAGCAGTGACTAATTAATTTTACACCGTTTATCGTGAGTTTCACGCGCATATAGCTTAAGCCAAACAAATCAATCACAGGGCCAGGTCAGGCCAGACCAAAGACCTGAAGGGAAGTGATGGGTTTGGGTTGGAGTTGGGTTGGAATTGGGGAGTGCCAATTAGCAAAGCATACAATACACATGCACTTTGCATGGCGCCAGGACGACCAGCTCAAACAGACGAAACAGCACAACATGGATATGTGTATGTGTATTGTGTGTGTGTGTGTTGCGTATATGTAAGCACTTAAGACAGATGAATGAAGTGGCAAACATGGCGGACAGTTTGGATTTCAGTTACAGTTACGAGTCGAGGTCCAGTTCAAGTCGAGTTGAGGCGTCGACTGGTCGCCGACATTTACAAATCAGCGGCAATTATTTATGGGATACCTACATATACACACACACACATACACTCAAACTGAAAGTCACATGAGCAGTGAAGAGAAGCAGCCTTAATTAATTTTTGCATATTGAAAGGTTGACTCTATTGCACGCACGGGTGCCATCAGCATCGAGTTGGCCACTTAATAAGCAGTAAGAGACCATTCAAACAACTTGACGGCCCCCAGAAATGTTATGCAAAAGTTCAGCAGTTAAAAATGAAATGTTGCAAAAAATTCAAATGAAAATTGGTATGATAAAGTCGAAAAGTTGAGGCCTGGGGACCAGGACCAGGACCAGACTGTGGTTATGACTGCGCGAGAAGCTGTAAAAGTGCCTCGAAACTTTCACCAGGTTGGAGGAGTTCGTTCTTGCTCAAGTTGTGTATATAGAGAGAGAGTCGAGTGTCGAGTGGGCTGCTTCTTTTTAATGGCAGACAGTCACTCAGCATAAATAGAGGGCAAATGGCAGAGACTTGATGCTACTGCATGTGGATCTACTCCACCCACACAACCGACAAAGCGTTTAAAATGAGTCTGTGGTTTGGAAGAGCAAAAAAACGAGAAGAAAATTACAAAGAACAGCAGGAAAGAAATGCAATAGCCAGAGATACCATAGTGTGAGCAAGAGGTGAAAGCGAGAGCGACTGCAAATAAAATAGAAAACCAAGGCAATTTTTCAGCTTCATTAAGTAACCGCAAAGTTTGTTTTATGTGCGGTCAGCTACAAAGCCAAAGCCAACAACAGCAAAAGCACCAGGACATCAGGCAGCACAGGCGACTGAAAAGATAAAATAAAGCCGATAAACATATGAGCATTAAAAGTTTTTCAACACAAAAAAAGTTGATCCCCAAGCCAACCCAACACTCCTCAAAAATATTAAGTATACGACAGTAAATTAGCAAAATGCAAATTTAATAAGTTGCATTAAGTCAGATGTTTGCAAAAACTCATCTCGAAGATTAAATTAGTTATATGCTAAGGTGCAGTTTTGATACTTTTTAGTTGAACTACAGTTATGTAGTGCTCAATATTGTTATACTACTTATTTTCTTTTTACCTTAACTACTAAAGACCACTAGCTAAACGACTCTCAACTTAAAAATTCTTAAATTTGCTTATTAAAATAAATTGCATAGAGACACATTAAAAAATCGTATTATTGGAAGATTTAATCACTTTTAACAAATAAGAAGTCAAGTTAATATATTCACCTTGTAGTAAATAAGCCACAACTGCTGCCCAAACACTTAAGTAGACAAATATTAAGTATACGCCAAGTTATTCTCAGCATAAATTATGCATCGAATCATTGCCGAGCACATTGCCAAAGCAGACTTTACTAATAAACCTATAAAGCAACTCGAATATACACGCACATAGAAACTACCAATACCAGTGCCAAAATTGTTTGCTGTGGACATTGACAAATATCCAAAGCGGCAGCCTCCCAACCTTCCTTCCCAGTTGGGGGCCAATAGCAGATTGGCTGCATTTTGTGTTAAATCAGCAACAATTGTTGCCCAAGCCACCAAATAGAGAAGCAGCAGCTATCACTTTGGGGTTTCCCCACTGCAATTCCAGTTTGAATTTCAGTTTGAAGTTGCTTTACTTACTTTGGCTTCGGCTTTGGCTTTGGCTATGACTATGGCTATGGCTTTGACTTTGGCCAGCCGCCAGGCAGAGGAAATTAAAATTTATATAGCATACAAAACGGGGCAGCATCAGCAGTTGCTGTAGCAGCTGCTGCCTCACAGAGGCATTTTGCTATTTAGCATGTTTCTTAGCCCCTCTCCAAGTCTCTGAAAGTCTCAGTCTTTGGTCTTTGGTATTTCTTTTCATCTGGCTGCTTGGCTGCTTAGCTGATGCCAAAGCGGAAAGCGTGGCTGCCATTAAGCTGCCAATCGACCATTTGTCAGCTTCGATTGCGGCAGAAAAAATTGCATGAAAAAATGCTTCTTATACTGCCAAGTTCTTGCCAATGGCTTTGAATTGGGTTAAGTGATTTGGCGTTCAATCAATCCTCTGCTGGCATCCCTCCCCCCCTTCACCGAAATGGGCGTGCATAATTATAGACTACGGCTCTATTTGTATTTGCTTGGCATATTACACATACGCCATGTGGATAAGCCTGCATGGAATGACTAATCAACAGTTTGGGCCCCTTCATTATGCCATTCATTATCTTTTTGCGATAAGCGAACGAATTTCACCACTGGGAATTGTTCTGATACCGAAGCTCAGTCTGTTGTTATTTTCGCACTGCGTGTGCAATTTAAATCAATTATGCGCTTTTCGGGCCTAAAACATACCATTAACTCAGCCTGCAACGCAACGCATAAGCTCTATGTGCCATGGCCAATACATAAAACATTGAAATGACCAACGTTTGTGAAATGTGGCCAGACAATTTAATGAACTGGCTAAATGATTTGACCGCTTTGAAGTGATTTAAGCACATTTTGTTGTATATTTCGAATTGTGAATTACTATTTTAAATGTCGATTAATAAGTGAGCAATGTCCATGAAAATTGGATAATTGCTGAAAAATGTAATGCAAATTAGAGAGAGAACTGTTGGTTATTTGGAATTACATTCATTTCTATTGTCTACACATCGGTATAAGAATCATTTGCCGTTTTATAAATCTTTATTAAAGAATAAAAGAGCTTTGTGATTTATTAAAAGTCTCAATACCGTGTATTGAGATTTCGATTCTTAACTAAATCTTTTGAAAGCATTTGATCAATATAAATTTCATCATAATTGTAATTTGAGCTCCACTTCCTAATGTGATTTCCTCGCTTAAAAATATTGTAATTGTACGCACTTTTTTATCCTCAATATACATTAGTCTTCCTTCATAGCCTTCCATTCTGCGACTCGAGCCTGCAGATTAATCAATCGTTCATTTAGCTTAGCCGTCACTTTGGCCATTTCCTCAGATCTTGTGGGTCTGTTTGGCATTACATATGGCATTTTGATAAGATGGAGCCTTCTTCTGGTTGTTGGTCTTTCAATATTAATACTGCGTGGCTTTAAAGTTTGCAACTGTGGATTTCTTGGCGGAATTTTGATCATGTTTGCGACTTAAAAAGCGATTTTAAACCAACTAAAGCAAGTCAAATTCAGCTTGGATACTGCCTATGTCATTTTAGTTTTAAATTTATAAATTGTATCAAATGCTTTCGAAATTTTATGACTGAGTGTTAGTTAAAATATTACTAGGTTTCATTTGAAACCTTTAATTTAAAGTTCTGAATGTAAAGTAAACACAAAAAAATTTAACATTAGCTGGAGATCACATTCCATTTGGTGCTTCAACTCTTTATTAATTAACTAATTAATTTCTTACAATCAGTCTTTTTATCTTGAAAAACCTTAAGCACAAGAAGGATACTCATTTTTAAACACATATTCAACTTTAATGAGGTAAATAATTAGCTGCCTCTTTGAATTGCTATTACCATACCCATTCTCTATGATTTCATTTGCTGTAACCTTCTGAAAGAACAAAAGCTGAGTCCTTTCTCCACTCTATACACACATAAATAAGAACCTATATTCACATACACTGCTGGCCATTTCATTAACCACACAAAACCTCTTTACACAGACACACACACACACACACACACACATGGCGTTCTCTTTGGTCTCAAACCAAGGGCAACGTGTAATTTGCTCATGTGCAATGCTTTAAATGCCACAAATGGAATTTTTAATTGTCTGGCAAGGAAACGAACTCACACACACACTTACACCCACACATACTTGCACATACGTGACCAGCTACGTCGACATATTTATAATTTCTTTAATGTTTTGCTCAACTCCCAACCAAGTTAGACTCATTCCTTGCAGTGACAACCCGTTACAAAGCCTTTCACTGCTTAGCGCACTTGAGTTACTTTATTATGTAAGCGTCGGGGGATCCCGGAGGAAAGACTTTTGGTCCAGCCCGGGTCCCTCTTCCTGTCCCTGTCTCGTTCTCGAACCCAGACCCGACCCACTTGGCATAAAAAGGTGAACTTCAGTGTCATTTGTTTGCCGCCGCCGTCGTCGTCGCTTGAGTTGTCGGTTTTGCAACTGAACTTTGCTCTCTGTGTGCTCCAGTGGGGACAACTTAAGTTATCTTTATGCTTCAAAAGGCCTACACTGTGAGTCGAGCCTCTGACGACTGTCTGGCATACAGTCAGACAAGCTGTTGAACAACGCCAGAGAGCCAAGGATGAACTGCTGAACTGAGAACTGAGAAGTTGCCTCTGGCTCTGCCTTTTCTTCTGTCTCTGCCTCTCCTCCTTTTTAGCACTCCTTCCTCTGGTGCGTCCTGTGAGTCCCAAGTCCCGAGTCCCGCTGGGTCTCTCTCTGTTTGCCTTTTTCCATATTTCAATTGAAATGCGCAGCAGCACAATTAAAAATCATGCCAAGTGATGCGTGCCAGTGCCGTGGCAAGTGTTTGCTGAGTGTTTGTTGTTTAAAATGAAGCGCTATAAATGGACAAGTTGTTGTTGATGTTGTTGCTGAGTCCACTTCATCGTTCCCAATGTGCCTTGAGGCAGCACATGGCCCAGTCAACAGTCTGTCGGTTGTCCTGGCCATGTCGTGTTGTGTCTTGTCGCTTTAGGCCAGACTTTTGTTTGGTTTTTATGTGTCCTTCTCTGTTTCTGTTCGGACTTCTATAAAGAGGCGCTTAGCTGGGCAATATTTTGGCTTTTGTTTTCTCTATGTGTTGTGTTTACTTGGACACGCCTATAGATATTTACCCTCTTTCTGATTTTTGTTTTATTTTTTGTTGTTTGTTTCTTGGTTGGGAAGTGCATAATTTATCATTCACAGGGCTCTTGAGTTGCACAATGGAAAGAAATATTATAAAAGGCTGACAATTAAGCAAATTTATTAAAGGATATGATGGAAGCAGATGATGATATTAAATAGAATAAATAAAATAAGAGGTAATTAATATTGTTTTAAAAATTATCTTAATATCTTTTCAGTTCTCTTTAATATTTAGGGAACTTAAAATGACACTTTTATGGATTTATGTGTCTTAAATATAATTGTATCATTTTAATTATCATTTATTTTATTTAAATGTCGTTACATTTAAACTTAATATTGGATTTGTTTCATTTCCTTTAATTAGGTATTTTATTTCCATGAATAAAACAACAATAAATAAAATATTATTAATCAAAATTAAGATACATATATTTTTAACTTAATAACTTTTAATCAATCAATAACTTTTTATCAATCAATTATATCATTTAAAATATATCAAAATTGGAGTACCATTGTAGAATGTGCTTGTCATTGGCCTTTTGACATATTTTTTCACAACAAAGCAAATTAAATATCGCAATGGCTATCCTAGGAAATCTCGTTTCAAGTCTGACAGCAACATAGCCTTGTCATTGGCACACACACACACACGTGGCGTATGCTTAACATGCCAGTAAATGAAAATGAATGAATGCGAATGCGGCATGTTTTTACTATTCTTCATGTTCTTATACACTCTCGTAACTATGTCCAGAAAGCTGAGACAAATAGAATAAAAAAAATTGGAGAAAAAAAGAAGAAACACAATCGAATTTTTGCCAGATGAATTTTTGCAGATGCCAACTCTTTTTTGTGCCATTGCCCACTCTCCATTCTCCACTTCACTCTCCCTACTGTACTACCCCTTTGGCAAATCAGTGAGGCGTGTTTTTGACATTTAACAAGCTATGCGGCCAGTTGGCTCGAGCGATGCTTGTACAAATGCTTTTAATTAAAAAATATTTGCAGCCAAAAACTTTGCATAATTTCAACTCAATAGTTTTTAGTCCGGGCAACTGTTTTTGGCAAACGGACAGGCAAATGGACTGGACAGTGTGAGACAGATGGATAGAGAGACAGCTTAGTAGCCGGGCACTTAGGCACAGAGCAGAATCATCAGCTCTACAAAATGTTGAGAGATGAACGACGACATGTGACAACTCATCAGGCAACGCACCAAAGGGAACGGCTAGTGAATTGCCTTGGCCCCAACTGTGACTATCTGTCTGTCCGCCTCTCCCTGTCTCTGTCTGTGTGCTCCGAATTAGTGTCCAGCTGGACGAGTGTCCTTGCCGTGCAGGTGTCGCCGCTATTGTCATATTTTCAACAGTCCAAAGCGGCTCATCGATGTGTGTGTGGCTGTGTGTGATTGTGTGTGTGTGTGTGTGCTAATGGCTTTGGAAAATCAAAAGCGAGATTAGTCAATGGTGCCGCAATTGAGTGGCAGGACACCAGAGCAGACCGAAGCCGTGCCAGACTGGCTGGACAACAGGTCCAATGGTTTGAACAGACAGCCCTGCTTCAATTGTGTTCATTGTTCTCTTGTTAGCTGTTGTTCTCGTTGTTGTTGTTCGTAGGGATTTTCAATTTTATGAAAGTTCCTGCAACGTAGCGTATGCGTAATATAATTTGGCAGCAGGCTAAAATCCGAGTTTAAGCCCAGGCAAAAATGGAAATGGCCAAAACAAAACTGAAATCAACAGCAAAAAAAATAACTCTAAAAGAAATAAAAACTAACAACTGATGCACAATTGCAGCAGAATCTATGGGAACCCAAACGGGGGTAAGGTACAAGTGAGGCATACATATTTTTGATGCTGAAAAATATTTGCAAATAAATTGCCAAAGCCGAGAGATATAGAACGAGTGAAAGAGGGACAGAAAGACAGAGAAAGGGACAGGCAGAAGCCGAAAAATGGCTAACAAACGCAGTTGGCCCGGCTGCTAGTGACGTAAATCTATTTCAGTTGAGGGATTTCTACATCAAACATGCCGGACAGTTTTGCATTGCAATGCTGCAACAGCAACAACAACAACTACAGCATCAACAGCACCAACAGCAGTTGCATGTTTTGGGGGTGCGGTCGTTCACTGTGCGTATGAGTAATCTTCTTTTCGAGTTGCCTGTAAAAATATGTATGTATTTTTTTCACTTTTGATTAAAAATCGCAACCGAAAATTTATTTCATTTAATTTCTCACTGCTTTCTTTTATATTGCAGTTTTCTGTTTTTAACCAACATCCAAAAGTATTTGAATTTTAATTTGCTTTGGCAATAGATTGCCCCACAAAAACAAATGAAAACACCAAACAAGGTTGGAGGAACTGCTCAGTTTGTTTTGAGCATTTCGGGCGCGGCACGCTCGTATATCAAATTCAATTGTGTGTGTGTGTTTTTTTATTATTGTTGTTGAGTTACAAGCGAGCGGTTTGTTGTAGTTGCTATTTTGGGTTCTGTTCTGGTTCTGTTTTTAAGTGAACGGCTTTTATTTAGTTATGCGGTGTTAGCCAGAAAAATCCAATAACCGGCATACAACTAAATGCGTCTGGGAATTCTATTGCCACCATTGAGAACCACTTTGAGCGATGAGGTGGTTAAGGTTTTGCAGTTGTTCTTTTTGTTTACTTTACAACAAGAACGACAGCAACAGCACATGCAACTTGAACACTACCAAAAATGAATTGAGAGTTTTGTTGTTTAGGTTTGAATTTGTAGTCTTCGGGGTGCTATTGCATTGGCTGTTGTGGACTTTAAAAAATGATATATGACAGCGTATTAAATATATATGAAATCGGAGTAGGCTGCAGTAATAAAACAGATCAAAGCGAGACTTAGCAATAGCTCTTGCATAGTTTTTCAGAATATTTGATGGTGGTCTATAAATCATGACAATATATCTAAACAAAATTCTAAAGGACTGTGCATTCCGTTATATTACTTGTATGTGGAGAGAGAGAAGTGCAGGTTACTAGATCCTTAAAATACATTTACTTTTGTGGCTAAAAATCTACACTTTCAAAGAATTTTAAAAATATTATAGTTTTATTTATTAAAGTATTTATTTCTTTGTAACTATAGGCTTATATTACTTCTATTCAAAGTATTTATTTCTTTGTAACTATAGGCTTATATTACTTCTTTTCAAAGCACTAGTCACAATTAATACAATGATATATAATGGGCTTGACTCTAAATTTTGATATATTAAAAACTTTAAATAATAGTATTGCTTACTCTACATTTTTTGTAGTTACTATTATTTTTACTTTTTGTTGTAAATATAAACTACTACAAAAACATTGCTAAGAAGTGCAGAAGAGTTTGCTAGAAGTTTATTGGACATTTCAATTTTAGATTTAATTTGATTTTTGAAACAGCAAAGTTTTTTTTTATATAACATTAAGTTGATTTTTTTCTATCATATTAAGAAGTTTCAACTTTACAACTTTTAGTTATGCGTGTGCTCAGTATTTTACGGTTAATTCAATTATTTAAGCAATGGAGCGTTTAAAACTTGTTGCCCCCTTTATTTTTGTGTCCACGTTCTAAAAGCCGCTGCTGTTGCGGTCGTATATACTTGTAAAGGGGAACTTTTCAGCAATGTTGCCACTCAGCAGTTGCCCATCAAATTGAGCATTTTGTTTGCGCGTTTGTAGAACCATGCACTACAGTCAGCCAGGAAGGGAGAAAGGGAGGCAGTGAAGAGTTGGCCAGGCCTAAACATCGCGTCGCCTCGCTGATTTGCATGTGAGCCAAAAGGGACAGAAAAGCAGGAGTTTGACATAAGGGGGAACGAAACCTCAAAGTCGTCTGGCAGTCAGTCGTCGGCGTCGACGTCCGTGTCGTGTTATGTGTGACATTTGTTTGTTTAGACGGCACTCCTGGCGACAAATATAAATGTTAGTTACGCTTTGCGAGTTTTGCTTGCCAAATTGCCTGTCAAGTCTCTTTGGCGACTGGGGCGTTGTGTCGTTGGCAGAGGACTGGTTATAAATATCTCAAACTGTTCCTATATATGCAATTTGTCTGCCGCTGCGTCTCACTTCTCACATGAACACATTTTGTGTGCTGGCCGCATTTTTGCCAGTCATTTTTGCACTTCATTTGCCGCTTCACAGTGTCGTCCAAAAGCGATTCATTGACTGACGTCATGCCTCAAACTCAAACTGTGGCACAAACTGGCAAGTGGCAGCTGTGTGTAGTTGGTAGCTGGCAGCTTTAACTGCTTAACGCTTGGGGCTCTAATCGAATTGTCCGGCCCAGTGTGAACCCCCTTGTGACTCAATGCCAAATAGTTGGCCATTTTTCTCTCTCTTGTCCTTTGTCTTTTGCCTCATTTACACGCACACACAGAGACACAACCCACACAGACACCATCACCGTTAAGGGGCTGGTTTTGGATGAAAATTGCGTGTCTGCCCATAAAATTGGCAGTGTCCAGGCCCAAGGCCAGACCTATGTCCATTTGAGGTTCTGGTCCCGTTTTCGGTTTGCTTGTTTTGTGGGCATCCTTTGGGCATTGGCACTGATTTCTTCACATTTATTTTCCCACATTGCTTTAGTTGTATTCCTATTTCTTTCGCTCTCATTTTTATCCATCCCTTTTGTGGTTTAGTAAAACTAATTTATTTTAAGTAAGTTTGAGTTTGAAAAAAAAAACGAAACGAAACCAAACCAAACCGAAAAACATCTGAAAAATTTCGACCATGTGACCCAAATTCTTGCATTCACAGACGGCAGTTGCACACTCTTTTTTTTTTGCTTTTGACTATTGCTTGCCTCTTGCCACAATCGCATACAATTTGCTCATTTCAACCGCACCAACACACACACCACACACACACACATGCACACAGGTCTAGGCAGTCTGGCACTCACATAAATAGTAATTTGCCTAGTGCGTTTTGTGGGCCCAGGTAGGCGTTCACCGTTTTAGCTAAATTGCCGTCGTCCGGGGCACAAAAAGCAAAGCCGCTTAAGTCGCACCCAGCAACTGAAAGAGCGATGGCTAGAGACCCTGTAACTAGTCGATGGGTAAAGGGAGGGGAGATGACTGCGACTGCGATGACGATGACTGCTGCAAAATGTACAAAATCGAAAATGTAATGAAAACCGCAGCCGCCTACAACAGCCAGAACTGGTCAAGTCTATGTTAGTTGAATTGAAAAACAGACGCTGCACTGTGGTTCAAATCACTCGCAGTTGATGATAATATTTCAATTATGAAAATTTACTTGAACCAATGTTGATCCTAATTGCAAAACTCTAGTGTATGTATTTTACTTAGTAAAAGTATGCAGCATATATTGTCTAAATTACTATATCGTCATATAATAACTCTTTAGATACTATTTATTTATTAATCTCATTATAAGTGAATTTTTAGCAGATTTGAATATTTTCTGATAGCTCCATCGATTGAATTAATTTAAAATGTTTATCATAAGCTTATTTTAACCATGTGGAACTTACTTTTATTATGAGCATCTGTCTTTGTAAGTCTATCTTTCAATAAAGCAAACGATCAACCTAATTTATTTTTACGCAAATTATGCATTTACCGATTATTCATTACAATATCTATTTACTTAAAGTTTACGACTCTATGACCTAGACTCTTATACTAAATTTGCTATCCTTGAAACTCATTTGCAGCTTAATTAATAATTTCTATACAATAGTTAACCTATTGATGGATTACAACTACATAAATTATTAAATTAAATATATGCCAGTTAACCTATTGTTGGATCGATCTATACCATATTAAATTATGATTAACTGTTTGCCAACATTTTAACTCGCACTCATAGCACTTTGTATCACTGTTCATTGTGCACTCGTTGATTTGAAAACATTCAGAAATCCGGTAGCATTTTGACAGGTTGACCAGACGGTGGAAACCAAAGGCGTGCGTGAGTCTAAATTGCCACAATTGGTTCTGTTGTAGTGCCGAAAAATTTGCACAAATTAATGCCAGCCCGAAAATTGATAGTAAAATGTTTCATTTTGCATTTTTTATTTCTATTTTTTTTTTTCTGTTTGATTTAGTTGGATACTTTTTGGGTGGTAATAAAGTTGTCCGCTCAAACCGCAAATGGAATTTTAGCGCTTGCGGTCGATTTGTGTGAGTATTTTAGAGTGTGCGTGAGGTGTGTGTGTGTGTGTGTGTGTGTGTGTGTGTGTGTGTGTGTGTCGGTTTTATGGCATCATTACAAATTCAAAAGGCAACGCACGTAGCGCATTTTTATGAAATTTTACTCGCTTCTAATGTAATCGTTATGCCAAGCGTTTTGGATACTTGCTGCTGCTAGCTCTGCTTGGCTTCTTGCCCTCGTCCCGAGCTGTATTGTCATTTAAGAACATATAAAATAAATGTCCTGTGTTTAAGCGTACATCCAGACACTCGTTAGAGTGTGTTGTTACAAAGAGGGGCAAGCATCCACAAAATCAAGTCGTTATATGAACAGTGTTGGCAAATCAACCATACTCCATTTCTGAAGTTTTATGAATGCGAAATATAGCAGCTGAAGCGAATTTTTGATAAATTGAACTAGCTTAACTTAAGATCTGAAAAGTTTCTGGAATCGTTTTAAAATAGCATTAAATAACTTTCAATCAGCAGCGCAATAAAATATGTATTTACATAAATTAAGAGTTATTTACGTTATATATCTTTGTAATTTATAATTACAATATATAAAATATATTTTCATTACTTAATAAAATCAGTGCTTAATCTTATTTAAAACTGCTCGCCAAACTTTTTTATTAAGATGACTTTGTAATGTTGTTTAACAGTTTTGTTTCTTAACAGTAACAGTAGCAAACTGTTATAAATAAGCAGTTGGTTCTTTTCTAAATAAGGGAAAGCAAACTGTATAACAGTTAAGCTCGAAAAATTCGGTTAAACTGTAAAGCGTTTCAGCTTTGAGCTTTTGCGCTGCTACAAGTTTTGATAACCGTTAAACATTGAGATTTTGAGCTTTTTTATTCCAAACTAAGTCCTGCAAGCTTCAATACTTTTTAAGCTTTGATAATTGTAGTTTTTGACTCCCAAAGATACAAGTATTTTAAAATAGGAGCTTTAATACTTTTACTGCTCAACTATATTTGTATGAAATTCGGAGTAAAGCTCTACCACATGCTACATGGCAACTAAAGCTCTTATCCTTGAACATATTTGAAACTTTCAAAGCGGAGCAGCCCGGTAAAGCTTTTTATATTTATAGCTATGCAGCCTCAGCTTCGAAAAGTGAACATTAGAGGTCTCTTTTTAATTGGCTTCGTTAACGGGGCATTCGAATTCGGACAGTCCTTGTAAACTGTCTTCGTATTTCAAATCCTTGAAAATATTATGTAAAACAAATGTCCTTCAAAATATATATTAGTTTTCATGACGTTCAGAAATAGGCTCAATAATGTTGAATAAAGTTTCTTACGCATTGCAGTGAATTCAGTAGTAGATTGGAATGCTTTTGAGGTTGATACACTTGGAAACGTTGGAAAACTTAATTCAATAAGCCTTTTCTGAAAATATCTTGCAAATGCTGTTGTCAAAATCAACAATGGCCAAAATTACAGAGCAACTTTCAAGTAGTTTTTGCTATTTCCCAGTGAGTTTGAAAATTTCATAAAATGCTGCTCTGCTTTCAAATCAAATAAGCAATAAATTAAATCAAGCGTATACAAGTTGACACCCTTTGAGCCGGAATGCTCTAGCAAGCTTAGTCCGAGAACCCCCATCATACACACAATCACACACACACTCGCACACACACTCGCACTCAGCATTCTTGTTGTACCCTGGCTCTTGACACACGTGCCGATGTATGTGAGTCCCTTCCGAATTCCAGTTTGCTGTTGTTGCTTAAACAACAACAACAATAAATAAATAAATATAAAATCCCTACTAATTGAGTGCGATTTTCGAGCATCAATTTCATAAAGCATACAAAAAAAAAAAAATGAGGGAAAAAGCAACAGCAAAATAGAATATGATGAAGTTTACTTTTTTATTCTTCTTCTCTTTTCTCCTCTTTATTTATATTTTTTTCTCTGTTGTGTTGTGCAGGGGCAAAAAGGCAGTTGAAAAACATGAAATAAATATTAAAATAAATAAAAAAGAAATCGACAGAAAGTTGAGTTTGGGGCCACAAACAAACAGGAAGAAAAAGGGACGCGCCACACTAAAAAGCTGCTGTTGCCAATCATATAGACATCGTTTTTTTTCCTTTTTTTCTTGTCAGGCCCGAGCCAAAGCAACAACAAGGATAATGGCACTACAACAAGCGCACTTATGGCAGGACTCAGACCCACAGACCCGTCAGTGTCCTTGTCTTGATGTTGGTGTGTTTTATTTATACCCAGAAGGGTAATTTACATTTGTCATTTGACACAATATTCGATAATTGTAGATTACTTATGTTCTAGAAAAACTTGGCAATCTTTATAATGAAGCAACAATTACAGTCCATCAATTATTTATTTTTTACTTTTAAAATCTCTTTTATATTTATGGTATAGACATTAATTATATATTTATACGTTTTTAGAGAATTCAGACTTCGGTTCAATAAAATAAGCTTAACCAATTGGTTTTCTTTTTTCGTACATTTTTGTTAACTTTTTTTCGTGTTTTTTTGTTTGGTCTTCCCAGCGTACTCCTGCATTTTTGCAGCTGCTCTGTGCAAAACTCAATAACAAATTATAACGTATTATAGCCATGGCAAACTGTTGCGTTGCTTAGCAACATCCCAGCTCAAACCGAACTCCAACGAATTTGCCAATCCGCCCACACAAAACCCAAACCCCCAGCACAGCAGCACCCTCTCAACTGCCCTCTGCCTTACCCTGCTCTACCCTGGACCAAGGAACTTTTCCAAACTATGCTGCCAGCAACAAAGTTGCCATGGGTGATGATGCTGCTACCTCCGAGGTTGGTTGTTGCCTGCCGCATATATTTTTTTTTTTTTGCCTTTTCGTTTTTCTTCCTTTTTCTACTTTTGATATTTTTGCTCTTGAGCTGAGTTGTTGACGAGGTCGTTTTGTGTTGATTGCCCGCACCCCAGACTTTGGTTTGAGTTTGTTCTCTTGTTCTGCAAACGGCAATATGAAGTGCTTCATAATTTTTACCTTTATTTACCTTGTTTTTTTTTGTTTTTTTTTTTTTTAGTTGTTTGCCTCAGTATTAGCCATGTTTTTCACTGCCAATTCGCCTTTTATACGGGTTTTGTTGTTGTTGTTATTGTTGTTGTTTATCTACTGATAAAGTTGAGTTTTTTAATTATGTGGCATAGATGGCTTGCCGTCGACTAACTATTTAGATATAAATACCAATCTCACAGTTAAAACCCTCAAAATTCCTATTCAAATTAATTCTTGGAATTTGTGCATCGAATAGCTTTCCAAATACTTGGAATTGAATTTCTAAACTCTTTATGTTTGCAAACTCATTATAGTTTCAAAACTTTAATTAATAATTACATTCGAGTTGACGAAGCCAAAGTAAATAACAGTGCACAATTAGAAAGGATATTCGGGGAAAAAATTAATGCAGTGAATGTTCGATCTGGGAATTTTTTGAACGTGTAGGAAATTCATGATTCATCGAGGTTCTTATAAAAATGTAGTTCCTTATATATATATTGTAGATCAATTTATATATATTGGGATGAGTCAAATCAATTTAAGAATCATGTTTTCTGTATGAAATGTTTAAGAATCTTAATTATAAATAAATAATAAAATTATGTAAAAACTCGCCCATTGATAGAACTGTTTAAAAATATTGGATGAAGATTTTACATTTCTCTGTTCTCCTTATTAGGTACATTAAAAATTGCCTTGGTATTTGTAACATAAATCTTAAAATCTTAAATGGCTTACGATAGACATCCAGTCGTACTTTTTAACCATTTCTATTGGATTTTTTTTTCTAATATCTCATATTGCTCTCGTAAATTAAATCAATCACTTCAAATTCATTGCTGTGCTATGATTTAGATTTTCATTAGCATTTGGCTTAACTCGCCTGTCGACTAGTTATCTTTGATTTAGCAACAAACAACTTGAAAATCAAAATTGCCAAAACCAAACGAAGGCGGTCAATAAATCTCTTAGTCATTGAGCCGTGAAACTGCGATCTCTCTGCTTATATCGAGGCCATCAGCCGATTTGTCGATTGTCGATTTAGTGATGAATTTATGAGAGCTTGTGCCATGAAGTACGAGAACATGGGAAATGGAAAATGGGAAATGGAAAAGATGAAAAATGCCAATACAAATTGGCAGGCATTGGACTTTAACTATGCATTTTGTTAAATACGTGAGCGATTTGCGACTACCGATACACCTATAGTCAAAGTAATACATAGCTTCGAATTCAATGAAGAGAGAGAGAGAGGTGCCCCTTGATGTATGCAACACAAAAATGTTCATGCTGCTTTGGCTGATGCTTGATGCAGTTGTGCGTAAAATATGAAAGAAATATTTGATTTGTTTATTGCACAAGCGGCAACAACAGCCAGGGAGTTAAGGATACGTTTAGCAATTCAAGGAGATTTCTGCAGTTTTTTTTGCTTCTCTTATTTTTTGGATTTTCAAATCAATAAGGCAAACCGTGCGCAATTTGGCGTGTAATTTAGCGTGTAACGATGATGGTCCAAAGCGAGCTCAACAACGAGTGGGGATGGATGCCTGAGATGCCCTTGTTGGATGCCCAGGCCAGGTCAGCAGCTGGCTATAAGCCTGGCTGCCCGTTTTGTTGGTAAAAGCTAACGGCTAACGGCTTAACATTTATTAGTTAGACTTGCCTTTGGCATAATGCATTTATGCTTCATTGATGCGCGTTTTTCTTCCAAAGATGTTTTATATTTTTCTGTTCTACTTCACTTTGTACATTTTGCATTTCGTATTTTTTGCATTTTTAGTTACTTGACTCACTCAACGAGCGAACGAACGAACGAACTTAAATTGTCAATTTATGGGCATCGTCGTCGGTTGCTTTGGCAAAAGTATTTCATAGTAATTCTATGCTCGACTGACTCTTGCCAACTTTTCAGCTGAGCACAAAATTTTAATAAAGTTAACAACTTTATTGAAATCATAAAAAAAAAGTTTCTCCTTTTTTTCTACATTTTTTCTTGATTCTTGTAATGTTTTTTTTTTATACTGGGCAACTTTTCGTTTTCGTTTGCGAGTGCTTCTTCTTGCACTTTTCGGTTGTCTACGCGTTTGGCATGAATTTTTATTGCCTCTCTGATTTCCTTTTTAGCCGAACTCCCGCTCGTTGTTGAACCATTTTGCACATTTGATGAGAAAATTCTTTAGCTAATTATGTCTGGTTGGTTGTGCACACACACACTCACCCACACACACACACTCGCACTTCTTCAACTACACACTCACATACACATATACATATAGATAGAAGAACCCTGACAGAAAGATTCAAATAGAGTCACAAGTTTTGCTTCATATTTTGCCGGTTGCCTCTCAATGAAATTGCAATTTGTAAAATTTCAAACATTTTTGCGGCTTGTTGCCCTTTGTGTCTATCTGTATTAGCAAGTGTTTTTGTGTGTTTGTGTGTGTGTGTGTGTCTGTGGTTTCGAGTGGCACGCATGCTGACTGACGACTGACTGGTTGTCGAAACTTTTTAAGTTGCCTTCTTCAATCGACAAGTGCTGTAGTTGGCTGAAGATATTTTTGTACAAGCAGTTGGATACTTGAATATGTCTAAATACCCGAGAAGTATTTATCTTTGGGAAGAGTTATTCCTACGCTCTCACATTGTGTTGGAAGGACAGTTTTTGTAGCAGCTTTTAAGCTAGTTTGGTTGTTTGCCTGGGTAAAGAAATAAAAAAAGTATTTTCCACAGACAAAAACTAGAAAAATATATTAATTTGTTAAAAGATTCAGATAAATTGCACTGACTTAAATAAATATATATTTGTACAGCTCGAGTTTAACAATTTGTTAAGTTAATAATCTCTTTACTTCTTAAATTATAATAACATCATTCTATTATGACTAAAAAAGTTAAAAGAAAATACAAAATACGATGATGCTATTTTTCAAAGCCAAAGATTTTGTCTGATGACAGTTAATACAACAATCCTTTAAGGGATTTAAATTAGCTCTTCAAAATATAATTTCCATATTTATATATCAATGCCAATTTCCAGTAAAATCATAATCGAATCTTGGAAGATGTTCGAAACCCCAAAACACAGTAAACTGCCAGAAAGAATGGCGTAATTAAAGGCAGGCCGTCAGCGATTTACATTTATTGACTAGCACGGCTGAAATGTGCCACAAAAATTTAAATTCGATCAATCAGAATTGGCAGACTTGAAGTAGGTTGAGGGTATGGCAGGAGGTCAGGTTAAGAGGCTGAGAGAGAAAGCAACGTCAAAGTCAGAGGATGCGCTAGCTGGCTGTGGCTGCCACTGACTGCCACTGACTGCCAAGTAACATTTGAGAAAATTGATTTGATTTGATTTTAGATTTGCCACTCGCCCTATATACATACTATACTACTGAACGTACAAATACTTGGTATATACATAAGTAATACGCATTTTCAATCAAATGCACAGAATATAGTAAGCGGGAACGGTGTTTGAGTTGCGGGGGAACTGAAGACTCGAAGTCGTCACTTGGGTTTCTGAAAATAAATTGCTGCATATTTTTGTGCGCCGAAGCTGGGATCATGTGGCAAATGAGTGAAAGAGTCTCCTGGCCAAGGAATTGCAAATAAATTGATTTAATTTACAAGTGTATTCGAGAATTGTTTGAGCAGCATCCATGTGCGTGTGTGTGTGTGTGGTTGTGTCAAAAGAAATTAAAGCAATGATTATTTCTCAGTGTCAGGAAGAAAACACTTGATGACTTTCTCAGTCATCGGAGCGTATGTGTAATATTCAGTGCGTGCATTAAATAAATTTAATTAATTTACAGATATCGTACTCTTCCTCCTCTCATCTCTCATCCATCCACATTTCCCTTTTTATTTTGCATAACTCAACAACAAATGCAAATTCATTTAAATAATTTTTCGAGCACACTTTTATTTGTGATGGTTTTCGCTCAGGTGCTGACAACTGTGTACGATAAACTATGCAAATTTGCATTTCTTATGCAAATGCTTGTGTTTTAAAGGTAGCTCGGCCCGAGAAAGCTAACGCTGACAAATGATACATATATACATATGTACATATATAAAGATGGATTGCAAGGATTTTCACAAGATTTTGTTGCGGTTGCCTTTTGAATATTATTAAGAATTGAGAGAAATATATATTTTTTTATATAATTTTGGCTTTGCTTTTTTTAAAAAACAGTTTTCGTCTCCTAAGAAAATAAACTCTGTGTTTATCTATTTAGTTCAATTTAAATAAATAGCTTAAATTGCACAATATCAACATTTATTAAACTTGTTGTATATATTTATTGACTTTAGAAACTATGCTTAAACTTTGAAACTTAATTTGCTAAGATTTGGTTTTTTATTTTAATTTACTTTACGAAATACAGAAATTAGTTTCCATTACTTTATCCTTCGTGTCAGCTGATCTCTATATATTTTAAGTTAACCTTATTTGTTTTTATAACTTATATTTAATTGTCTACTTATAATATTAATAAAATGCCAACTAATTAACTTTTATTCACTTATTTAAAGTTACTTTTATAAGTCTTAATGTTAGTTTTAGTCTCATTTTTTTTAACAATTTATATTAAATTATAATTAGTTGTAGTTTCTTGGCTAAATTGTAAACTTTTCTTTTTGCTTCCTCACACTTCATTTGTTTTATTTTTCTAATTGTAGAATTACTTTGCTTGCTTCATAGCTTTTCTCCACAGAATTTCTCAGAAAACTTTAATCCATAAAGTATATTTTCAGTTACAAATCAGAGTGTCAGATTCTTTCCTTTTCCTTTTTTTTTTGTCAGGTCGAGATTGCGTACCTTAGTCCCATTCTAGCTGCTTTTGCTGCTGTTGCAGCTCTTCTAAGCCTTTTCATTCTATACGAACGCCTTGCAATTTCTATCTTGCCACAGTCGGCGTTTCCTGCCTCTGACTCTTCCTCTTCCTCAGCCTCTGCCTCATTCTTGTTCTCCATTTGCATCTTAGCGCTGCTTCTGTTGCTTTATGCATGACATTTAATCAAGTTGACGACTGCATTTGATGCCGCAAATATTTCAAAATGACGCAAGACAGGCAGGCACAGTGCACGAGGATGTATGTGGGTGTGTGTGTGTGTGTATGTTTATAAGTGTGTGTGAGTGTCCTGAAAAGTTGCATATTAAACGCAGACAGCCACAGCAAGAGAAGCAGAGTAGCAAAAGTGGTGATTGCGGGGTACAGTGGCGACTTTTGCACAGTTAATGCAATTTTCTGGGACCACCCGCCTGCTGCGCGATAATTCAAGCGGAAACGGAAGTGCCAACGTCAAAGCCGCAGAGCACTGAAATTCAACAAAATGGAAACTATTAAACGCACTGCCACAATCTCGACCTGCCTGCACTTTTCTACTTTGCAATTTTTTCCGTAATTTTTGACAACATGCATCAAAAAAAATTAAAAAAAAAGACGCAAGTTTATTCAAATGTTAACCAAAGACAGCTGAAAGCAGCAAGGACCAAGCAAGGACTCTCTCTCCCTGCTTTTGCCGATGCTGCTGCTGCTGCATTTAATGACAGCTGTCCTGGCATACCGCTTTGCAAGTTATTTCATGTAATAAACTCACAATGCGCGTGTTGCAAACGGCGTCTAAAAAAAACTTGACTTAATGAAAACCGCAAATTGTTTGAGTTGCTGCTTCCGTGCGCCACGACAGGCAAATTAAAAAATACCATAGCTTAGGTAACAACAACAACAACAACAACAAGGATATCAACATCAGTAACAGCAACAACAACAGCAACAATTACTGCGGCGGCGGCTTGTTATTAATATTTATCTTTGGTAATTTTAGGTATTTTTTAATAACAAAAGCAAAGTGAAATGTTTTGCGGTGCACTTGCCACAGCATTAACTTTACAACTACCTTCTTGTTGCCATCTCCCACCACCTCGATTCAGAATTCAGTATTCAGTGAAAAATGCGCCTGCGGTGCCGGATATGTAGTTCTACCTTCTGCCAGTTTGCTGGACAGAACTTCACTTGGACTTTGGCTCTTAACTGCCGTTGGCCAGATGCTCAACTCGAAGGCCAAATATTTGCCTAGCTGCAGCTGCATTGGCCAAAGTTTTTCACTGACTGAGAGAAACTTACTTTTCTGAGGTTTAACAATTGAAATGCTGCGGTTACCAAGCAATGCTAGCAAATTGAAGCCCAGATTCGGGTGCAATACCTTTGTAGAAACTGGGATGAGTTATTACCTGGCCAGCTGAGCCAACAAATATGGCCTTGTATGTGTTGTGGAGAAAAGCTATAGCAACATTTCATTTGAGGGAGAGAGATATGCAGAGAAGGATGTAAGATGACAGGTTGAAAGCGACAGAATACACTGTGAGATAGTTGGAAAGTCATAAAAAAGAATAACATTAAAAAAGAATGAAGATTAAAATGCTCTTTTAATATATAAATAAGAAAAAGAAATAATAATAGTGTTTCCACATGTACTACACTAAGTTTTATTTAAAAAAATCAATGTTAAGTAATTCTAAATTGTTATTCAAATCAAATGTAAATGTCTATCCCCAAAAGTTTCTCATAACTTGTATCGCTATCATGTTAAATAAACAACAAATCCTGTTTATGGAATTAATGAAAAATATGCTTAGCATATGCAGGATAATAAGATATAGAGTAACATTCGAAAATATTAGCTCCCCTGTGGATATCAATTAAATTAAAAAGAGTAAGATATTTATAATAATTAAATTATTGGTTGCACATTTAAAATAGGAAAAACTAGAACTAAACAAGTTTCAGAGAGTAAACAAAAGACTAGGGCAAGCAATAATTGGATTTAAATAGAATATTTAAAATATCTACAAAGAATATACGATATTTGTTTCAGTGTACACCGAACATTGTGTTGTTTCTACAACTACTTAATATTATACCGACAACATATGCATTAGCTACATATCAGCAGCACTCAATCCTCGTTTAACCCACAAACTAAATCCCATATAGCCACACACACACACACACAAACACACACACACATACCTACGCACCGAAAGTAACACACAGACATACAGACAGAGAAACGCACACTTGATTTAGCCGCAAAGCAACCGAGCAGAAAGCTGCTTAACTATTTTGCCAACTCATTTTGCATATTATTTTTAACAAAAGTTGAATCATTTTCAGCATATTAACATTTTGAGCATATAAAACGCTATTTGCTTACACCCTCTTCTACTCTTTTTCTCTATCCAATTCTGTCTATATATCTCTCTCTTCTATCCTTTGGATTTCTAAGTATATGCCACTTGTGTCTGGTTGAGTTGTTAAACACTCGAGAGCGAGCTGCTTCAGAATGTTGAAATATTTTTCAGGGAATAATTTGTAAATTTTATGAAATGCCTCTTGATCTTTTAGCACATAAACTTGAAGCTTCCAGCATAGTTTTCCATGTGTGTGTGTGTGGTTGAATTTTAATGCAGAAATAATTGCCTGCAAATAGTTTTGCTAAGCGGTTTATCAGTGGAGCTCGCAAAATACAATGCAATTATTTCTGCTTAAAAAGTAAATTGTATCAAGCTGAAAACTTTTTAACTGGAACTGTGCATATCTGAGAAAGTCATCACTTAATTAATTAGCTGTGGACTTTGGAGAACAATGTGTATATAATTGATCAGTCCGTCAGCTTTTGGCTCTGTGTGTGGGTTGTTTATGAAACAAAAGTCAAGTGCATTTGCGCGTGCATGGCATTAAAATCAAGCCAGAGACTGACTCGAAAGAGAGTCAGCCAATAGACTGCAATCAATGCTGCTTATTGTTTTTCAAGCAGGAACAGTATGAGGAGGACCATTTGCCATTGTTCTTATGGATTATTGCACTGACCAGGCGATCTCTCTCTCTCTCTCTACATTGCGTATACGTAATATGTGCGTCAGGCGTCGTTCATCGTTGCGTATTTTCAATTTGTGCGACCCGAAATATTCAAACGCACTGAAGATAAACAGCTCGACCAGCAGCAGCAGTCGAATCGAATCCGGTTGAATCGTGCAAAGTTGAGTCGAGAGTCCATGGAAATTAAGCCAATGCCCATGGTTGCCACTGCGGTTGCTGCTCGGCTGAGCTGCAGCAACGTTAATTGCAACGCTTTGTGAAGCCGCCTACGACTCTATATACGTTTTTGTTGCTGTTGTTCTTGTTGTTTTTGTTGTTTTTGTTGCTTGTCGATGCATGCATGCAAAACACGCACAGTGTGTGTGGCGAGGTCAGGGCAAGACTTGAGCGGGGGGCAAAGGGGGCAACAACATTTTTTCGCACTGCGGTTTTTGCACTGTGCGGGAAAATTTACTGCATGGCACATTAAGCAGGCAAGTGGTGATATGATTGGGTTTATGAGTGTCTGCCCGTCATACCACGTAACCCAAAATTAACTACAACTTTTTATTTTGTTTATTTGCACCCAAGGTGCGTGTGTGTGTCTGCGTGTCTGTGTATCTATTAGTGTGTGCATTGAGTGTGTACTTTAGCCTGCTCAATGCAGCATATAATTTGCACAAGTATCCTTTTTTTATTTAGTTGCTCAGCTCATCAGTTGCCAATTCAGTGAGCTAAGCCAAAGTAATTTATTGATAATTTCCGACTAGACAGCGTTTAATGTGCTTATTAATTGGGAGTTTGGGCTGAAATTTACTAGATAACCGACCTAATGGAAAAGTTTGATATTGAAATAAGTCTAATGTCTACCAAATCTAATTATAGTTTTTTTAGTTATGCATTTATTTACGAAGCTTACTGCTTGCTTCTTAAACAAGTATGACAGGCTATATTAAGATTTTAGAGAATATTATATGTTCTTGAGGTTGAAATTAGTTTAAGAAGTGATTAAAATCTTACTATATCGCTGCTTGTTTGGTCAGCAACCTAGAAAAGCATTGCGTTAATAGTAAATTTAAGCAAAAATATTTAAAATGAAAGTAAATATAAAAAATGTTAATAATGGTATTGAGAAATGTAGTCTACAAAATAGTCCTGAATGTCCCTTCTGAGCCGATTTAACTAAGCTATCAGTCAGATTTGGATAAGAGCAGAATATTTTATCTGAAATTATTCAATTTTAAATTGTTTGTATTCATAAATATTGTAGAGTGATGGTTATTGTTAAATGGGGGAAAGGCCAAGGCTAATTTATTTCTATAGATATTTTTATAGAATTTTAAACCAAACTAACTAATATTATTAATATAGCCTATTTATTTAGATTAAGGGCTGCACATCTTCAAGTCAAACTTTTTCGTTGTTTTGGTTTATTTTATTATAGATACACTTTTATTGTACTTAAATTCATTTTTATTTGTTAAGCTAAGTCATACTATATTATTAAATATGTTGCTGTCGTTTTGTTTATACTTGAATTTTAAACCCTACCTGTACCTTCGATTTGTGTCTTATTTATTGTGAGCTGTGCTCTGTTATTATCAAAGTTTGTTCGTAAATTTATGTACATATTATGCAAACACAAAAACTTTCTCCTTCTCTCTCGCTCACTCTTACTGAATCTGTTTTTGTCTTTTTCTTTACAGGTAAGTGCCAGGTGGCTATTCATTAACAATTTGTAATTAGTAGAGCGACGTTCTTTCAGCTATTGTTATTGTTAGTGTAGAGGTAAGCCTCAGTGAATTTAATTCTATGCAAATTAAAAAGCAATTGAAATTTTATGACCTAAAGTCTTTAGGTACAAATTGATAGCCGCGGCAGAGAGACAATTAAAAATGTGAATGCCACATGAGACTTGAGATGCGATGCGTAAGTAAAACTTTTAGCGTATACTGTAGGCCAGTAATTGCCTTTGGCGTTGCCATTCCCATTGGCAGTTAACTTGGCTGACTGACTACCAATTGGCACGCGTTGCAACAATGGCAACGAATTAATAAAATATTGAATATGCTCCACGTTTGACTTTATATTTATGGGGCAGCCACAGTTGAGCCACGTGTCTTGAGTATGTATCTTTTATACAACTTGCTTGTATGTGTGTATGTATGTGTTTTAGTAAATTAATTACTTCACTTAAGCGCTCTACACACGCATTTGCTGGCATCCTGTCTCCTGTCTGCCTGCTTACTGCCTGCTGCCTTCACCTTGATTTTGTTTACGCAAAAAAACATTTTGTGAAAATTGGAAAATTCCTTTTGTTTGCCAGCCCAGCCGAGCTGAGAATATAGAAAAGAGAGAGAGGAGAGGGAAGAGAGAGCGACAAGAACAACAACCATTGCTATTAACTTGTTTTTCAATCTTAGGGCACGCCTCTGTTGTATTTGCTTAGTTGCTATTTCTGTTTCTGTTTCTTGCCTTGGTCATTGTTTTACAGGTGCTTTTGGCTTATTCTTCTTGCCATTGTTTGTCGGTACAACAACAATACAATAACAAACAACAACAAAAACAACATGAACAGCAAAAATCTACAAAAATAATTGCCACGGCTGGCAGCCATTTGGTGCGCTTTTAAGCTTCACTTAAATGAAATTGTAATGAAATAGAAATGAAAATGAAAATGAATTTCTATGGCTTGATGTTTGTTTCACCTTCGGTTCCTTGTACCTTCTTCCAACATGCCCGTAATTGCTTAGGATAAAAGTTGCATTTACTTTTAATTCAATTAGTTGCTCCGTGTGCTTCCTTCTTTTGCATTGTACTCATCGAGTTTTTGGGCCTTTCTCTTTCACTCTCTGTCTCACTCTCTCTTTCACTCTCTTTCTCTGTCTCTTTGCATAACAGTCGCACTTGTAATGCACTTTTCCTAAGCCCTTGCTCAACCTAATGCAAAACATAAGCGTTGCTGCTCTGCCATCTCGGGCAATAAAATTCATAGCCTACTTATTTGGGGCGCATGCTTAGTGCCATGCCCCAGGAGTTGGGGCTTCTTTTTTTGTGTTTTGTATTTCCTTTTTTATTTTTTTTTGGGCAACGCCTACCAAATCCAAACTGCTGCTGACCTGGCAGTCAGCCAAAAGAGGCGTTTTTTGGCTTTACGATGTCAGGCAATGCAACTGGTTGGCAGTCACACTTACTCTGTGTGAGTGTTTGTGGTTACCGTTAGGTTGGTTGCTGCTTCAACTGCTTTAAGGGTGAGTTCTTGCAGTGTTAGTGCAAATAATTTGAGGGCTTTTTGGACAGTCTACGTTAATTGTGTTTTGCTCCTAGCAGTTAATGAAATGGAAATTCAAATATGATCAGTTATGTCACATATTATAACAGACGTATACGTAATGTCGCATTTGCTCTATTTGAAATATAAAATGATACTACTGAGATGCCAATATATATAATGTCAAACTCTTAATTGTTAAGTTCCATTTCTAAAGATGATTTATATTAATTGTTAAACTATCTAAATAATAATTAGAATAAATATTTTATTACTTTAGACAATACGTAAACGTTTTACAAATATAAAGTAAGAATTGAATAAATACTAAATTCTAAACATTATTTGGTAATGAAAGAATTACGAACGTATAAGTCAAGGTGCTTGATATCCACAACTATTTATATGTTTAAGCACTAAATACACGATCAGCATTCTTCTGTTTCTCCTATAGGCGACTAAAACAATATCTTGAATAACTTCCGAGATAATTATCAGTTCGTGATGATATTTTTAAGGGTACCTATAGACCTTTTGGCCGTAACCAATCTGCTAAACACACTTCAACATTTTTGTTAACTTTCTGATAACAATGCAATCACACAGCTATACATTTGTACAAAGCCATAAACAATTTAAGTATATTTCAATTGTTAGCAGAGTTTATTAAGAGCAGCTTGAATAAATGCATCTCTTGGACCTTAAGTATTTATAAATACCACAAGAGTTTTAGGGATTGGCTTTAAGAGCTCCTACTCGACATAAGCTGCCTAAAGATGGCTTGCTACGTGCGCAGTTATTAACACACGCGCACAATCACGCACACACACACACTCACACACACATAAACACACACACCCAAATGCACGCAGTCACATATGCAAGAGATGAACCCACACAAATGCACATCATTAGCATGGCCATTGTTTTCGCACAACAATATGCTTATTATCTCCAATTTCCGGGCAAAATGCATAACAAGTAAAAACAACATGAAGTTGAGAAATGAAGTGTGGGAAAGGGAGAGAGAAGGGGAAATAGAGAGAGGTAGTAAGATATTTATATACATAGATAGATAGAGATTTAGTTTATGTTTAATGTCTGGGACTGGTTGACAGTCGGAATGTAAAGTTTGCATTTCGTGGCAAGCCCCTAACTTTAGGTGCTTAAGCCTAAGCTGGGCTGCCAATTGAAAGCAGAGAGACGTAATTGGACACGTATACATACACATGCACACAAACAGAGTTAGCATGGGAGATAGAGAGAGAAAGAGAAAGGGAGATGCTCGTCGTACTGAAAAGTGGCTCTTAGCCACAAAGGCAAACAATAAGCGCGCTAATTGAGGATAATATGCAATGCCGCGGTAGCATCAACGACATCGTATATAAAACCCAAACAACAAGAAAACAAATATACTCATATGTTGATACAGAAAAAACCGAAACCTAAATGCCCTGTAATTTGAAATTCTAGTAAGAAATGAGTTAAATTCCGTCTGAATTAATTTATTTTCCTATTTAAATATAATTGAAACCTTCTAGAGAACATCACTGAACAAATAAAAAGTTCACTCTTGTAATTTTTACAAATATAGTGTTTCTCAAAAAAGAGATTCTTAAATTAGTGTGTACTTCTATCACTGTGATGAGTCAAAGAGCTATTCCTCTACTCTAAGAGTCAGAAACTCATCTCAGCCACTGGATGAACATATGTTTAAGCACTTATCTATATAGGTACTTGTATAATGACATCCTGTGGTAGTTTTGGGCCCTCCATAATAAGCCAGATTAATTTTCTGCACAGCATAGCCGCTGAATTCTTTTTGATGTTTCGACATTTCATAAAAATCTCATTAATTTGTTGATAAATATGGAAAAAAGAACGAAAAATAAGCAGATGAATCTGTGCAAGACAGAAAAAAAGAATATCTTTAACGCGTAAAGCAAATAATTTGCTTATGAGACAGTTGCCAGGGACATGCCACATGCTCCTGAAATTAAATGCCCCACACTTAGTTCTTAGCAACTGCTGTCTCTTAGAAGTGTGTGGAAGCGTAAAACCCTTTGCTGTGATTTGATTCTTTGAAATAAAACAAGCATTTGCTTTGACTTTAATCGGGCAACATCTGACTGGATTCCCATGTAATAAAAAAAAGCATTGATAAGCTGATGAATTGCAACTGAAGAGTAGATTGTAGTTACTTGGAAACTGTTGGGAAAATAATAAATGAATAATAATATCAGAAACTTTACTATTTGTTTGTGGTCAATGTCAAGAGGAAGCTGTCAATTGAAATTATATATGTATACATATACATATATATATACATATCCGTCAATATATCTTCGAAATGAATTAGCCTCTAAGTTGATTATTTAATAAACAAATAAAATAGCAGAATATTTTTTAATTTATATTTTATTCCATCACAAGTGCACATATTAAAATTAATTTCTGCCATTTCCATTTGAAAAATTAGTATTTATTTACAGTTCTCTTAACTACTTATGTTTAAATGAGTTGGTAAACAGAAGCAAATGAGTATAAATACTTTGAGTAAATACAACAAATTGATTAAAATAAGTTTAAATTTGGTATTCATTAAATTAACTTGACTCTCGTTGGAAATTAATTCTTTTCCCAATGATATATTAAATCATCTTTATTAAATGATTTTTCTCTGCCTCTCACTGTCTCTGACACCATTTATCTATATTTTAGTGTCCACTCTGTGAGGTTAATCAAATTATTTTACAGCTGCACTGACATTTTAATTGAAAGCGCCAATACAAATTGTATGCCGTTTTTTCTGTGTCGTGTCGAGGGCAACGTGTAACTCATATGCTTGTTTATTAATATGACGTATACGCAATGTTATCAGGGCCTTGCAATATACATTTTTGTAGTCCTTCAACTGGCAACTTTTGGTGTATATTTTTGTTGGATATCATCATTGTGCCTGGCTACATAAATCATCAATGGCAGCTGCCACACAACCACCTCCAGAGAGAGATAGATAGAGAGAGAGAGAGAGAGAGAGAGAGAGAGAGACAATATGGGCTCGTCAACATGGTTTACATCATTTTATTGAAAATTTCACCTGATTTATAGGCCGCCCACAGACAGAAACTTAATCATATGGCAAAACGAGGCTTGAAATCTGACCATGACTGTAGGCTGCCTCTTTCTCCACAGGTTGGTTGGTTGGTTGACTTGCTTGTTGTCCATATGACATATTGACGTGATATTGAATGATGGTCCTGTTGGTTGAAGGCTGGTAAGGGTTATGGGTAAATCCTTGCATGTAATGACAACATAAGCAATTACTTACGCATGTACTTTAAATATCAAAAGTGAGTCCAATAAACAACTAACAATAACAAAAACACACAAGCTACCAAAATATTGAGGCTTAACACACCATATTCAAGTTGATTAGGCTCGGGAGAGCCATTACAATAACATTTTGGCCTTGCCGTATAAGAAATAATTATTAATATGATTACGCTGAGGGGTTGAGGGGCGGTGGACAGAGGGAGTGGGGACAGGGTTAGGTGCCTCGTTGGCAGTCATGGCACTCCAGGCTGCACTTATCGTAAGGTAAATAAGCCACTTGTAACTCAAGAAGACAGTCAACCAGCGTCTGCAGGTCGAGCGTTCAATTCCCATCCCTCCATATCCTCTCTGCATGCTCATGTATTTTTAATATCTTACCTCAAGTGTCTGCTACAACATCCACACAAACACACACACAGGCATATTGAGAGCCTGCCTCACATACATATATATTTTTTCGCTTTGCCCCTTTTACTCGACTTTTATCGGCCTTAAAGTGTTGGCAGTTACCCATACACAGACCCAGACACTGACACAGACACAGACACTCAATGTTCCTCTTCATTCATTCGATGTGTAGCTGGGTTTTTGGGCCATCTGGCGAATGCTGCGCCACGGGACACATAACCGTAAATGCTTCATGTGTGTGTTTGTGTGTATTGTCTTGTGGTATGATGTGATCTGCGGCTTTTGTCGATGCTTAGCTGTCCGAAATTGTTGCATTTAAAGACCCTTTCAGTTTGGCTTAAACAGTGCTTAGGCCTGGCCAATTTAGCTTATTACTTGCCTTACATCATTTGCCATTTGTTAACTTGTTAACGTTAACAAAAACGGCAATAACTTGACTGCTTGGTAAAACTAAATACATTATTAGATTTTGACTCAATATTCGTATATTATTTTTATGTGTTTTAATATGCATAATATAAATAATTTATTTTTATGTATATATTGAATATCAAGATAGCATAATGATATTTTATTATAATTAGTAAACTAACTGCAATCCGTTAGGAATGATAATGTCAGTTATTTTATTACTGTTAAGTTCTTTTTATTAATGAATAATGCATGCCGACATATAAATTCCAAAATGTAGATTTGATTAAATAATAGACGTACAAAAATATAAAATGATTAAAATGTCAATATTAAATATTAATTTGTAAAAATATTGTATATGTTATATTAAATCAAATCAATTCTACATTTAAAAGTATATTTATATTATTTTGTCTCGCTGTTTTAAATATTTTTAGAATTGAAAATATAAATCATATTAAATGATGAAAATCGCGGAAGTAATTTATTAAACTGTCAATAATTTTATAAATGGTTTTCTATAACTAAAAATAATTTAGTTTGTGTACCATAAGTATTCAAATGACAAGTCCTGGTCATTGCTGGTAATCATTTATAGGCAATTAAAATAATCCTTAAAAAATGTGAGCACAAAGTAACTGAAATAACATACAAAATAAAAACTCTTTTGGCATATCTCCAAGCGAGTCAACTACTTGGTTCACCTTGCTAAGGGACTTGACTTTGGCTTTTCAACTTCTCTTTGGCAACAATTGCAATCATTCTCAAGCCCCTTACTCTCCATTTCTCCTTTTCGCTCTCTCTCTCTTCTCAATATCTCAATTTCTGGCTGCTGTTTTCAATGGGTAGACGTCGTTGTCCTCTGCTTGCAGAGATCCAACAAAAGCAAGTGGCAAGTAAGCTGATGCAGCAAGGTCTTTCTCTGTCTCTCTTTATCCCTCTCTCTCTCTCTCTCTCTCTCTCTCAGTCTCTCCCTCTCTCTGTCTTCTCTTGGAGTGCACGAAAATTAAAAGCATGCAGTCAGCGATAATGTGGCAGCTGATGAAGGCAATGATAATGATAACGATAATAATAATGCAGCTGCGGCTGCGACTGCCAACGATGACGATGCCAATTCAAAATCTTTTCTGCGGTTATTCTTTGCAGCTCTTTTCATTACACTTTTACATCGGGAGTAAGGTATAGAAGCCAGCTCAATTATGAAAAACGCTTATTTGAAAATTGCTAGTTAATTGTTGCGGAGAGGCAACATCAACTCCAACTTCGACTCTGACTCCTACTCCGAAAAAAAGAATGCGAAGTGCCATTATAGCCAAGGGCTGTCAGTTAGCCAAGTTTCCTTTCACTGGTTACTTTGCATCATTGTTGGCTCAATTAAATTAGAAGGAGCCCGGTGTAGAGCTGAAAACTGAAAACTCTGCTCTCGCATTTGATTTAAATTTTAATTGTAGACGCTCACAGCTCTAGGCTATCATTTTTGGAGCGTACCAAAAAATTTACATAATAAGCGCAAAATGTGATGCCTCAAGCTCAAGAGGGGGAAAAAGAAAAGAAAATAAAAGAGCGAATCCTTGGAAAATCGCAACTGATGATGGTGATGGCGACACATGCCGAGACAGGTTTATAAGCTGTCTGACAGGTAACAACAAAATATCGAGCCAAGTGCTTCGATTATGCCGAACATACAGCCAGTCAGTGAAGCATTTTCATATGCGTTAATTTTCCAGCGGAATGAGCAGCAAGTGAAGTAGTGGGAGATGGGAAGTTTCAATGTAGCCGACCCCACCAAGAGCTGCCGACTGGTTGTCGCTGACAACAAGTGGCTGGCAGTAGAAAATTCATTATAATTTATAATAAGCAACAACGCTGACAAGAACGACAACAACGGCGGCAATGGCAACGGCAACGACAAAAAGGACATGATCTGAAGTTCCTCTCAAAATCTAACACACACACATACACATGTGCTGCACACATGCAGTGCAATAGTATGAAGCTAGCGTGGATGACTGCAAGATACTCTGTAGCAAACTTGAAAGTGTTGTTAAATATATGTGCAACTTTAACCAGATTTAAATCACATTCATCGAAGAATACTCTTAATTTTAATAATTTAAAAAAATAATCATACTTATGCAACCACAGAGTATTTAAAAATAGTTTTCTAATGTTTCCCAATGCAATATTAATTACTTTTCCATTATATCAAAGACTGAAAAGTAAAATCTTACAAGATCTTAATTAATTTTATTTTAATATAAACAATGAATTTTGTCTTTCAGATTATTTATCTAGACTCTAGAGTTTGCATGTCTAGCTTACATTATTTAGCTTAATCTAACACTATTATTATACCCTGCATGCTCCTAAAGTTTACAGGGTATAAAAACTGCGCAAAGCAACACAACCAATAATGAAGCTCATCATTATCCTGTGCACAAATCCAATTTGATTATGTTAATACACGTGGAAAGGAAATGCTTTTGCAATTGCAATTGCCAATTGGCACATCCTTGCGTGTCCGTGTCTTCCACTCCCACACCCTCTCTCCCACCCCTCGTTTTACTCACTCTCACCCTCAGCGGGGCGCGCATAAACCGTGAAGCGACAACCCTGCTTTTGGTATCAGCGTTATCCCTATTGTGGACTTCACTACACTTCAATCGTTGTGATGTGTTTTGATGTAGCTTTGATTTTTGATTGAAGTTGCGTTGAGACGATTTTGCGGGTTATGAATTCCCAATTATGCCATAGCGGCTAATTCTCGATTGGTTGAATAATAAGATAATTGCTATAGAAATTTGTATTCAATTAAAGATTTGAAAGACAACAAGATTTAAAACATAATTTTATTTAAGCTTAAAAGACTTAATATTAAACATCTATAGTTTCATATTTAACTTCGAAAACATGATTTCGCTTTATTGGACTTGTATATAACTTAAATTAAAACAATCAAAAGAATGTACTTGCTAAAATCTTGCTTAGAGTGATAACCACAACATGACTCTATAAATATAATTAACTATCGATATAGTTTTGTAATTTTACTAAATCTTACCATCTTAGATCCTAGGTCTTAATAAATGTTTTAATTATAATTAATATTAAAAAACTACAATCATACTTCGTTTAGTGAATACTTTCTACGAGTTTTATTTATTTATTAAACATAACTTGATACCTAGCACTACAAGGGAAAGTTTCTATATTAAGGTGATAGTCACCATTCTTGATCTCTATATTATATTCAAAAGAAGAACACGTTTAATTTAAAACTGATTTAAAATTCCTCTTTAGTTATTTAATTTATTTTCTAAAAATTAATCTTTATAAGTCTAAACTATAGTTAGTTAATTAAAATTATCTATTTTTCTCATTTTTACTTTATTTGTTTTTTAAATAAATTTCATTACTTATTTCTTCAACTAACTTGAACTTCATTTAATATTTAACCAGACCGCATTTCATTGATATCTTGTCAGCTTTTCATGATATTGATAGAGGACCAAGTCCGATAGTCGTTAATTGCTCAATTTGACTGACGGCAATCAAGCAGCCTCCATTCTCGTTGGCCAGTCAACTTGCTGGTCTGGCTATTTGGCATTTTGGCCGGCACATTTTGAGACAGCTCCAAAAGCCTGGCCGCATTCTAATTAAACGTTCCGGCTTGGTCTGACAGAGTCCGGCTATTTTTAAAGCCTTAAATGACACGCCTATGCCAGACACCGTAAACTGCATGTGTGTGTGTGTGGAGTGTGTGTGTTAGGCTTATGTAATCAGAACTGCCTCTGTGAGAGGAGCCCAGACTTACCAGAGTTAGACAGAGGTCCGTGCTAGTGCGTAAATAAATTATATTTACGCAAATTCGCACTCGAAACGTGGGCGAAAGATGAAGAGGGGAAAAGGGAATTGTTGCTTTTGGCCGGCAACGACGACTGCGACTGACATGATAACATTTTGGCCTAAAATTGGCAACAACAACAACAACAGCTTAGACAATGGTCAACGCCGCCAGAGTTGCAGTCAGGCGTAGCGAAGGCGCAAAGGGCATAGGGATGTAGGTGAGACAGAGAGACTGAGAGAGAGAGGGAGTGAGAGAGGGCGTGTCCATTGTTAGTGCTCGTAATTGGGTAGCAACAATTTATGCGTCAGTTGCTGGTCATAGAAGTAAGGGAAGTGGAAGGGAATGTGGAGTGTAGGGACGGGGTGTCCTCGACATGAATTAGACTGTGCCTGTGCCACATGTGGCACTCAGTGACTCAGTGACGAACGAGCGCAATTGCAATTTCAACTACAATTGCTGCATTATTTTTACGTTTGCATTTAAATTGACCAACAACAAGATGAAGAAGAACAACAACAACCGACATATAGAATAGTATAGAACTTGAAATCTTTGTCAATCCATCCACTCGCACCCGCGCACACACACATATGAATAAATTTGGTACTGAATGCAGTTTTGAGTTTTGTTTGTGACACAATTCCATTTAATCGCTTCTTTGGCGCCAACAGCTTGCAACAAAAACAGCAGCAACATTCAAGCCAGAGACAGTAATCGGAATAATAATGAATGCCTTCATTATCATAGTGTTTGCTTTTCTTGTTATTGTTGTTGTCGGTGTTATTGTTGTTGTTGCTCATCTCTTCTCACTGCTGTTGCTGTCATTTGGCATTTGTTTACTCCTTTTCTGTGGCGACTCCTGGACTCGGCGCTAACTGTCTGGATATGGCTCCAACAAGGCTCATCCAAGTTCGCAGCGCTCTTTAAAGGCCGCCCAAGTTCCGGTCAATGTGTCGATTCTCTGGCGACTTTTAAGCAACTGCAACTTGAACTCTAGTCAATTTTGCTTAGTTACATTCAAACCAATGAACTAGGATGCTATGTAAAATCAGTCAGTCAAAAGAAAATGTTACTGAGTTCCTACTATTATTGTATCAGTACAATTTGAATAATAAATACCAATTAATAAAAAGATTAAGGTATACATATACACCAATGAAACTTTAGTTATAGTTAGGGTATAGTTTAAAAGAATTATTAGGGAACTCGCTGTAGAACTTTCTGAACTCCTGATAACTTTCTCGAAAAATTAGTATTTGAAACAGAAAGTAGCAAGACACGACAAAAAGAAGGATAGCTTTTTTATGACTTTTCCAAGTATTTTAATCCAAATATTTAGGTAACAGAAATCAATACAAATGTATTTAAATACTCATTAATTTAAAGTGACTTCAATCTTAAGGTAACAGTCTACAAGTCTTGTTCTATTAATTAATTCTGTTAACAATTAAAAAATTATTTCATTACATAACTTATTGATTGAGCAACGATTTAAGCTTTCCAAATAAGTTGCTGAAAAGTATTTAAATATTAGCAGCAATATTATCTAACTTCTTCTATGTTACAGTTCTCTATCTTCGAAAGAAACAACTTGAATAAACGTCAATATAGTCAATCCGTCATAGATACTTCTCATTAGCTTATAGAATTCCCTTGACTATCTTTGGAATCATCAGCAATTTATGTAATACATATTATAAAAGTTGTAATTGTTGTTACCAAAAGTTATGTATTCAACGTTTAGATAACTTTACTGACCACCCACGTTATCTTTTGTGCTGCATTTCACAAGTGGCAAGTTGTTGTTGTTGGTGGTTCAATGCTCACTTGGTTGGCCCTCCCACCACTTTGGGCAGCATGTGGTATAACGCATTGGCTACTGTTCTAGGTTAGTTCCTTTGGCATCTCTCCTTTGGGGCATGGAGGAAAATGCATTTAATTATAATTCAGCTATGTGTTGCTTTAGCGACATTTAATATATGCAGAGAGTGTTGCAACTCCGGCAGCGGTTGCCGCTTTCAAAACAAATGGCCGACGCACCGCCAAAGCGGATGCGGCCGGAAACGGATGTTTGGGTGTTGCACATTGTATGTGAGTGTGTATCTGTGTGTCTGTGTGACAGCCACAGTAACTGACAATGTGTGTGTGTAGTTTAGTTCTGTGAATTGCTTACTAGGTGTTAAATTTATGCATTTCGGATGGCTGACAACAACTGACAACTATAACAATGTGGCATGAATATGTTGAATGAGCAGAGTTTGGTTGCATTTAAAAAATTTAATAGACTGCCACAATTGTTGCTGCTACAGTCACAGTCACAGTCACAGCCATTGCCACTGGCATTGCTGGTAAGTGATATTGGTAGCTGGTGCTGAGCGAAACGTGTGCTTTCAATCATCAAAGAGATAAAAAGCAAAGAAGGCGCCGTCGCCAAATTGCAAACAAATTGCAGAAATTGAATCAAATACGCATGCAATTGCAAACAAATAGAGCAAAGACCCAGAACCATAGCCCACGACTGGCTCATAGACAAACAAGCCGGAATATCTAGACAGAGATCGAGACATAGACAGAGAAAGAGAAAGAGATGGAGAAAGCGGGGTGTAGACCTCGAAATCAACTCAACTCTGACTATGACTCCAAACTCAACTCGACTCGAGTCGATTCAACTCGACTCTCGGCTGCCTGGCCAGGATATTTGTTGCAAAAAAGCAATTTTATGCTTGCAAAGGCATGAAAAGCCTTTGTTCGTGTCTATTTCACGTTAGTTTGGCGTCTGCGGCAGCGACGGCTCTCTCTTTTTCTCCTCCTCCTCATAGACATTCTCTGACTGCTGCATATGTTGCGCATACGCCACATACGCCGCACAAGAATGTAGAAAAAAACGCATAGGAGGCTGGCTGTTGAAGTTAGCGTAGCAGGCGGGAAATGAATTATTTATGAAGTGGTTGCCTCGTTGTTGTTGTTGTTGTGTTTGCTATTGTTGATGATGTTGTTGTTGTTGGTTTCAGCACTCGACACACTCATCGGCCTTTGTTACATGCTATGTGGCTGCAGTTTCAAGTGTTTTTTACTTTATCAATTGGTTGCTTTGCACTTATTTGCTATTTGTTCTTACACACACTCACATACCCAGGACGAGTGTGTGCTGCATTTCCGCATCCGTTTTGTTAGGCAACTGTTGCGCTCCCGGGAAGTTATTTATTTTATTTGCCATTGCCGTTGCTACTGTTGCTGCTGCTGCTGCTCGTTTGCTAAAATCAAAGAGGAAATTGAATTTGTTGCGAAAATTTATGTGTTCAAATGGAAATGTTGTTTGCCGTTGTTGCGCCAATTTCCTGAGGGCCCCTGAGCCCCATCTGACAACTGTGTGAGCCTTTGATTAGTTTTGATTTTTCGTTTGCAGCCACTCGAACTGACCCAAGGCAACAGCAACACCAACACCAACAGCAACAACATCAAGGGCTACGAGCAGCTTTGCCAACTCCAAGACATTGGCAATTTTTCATATGAACGCTTCGAACTGACAGCTTTGAGATGCTATAAAATTTATGCATGTCAACTGACAAGTGGGCGTGGCTACAACTGAGTTTTCTAGAGGGGAGAGGCTGCTAGCGTGAAAAGTTAATGGCTTGTGCCTTGTTAAGTGTCATATGCTTTGCGTTGTGTTATCTATAAGTGTCGCCTCAATGACTGAGCCCTTTAAGGCTCCAGGAGCTTGGTTTCTGTTGATAGCATGTCAGGGAAACGGACAATGATAAAAAGGAAAAGAAAATATTAAAGTAAGTTTGGGTTTCGTTAACATTTTGACTTGAAAATCTGTTGGTAGAGTTGATAAATTCAAAGGTATCATTATCAATTTGTTGAACGTCAAGTAAATAAATTTCAGCAATCATTTTGCATGTAAATTTCATACTGATTTCACTAGATAAATTGCATTATACAGACCAAATTGTGAGTTGAGCTTCACGTATGCAATAAACTTTAATTGAGTGTAAATTTCAGAAAACAGCAGAAAACAGGACAACTCTTTGATTGGCAACGCTGCGTATGCGCAATATGCATATGAAACATGTCAATGTACGAATAATTCAATTCTTTTTTCAATAAGTACGAGTACTTGTATTGACAAAAAAATAAGCGGCACAGAGAAAGGAAAAAGAGCGGAAAATTGTCATAAATAATGAACAAAATAGCTTGATAATCCTTGACACGCCCTATACAGTAGTGTGTGTATAGCACACACGGTCATGGAGCCTCAGCTGTCGCTTCATTAAATGTAAAGTTATTAAATTACCGCAACAACAGTCGTTTGTAATTTGTACATTGTGAAATATGTAATTGTCAAGGCGGCAACGAGATTCAGCTTCACGTTTAATCACAAGCGAGTCAGTGAAAGAGTAGAGTGAGAGAAAGAGAAACAGAGTGAGAGAGTGTGAGAGAGAGATAGGTGGGGAAGAGAAAACACCCAAAACCAGAAAAACCACATTCGGCAAAAGCCAGGCAGGTCCCTGAAAATCGATGCCCAAATGACAGTGACAATTTCATTTAATTGGTTTTAATTAAATTAATGAGTAAATTTTACAAATTGATGCAAAATGATAAATAAGTAATTTAATATATTTTTTCTGCATCTGTTTCCCATCCCTCACTTACTTTCTCTCTCTCTCTCTCACGCTTTTTGTCATACAAGTTGTTAATTTAATTTAATATCGTAAAAATGAGTTGGCTGGTAACTTTTTTTATGCATATGTAATTATTTTTATTTTGTAAATGCTGTCAAACTTAATTTAGTTAAATTAATTTTACAAATAAGCTGAAACTACGTAGTTGGTTGAAAAATTGTACATAATTAGTTTAATGTTATTCTGATTTTTCAGTGCTGAAAACATTTTGGTAAATACAAATAAACTAGCTTAACGAGTTTACATTTTTACAAAATGTTGGACTTCATTTTTATTTAATGTTAAGACAACTACTAATGTTTGTTAAAAGCGTATCCAATTTGAAATGATGCTTAACTATTCAAAAAATTTATAGCATAACTTGATTTACTTTGCTACTTTTTGTGCATTTACATTTGGCAAAATATTCAATGGTTGGCCACAGTATTTTATGACTTAATTTAATTGTAAAACATTTCGCTTTTGCCCTTTATGAAATGACATGCATTGCACATATTTCTGTTTATTTGTTACAAACTTTATTTGTTTATTAAAGTAAAAGCCACTGGTGTGTTTTACATGCACAAAATGGTTTTTACCATTTTGTGATGTAATTAATTTGATTTAGCATATTTTCTGTACCACATTTTTCTCAGCATTCCATTCTGATGTGGTGTGGGTAGCAACAGCAGCTGCAGCTGCCGTTGCCTTAGTGCATTTTTCATTTACTTGACGCACAGGACTCACGACTCACAGAAAGGATGTGCATCCTGGCAACAGCTTCCTGTTTTTCATAAGCACATTAAACGCAGCATGGGCCGATGCCTGATGCAGTGCAATGGCAAATACAAAGGCCAAAAGGAACCCCTATATAAACCAAATGCAAAAAGAAGGTATTGCAAAAAAGTATTCAGAATGAAGATGGTTGTTTACAACAGCAGCTAGCTAAGAATGCATTGCATACATTTGATGCATGCCTGATACACTCACAAAGTTACAGGACATTTTCTTAAGAGGAGGTTAACTTTTTACTGAGCTCAGTAAACTATAATATGTGAGAGTCCTATTTCATGCTCTTTCTTGAAGGGAATCTTAGGGTATTGCGTATTCGACTCCATAGATTTTGAATATTTTTGCCGTTTCTAAATAAATTTCGAGATCAACCTGTTGTTTATTTGCTTTGCTGTCAAGCATATACTAGGGAAAACTGAAGAGAGAGAGAGAGAGAGGAGTGTTAGAGGGAGTGTAAAGTCAAAGGTGAGGGGCGTACACAAAGCGTTGCACGTAGGTTAGACACTAACGGGGGTCGTCTTGTTTGTTTGTTTACCCCTGGATGGTTGTGCATGCATTTTTTATGCTGACAAGACATAAAAGAAAATGTACATAAAAGTCGGTTGAGGTGTTTACTGATGCGTTTCGCCCAGTTGCTTGGGGTTACTTCAGAATCAGAATCAGCGAGTATCCCACCTGGTCGAAGTAAGAAGTTTGGGTGAACAGACCTTTAGCTTTTAGCATATCGAAAAAGTCGCATACGACATTGGCATCGACAAAATGGCCGCTCACTTGCACACTTCCGCCACCGGAAGTTGTATATGTTATTAGCTCTCTTTTTTTTTCACACAAACACAAACACATATGGACAGCTGGACAGTTGGACACACGGAAGCGTGAATTTGAAATTATTGTAAGAAAACTCATGTGTTATAAAGATCAAAAGCCCGCAACGCTTTGTCAAGTTTTTGCGCCTCGCTTGCCGTCTGCTATAAAATTAATATCCGGTGTAAATAAAAATATACAAAAAAAAAAGATATGCTCAGTGTGCTTTTTTTTTAAACAAGCAGCAGCAACTTCCGTTGCCTGTGCAGAGGGTAAACTGTGTAGCCCGTCATTTGCCCGCTCGGGAGAGTACATTTGTTTGTCTTAAGCCGGAAATTGAAAAAACAAAAATGTTATTCTTTGCTTTTGCTCAAAGTTTCTGTGCCAACTTTTTGCCCAAAGATTCACAAGCAGAGAGCACAGATTCTGTGAAGCACTTTAAGCTTGTGCCAAACACACGCCATGGTTCGTTAAATGCCGACCATACTACGCCGGTGCCTATAATTATAAAAACCGCTGTAATGTATTTTTCAATTACCTTTAAAATTGACAACAAAAGAGGCGGCGAGCATACTACATACTTACTTATATAATATATGTACATATACAGTCGCTTCGTTCGCTTCCATCGCTTCCATTGCTTCCATCGCGCACGCATGCAAATTACAAGGAATATTTAATTACAAAAAATGCGCATAATTATGTGGAGCAACCTCCTTCCATTTCCACTTCTTATATGTCCTGACCATGCCGCCTACTATATTATATCGCCACATAAATAAAACGATGCTGCGGCCAATGTTGCTGATGTCCTTTGCCTCTGTCTTCCTTTCCAAACTGACGTCAGCTTCAATAAAAATGAGGAAACTGGCAATTGAAATGACCAAAAAGTCGACAGTCAACTGCAACTGAGCAAGGCTCATAAAGCAAAACCATATGCTGACTATCTTAGGCTGTTGTTTACAATTAAAAGAATAACTCTTTTAAATTAAATGTAATATAAGTAACATAATAAAGCATTTGCTTAAAATTATGTATTATATTATTTTAATTGGTCCTAATCTTCAACTTTTCAATAAGTTTATTATATTTTGCAATAAATTCCACCCAAAACAATTAGAATATTATTTAATTATTTATTTAATTTTTATATTTTAATTGTATTTATTTTTTGGGTCCACTCTAAAATGATTGACCAACTTATACCTACAATAACTGTCTTTCCCACTGCCACGAAGCTCAAGCCACAAAGCCGAGGTCGCGACTTGACTTTCGTTGCTGACGTTGCAGGTCACGGTTCAAGTGTCGTATACGTTATATTGCACAATATTCGATTGCGCAGGTTCCTTTTACGGTTTGGTTTGGTTTCGCTTCTTTTTTGCAGCTCATTATGATAATTTCGTGGCCATGCCGAGACATTTTCTGGTCTGGCAATTAAAAATCTGCCATTATGCAGGCAAGTTACAATCTCGTACTCTTCATTTTTTTGTAGCTGCTTGCAGTTTTTTTTTTATAATGCAATTTTAATTTACGTACACATTGTCATATAACTCAAAAAGGACATGCAACGATAAACAAGCGATAAAAAATTATTTTAAAATTTAATTAAAGCAGCTGTAGGACAGCAAGAACAACGACAACAACAACTACAGCTACAACAAGAACAACAATTACGTTGCTGTTGACGCGACGTAAACAACGTTGTCGATGGACATGTCAGCTCTATAAAAAGGCTGCTTGATCAACGTGACAATGTGAAGGATTGGGTCTCTACTTACGTTATGTTGTATGTCTTATTGTCGTTGTTGTTGTTGTTGTTGTTGTTTTGGCTGATGTGAATCTGCAAGCGACGCCATTTCGTTATTTTCTTTATCCTGTTCATTGTGTTTACACAGACGTAAACAAACATGTAATTATGAAATTCCTTACGCCTCTTGTGGTGTTCAAGAAATCAACCTTAATGTTTGTCTAGCTTAACAAACTTTAAAACAACTGAAGGCTTTTAATACGATGACAAATAGTTTAAAAGCAGGGATGCGTATCGATATTTTAATATTGTTTTATTTATTATTTAACGTAACTTATTGTAAATTGGAAATATTCAAAAATAGGATATAACCATAATATTTGATTTCTAGTACCTATTGCCAAATTTAACATCTTCTTTTTTATAATATTTAGCTGACCACAATTTTGATTTGTTGTAAACTGCTTTTATTTAACGTTAAATTAAAAAATATTTACCCATCCCTAGTCAAAAGTTCACACTTTTAGCTGCGATGTTGCAGAATAATATGCTACGCAGTTGACTATAGATATTATCCTTAGGCATTCACTCGGTATACTGCACCTGCTGTGATATATCTACCAATAGACAATCCATGTTAATTCCACAATTGTTTATTTGTCAGTCTGTCTTTTGTCAACTACAGACACAAATTGGTCAGTTAAAATCTTTGCACAATCTCTAACAGCCTTCGAGCATCTGATGCTCTGAAAAAAAACTTGTCAAAACTTGTACCGCAACCGCTTGACAGCAATTTGTTTGCGTTCTTTTTCCAGTTGAATTTCATATATATATTTATATATATTTGGCAACATCAGAAAACGACTGAAGTTGCCAGTTGCTTAAATTTCGTTGCCCAATCCTCTCATTTAAGCTCAATGCCACAAAAAGGCGGCTAAAGCAAAACTCTTGGGCCAACAAACGACTTTTTGCCAATAAGTAAGCGAAACTTTTCCTTATGTTTTCTACAAACAAATGTGCAAATGGAAGCTGCAGGTAGGAAAAACTTACGAAAAGCAAATTGATTTGCAACATTGCAAGGATACGGATGGATAAAGGAGCAGGGTGGGAAGGGGGGTGCGTGGGAAAGATTCCCATATAATATTTCTTCATTTGGACTGTCTTTGACGTGGCAGGCAACCAATTAAATGGCTGCCATAAGTCAGGCAATCAAAGCCGACAGACGTTACTTGACTGTCGAGGGCATGGCACGGGCAATTAAATGAAATTGCAAATGCAAACAAAAACAGTTAAGGGAACTTTTCTAACTACAACTTGTAGAACTTGAGATACTCTTTGGGAAATTCTTATTATAAATAGAGCGACAAATCTAACTTTTAGCAACACAATAAAAGTCTATCTAAAAACAAATGTTAATCATTAAGTAATATTAAGATTTTAACATATTATCTTAATACAAAAGAATTATTTCTTATGCTGTATTAAAGGTTAGAAGAGTCTTACCATTTAGCACTCAACTAAGTAAAGTAGTAAATTAATGCAACTCTATCTTTTTGTGCCTCTTGTGATTTCTCTCTCTTTTTTCTTCTGCACAGTCTCTTATTAGCTGTCTTTCGCTGCTTGTGACAGTTGCCGGCTGTGCGTTGCAATCAATTTAATTAATTTTTAATGTCATTTTCTGCAATTTCAATTCAATTTGAAAACACACTCACTCGCACACACACACACACGCACACCTGAAAACCCATTAAATTGTCGCCTTGGCAAATTGAGAATTACGACGGCCGCCATTTCCGTTGACTTGGCTCAAACTCGACTCGACTTGAGTTGACTCCAAGCTCAAGACAAAAGCTAAAGTGCCATAAAAGCTGCCAGCCAAGCTATATAAATGTGGCAACAAAGTAAACTGTGTCAACTTTGGGGGGTGTTGTCAGTGGGTGTTTGGTTCCGGAGGGAGCAGGAGCAGGAGGAGGTGTTTGGGGGTCTACACCACAAAATGTCGCTGGCCAAGTAAAGTAATTTCTTAACGCTGCGTTGCGCAGCAAGGACGACAATTTTGCAATCGCCATTTTGTTGACTAAGAAATATCGAAGCCATCTTGAAGTGCGAATATGCTCCCATGTCACAAGCACACACACACACTAATACACACAGGATATACACACTTACACACTGACACTCACAATCGGTCGTGTTGGTTTTAGCTTCGGCTTCTGCGTTTGCTTGGCCTGCGGTTTTCGCTTCTAGTGGCAGCGGTCTGTGGACAGAGCTACCAAGTTACAAGCTAACAGTTCCAAGTTCCCTACTTTACCCACTTCCCACTCTCTCCACCTCTCTCACACAGAAGAAGAAACTGTTACTTGTCCCACCCACTGCCATTGGCATACATTTCCTTAGCTTCCTCTTTCAGTTGCTATTGCTGTTGATGATGTTGTTGCTGTTGGTTTTGCTGTTGCTGTTGCTGTTGCTTCCGCCATGCGCATGTCCTTTTGGTTACAAATTAAACTTCCGTATTTGTTTAGAAATCCATTTGTTAAATTACTTTGCAACCCGCACACACAAACACACACACATACACAACTTTTCCCTTTCATTTTTAATATTATTTTCTTTATACTTTTTGCTGTTCGCTCGCAAATATGAAAAATGAATTGCATTTGGCTGTACTGCACTGACAGCGACAACACACCACACTCGGATGTGTTAAATGCTAGGCGTGGCACGCCCACTCCCACGCCCTTGCCCACGCCCATTATATAAGCCGATTTCTTCAACTATTTGCCAAACAACAATAATTTATAGCCAGCCATAATGCTAAAATGCATTTGATAACTGTCTGCAACGTTTTTGGGAACAAAAGCCTAGCAATTTATTTCATGACTCTCTCTCTCCCCCTCTCTCTCTCTTTCCCTTTCCCTTTCTCTATGTCCATTGCAGTGTGTGAAAATTGAAAATTTTTCATATGACCGAGCGTATGAAAAAGTTATAAAGCACAACAGTAAATAACAAATACACAAATAAACAAAGAGAAAACCAATAAAATAAATCCAAAAATATGCAGTGAACGCGTGTTTAGGCGTCGATAGGCAAACAGCTACAACAATCCCATATATGGGGGCTTCAATCAAAATACCACAATCATATATGGCATGCATCGAGTAATATATCATTTTGAAAATTCTTAATGGAATTTGATTTGTTTGAATGTTTATGCAGTGCAATATTTATAAATTTCCTTCATTAATAAATTAGTAGCAAGTAGAAAAATTTGTGAGGATAGAGGTGAGATAAAAACAATCTTGCTCTTTATTTGTGCATACAGTTGTTGAAGATGCAAAAACGTTACAAGAAATAAGAATATTTAAATAATTAACTTTTGTAAACTCTTACAATGGTTCATTCTACGGCAATTGACTTGAACAGAAATTTGCAATTTGATTTGTTTGAATGATTAAGTAGTGCAATATTTATAAATTTCCTTCATTAATAAATTGGTAACTAGGAAAAAAATAATTGAGGATAGAGGTGAGATAAAAACAATCCTGCTCTTTATTTATGCATACAATTGTTGAAGACACAAAAGCGTTACAAGAAATCAGCATTTTTAATTAATTGACTTAGGGTCTAATTATTACATTAATTACATTGGTTTATTTTAAGACGTCTATAGTACAAGAATCTTATACTTAACCTAAAAATGTTGCAGGGCAATAGATTTGTTTGAATTTAAGTATTTGATTATTATGTATATTTTATTCATTAATAAAATAGTAATTTAAAAACTCATTAAAGAACTTTGTGCTACAAAGGAAAAAGGAAAAAAAAAACATTGATCTTTTTAAATATTTCAAGTGCTAAAAATATTAATAGAAGTCGTGCTGATTGCTAATATTTATACCTTAACTATTTTTCCATAAAACAACCTTTAGCTATAATATCTTAACCCTTATGTTAGACGCTAAATTGTTGAATTGTGGTCATTTAATTTCTGTACCAGTTGCAGAGCATTGAGCATTTTTTATGCCCGAGTTTGTTATGGCACAGACCAACACAATTTAACACATAGCACACACAAATAAATGAGTATGTGTGTGTGGCATGATTTTCATTGTTTTTGGCTAAAAAGGGTTTTATATTTTTCAAAACAGCTACAACAAATGTCCAAACATTGACACCAGCTCACGCGGAGGAATACCATGGGACTTATAGCACTTTGACCTCTTTCAGTTTTATCTCTGTGTGTGTATTTGTATGTGTGTGTGTGTTGTGTGTCGTTTGGCATTTTATTTAGAAATAAATACCATTATTACTCAGTATATAGTATTTCTTTTTCACTGACTCTCTCCCTTTGCTTATTTTGGTTATTTTGTAACGTATTTTTCTAAAATACACCAAAACATTTGTTGGCCGTCAGCGCATGGCGATGTCCCATTGTGAATGTGAATGTGAATGCGAATTTGTGTCTGTGTATGTGTGTGTGTGTGTACTTCAGGACCTCCCATGACGTTGCCGTCGTCAACTGAGAGAGACTGAGGGGACTAACAGCGGTGGCTTCATCAAATTCACTTGTCTGCACAACGGTATTATTGATGAAAATTATATGTTTGTGTTAGTATCATGGCCGCCATAGACTAACGGCTAACGACCAAATAGACCCACAGTCCACAACAGACCAAAATTCTGTGACCTTTGCCCCCTGCACACACATACACACACACACACACAAACTCTCTACTCCAATTGTTCTCTACGTGCAACCTTGTTTTTGGTCAGTTTTATATTTCATTTTTCATGTGTTTGCACATTTGGAACGTGACTAGCGTGAGATTTGTAAAATTCTGTGATTTTGTAGGCATTATGAATTGCATATCACAAAGGAATACAAAAAAAAATATACGAAAATGAAAACAGATAGAAACAGATTGTCATTTCAAAAATCAAAATTGTATTTAATAAATGCACAGAAATATGTCGATTGTTTGCAATTGCATTGAAAGTGTGGAAAAAATTTAAATTGAGAAATTGAGAAAATAGAAATGTGAACAGTGCTGTACGTAAGCGATAAGGTTTTTGAAAGGGTCATAAAAGCATGGAAAATATGATTTTTTAAAGTGTAAAAATAAGACAAATTAACATAACTATAAACTGTTAAAGATAGTGCCGAAAAATTCATAATTTGTAGTCCTTGAATTAAATGGAATTGTTAAATAAATTGACGCATAAAATAAGAGCATAAATATATTTAGTTGTCTGTTGTTGAATATTGATTAATTTGATTTAAGGGGTATATAATTGTTTTTGACTGTTGTAATGTAAGTCCTTGCCAATGTTTTCTTGTTATAAAATCGCTTCCTTTGGAATTTGATTCTCTTGCTAACATAATAATCAATATGTATTTAAAGCCCCAAAACACTTTGTATGTATGGTATTCACCAGCTACTAAATTACAATAGCTACTTTCATTTAAAGTGGATACTTGTATACTCAAGGAGATTCAAATTCTTATCAATACTATTATTAACTATAAGCACATTATTAGCACAACAAATTGTTGTCGATCAAATGCACTGACGGTTCGAATTTATCTATAATTTTAACAGATAAACAAGTGCAGTGCAGTTGCAATGTGAAACATTCTTGGGTGAAAGCAAATAATAATAAACAGGCAACATAAGAGATTCAAAATTAATATTTCAATATTACGCACAAAACGAACAAGAGCAAACGAATAAACGAAAAAGCAGCCACAAAGCTGGCATGTATCTGTATCTGTGAATATATATCTTTATATATGTATCTGTATCTGTATCTGAACATGAATATGAAGCTGAATCTGCATCTGTGTAAACGTATGCGTGTGTGTGTGTTGTGTGAGTTGTCATGTTATTGGCAGCACTTTGATAGCCTCAGGTGATTGTCACCAACATATTGAAGACAAATATGATACGCTTGTCAAGGTAACCTCAGTGTGAGTATCTGTCTGTCTGTCTCTCAGTCTCTGACTGTCAGTCAGTCTTGTATTTGCATTGATTGCTTTGCGCAAAATTTTAATAAAATGCATGCATGCTTGCACAAACAAAAGCAAAATGCCTTTTGGCCTGATGATGAAATGCCAGACAACATATTTGTTTTTAACAAATATTTGCAATGCCAATTTTATGAGTTTTCCAATTAAAGTCATTTTTTCTTACTCTTCGCTTCTCTTTACCAAACTAGAAGACTTTAAAGATGCAGCAGCAACGGCACTGCGATTGGTTTTATATGCCAAACATGCCCCAAGTAGATTAATCTATTATCGATAAGTGCAAGAGTCGAAAATTTATAACCGTAAAAAAGCAGCCTGCGGGCGAGCAAATCGAAATCCCAGACCAGACCAGACTCACCATACATACATACATATGTGACCACGACCTCCAGACTGCACTTAAGTGCTTGAAAATTGTTTTCGATATTATTTGGCTGCGCTTTTTCTGTCTTTTTTTTACTCCATCTCTATCTCTGTATCTTTCTAGTTTTTTCTTCGTTCAGTGATTGTCCCGTGTCCTGCCTTTCAACACATTTGGCCGTTTACTTGGCCGTTGGCATTTGTCTTGTCTGGACACTGTCCAGAAAAACCATTTGTTGCTCTGCCGCCGTCTCTGCCAACGTTGAGCTCAGCTGCATTGAATTTAATTTATTTGAACGAACACAGAGGCTGCTTAGCTTTATCGGAATGAGAGAGTGTGTGTTTGTGTGTGTGTTGTGTGTGTTTGTGTCAGCTTTAAGTGTTATTTATGTTGATATTTTTGACTTTGGTTTACTTTGCAGTGCATTAGCTGCGGATTTTGTCATCGTTGTTCAGTGTAATTAGGCAGCTTTTCGGCTGTAAATCTCATTGTGAGCGGTTTATTGGTCAGCAGCTCTTGTGGTCAAATTGATGACATGACGACCAGCCTTTGTTTGCTTTGCTGTTGTACTCGTAGTTGTGTATTTAATATAAGTACTTGAAAGATTTTGATGTATTAGCTGTGCTTCAAGTATTGTTCACAGCTGCTTATCGGGAAAACTTCTCTGCAGCTGTGCTCCCTTCAATCACTCAATAACATTGCATTTTATGGCTGGTAAGCTTTAACGACATGCCTGCAAATCCTATGACCTCAGTTGGCATTTTACGAATGTATTTTAAATATTAATTTTAAAGTTATTTGTAAATGTAGAATCAGTTGTTAGATCAAACTATTGTTTAAATTATATAACACATGGAAATCGAATGACCTTTGACAAAGTTTTGCTTGACTAACGTTTGTCGAGCCAAAGATATTCTTAATTTGTTTATTTTATGTTAATCATATAAATATAAATCATATATACTAATGACTTATAGTCAGCTGTATTCAATTAGATGCTAAGATTGCACTTTAACCATTTGTTTTATGCTAAAGCTTTAAAATCGTTTCTATATGTTATGCAATTCCTCTAAGAAGTCTCTAAAAACCAAACAAACTACCTTAAATACTTTCTCCCATTGATATGTTGTAGGAGTTTTTGATAATATGAAACTGTTAATGACTGTAGTTAACAGTATTCAATTAAATGATAGGATTGCACTTTAATAATGTGTTTCTATATGTTCTTCCTCTAAAAAATCTTTAAAATTCAAACTAAATAACTTAAATACTCTCACCAATTGAAATGTAAAGAGCTTAAGTCTTTTGAGGATATTAAGAATTTTGATAACATGAAAATGTGATGTTAATGACTTGTAGTTAACAGCAATGAATTAACTGATAGATTGCACCCAATCATTTGTTTCTATATGTTATTTTATTCCTGTAAAAAGTCTCTAAAATTCAAACAAAATAACTTAAATACTCTCACCAATTGAAATGTAAAGAGCTTAAGTCAGTTGAGGACTTTAAGCTAGATACACTTGCAGATTTTTCCTTTACAAATGTAACTAATGCTCTGCATTTTAAATATGACAACAATTACAGTTGTACAATTTGTCCTCTTTTGGCATTGCCACACAGCCAGCAACCCGACCAACCGATTCAAACCGACCAACCGATCCGACCAAGCTCTTAACCATTTACCACACTCATACACACTCCCACACTTTAACATACACAAACACACACACATTCACACATATGCAGTCCAACAAGCAATTTGTCAGTTTATCGATTTCTACCAAACATTTGTGCCAGACACTCAACTGTATTAAATGCTAAAAAACAGCAACAACAACAACAAGCAAAAAAAAGAAATGTAAAAAAGAGAAGAAAAAAGAACGAAGAGCCAAAGTGAAAAACCTTACACACAATGAAAAGCTGTGAGTAAAATGAGGGACAGTCTGAGATGGGGAAAAGAGGGAGGCCATTGGCCAATGGCATATGCTAAAAAGCGTGCAATACGTAAAATCGCATTGAGTGAGTGCAAAGAAAAAAATATAAAAAACCATAAAAATAGAAAGAAAAAATGCAAATAAAAAATAAAGAAATTGAGGCAACGGCAACGGCAATGGCACACGGGCAACACCAACACATACGAACATGTGTACATGAAATGGGTATTTCAAAGCGAAAAATCGAAAACTGAAAAATAATTTTCAAACATAGAGAGAGCAAGAGAGTGAGAGAGTGGAGCGTCTGGAGAGGAGTGAGGTGTAGGGCATACGACAGTCACATATGCATGCAACTGCTGCACACATACATACACACATCAGAACACCATAAATAATGGTTGCATGATTTATCGATAACAAGCGCAATTTACAGTCGCACAACAACAAAAACAATGCGGCAAAATGGTGTGCAAGGCAGGCAACACAACAGAACCGTTACAACTGCAATGAATTTGTTCGCGACAGAGATGTAATAAAATAAAGGAAAATAACAAGTAAGAAATACTTAATACCCAGTATGATGGACTTGATAATACCATAGAGTAAATACCCAAAGTAAAATTAAATTGAATAAATTGTATAGAACTTGTATGTTATTGGATTAGTATTAATTTGATTTCAGTTAAAATAAATTGGATAGTTTTAATTTCTTATTTGAATCTGATACTCCAGGTCTATTAAGAAACATCTTATTTTATTTATCAGTTGACCACAAGTAAATAAGAGTTTAACATAAAATTAGAATAAATCTTAAAATAATAGTAAGAATAAAATAAAAATAAATTTAAATATAATATTGAAAGGATAATTATAAATGAAGTATTTCAAATTAAACCCAGAAATGATTTGCATCAGTATTAACTTTGGTATAGGTACTAGATAGTATGTACTAGTATTCACATAAGTTGGAATAAGTAATAGTGTTACTTAGTTTCAGTATTCGTATCAATTTTATTACTACCTTCTTAAGTTTTTTTTGTATTTATTAATGTCCTGTGGTTATCGGGAAAGAACATATTAAATTTCTTTTTAGACTGAAATTGTGATCAGTTAATCAGACATCTATAAATCGTATTAACTATAACACCGACAGAACCTTTGCTTTTACAGGGTATAAAGAAGAAAAAAAACATTCAACACAATACAAATAAAAAATTGCATTGTCATATTGTTTTTTTTTGTTTGCCAGCATTTCTAGTCATAGGTGGAGTTAGGGAATGTAGAAAAGAATGGCTCAATGGAAATGAAAGGGGGAAAGAGAGTCATAAAATTTGCATGCAAGCAAAACTCGCATAAAATTTTATTGAAAGCGCATTAAAGTCAAAGACAAGAAAAGCAGCAAGAGAGAGATGCCAAAGAAGAACTTTATTAGCAAAGCGGGAAAGCATCGCGAAACAAGTACTACCAAGGACAACCTACGCTTGGTAGTTTTCAAGATACTACAGTTAGTCTTAAGTCAGTCAGCTACCATTGCCGTAAAAATGGTGAGCATAAAAATGTCAAAGCATAAAAATGTGCGCCATTGACTAGCCGAAAGCAGATGTAGGAGTAAAGTGTAGAGACTCGATGTAGAAGTCGAAATAGATGTCGGTGAAGGTGTAGGTGTTGGCCGGGACTAAGTGAAATGCCAGTAACCAAACCACTAAGGCAGTAACTGATGGTAGCGTTGAGCATCAAAGCAGCCACCGCAACACCACCGTGTTCCGTGTCAACCAAAACAAACAACAAACAAAGCGCGCAATTTTCACACCGCGCAACGTTGGGAAAGCTGCCAAACAGCTGAGGTCATTGACGAAGGGAACAACAACATCATGGAGCAAGATTGGAGTTCATGGTGTGAACCAGAGTTGAACATGCTCCTACTTTTGCTGCGGGAGGAGTTGAACTTTAACAGCAGCTGCAACGCATTTTTGATGACTCTGCACGTGAAAGTGCGGAAAACGAGGCAGTCCTTAACACGTCAGCTCTATTTCTTATTACTCTTTGAATGTGTGGTGATCTCATCCTTGAGCTGGACTGTCCATATTCATGCCATTTAACTGTCCTTTGAGTGACTTTAAATTACAATAAAAAGCGTGACAAGAGCTATAGCTATGGTCTGTAACAACTTATTATGTTTCTCATTGGAGGAATACATTGTTATAAGTACATAGAATATCTTTTATAATGTAAAAGGCAGCATCTCATTCAATTATTTAATATAAAAGCGATATTATTCGTATTTCTAACAATTTTCAGATATTAAAACCTGACATTAAATATATAATTAAAACAATCTTTTGGAAATTATACGTAAAATACGTAAAATATAATAATCATCTGTTCAATTTACTTATAAACAATCTAGTTTAACTTGGTTATCTTTTGCTCTTAAGCACAATATAGAACAGCATGTAAGATGCTTCTAAAATTGTACAAATAAAATAAAACAATAATTGTTTCAGTCGTTGAAAAACATTAAAGTTTTTTTATTTGTTGGTATTCAAAATCTATACTCTTCTGAAAGATTCAGTGCCTTATTAATGTTTCCAACTCCACTTTAATCAATAAAATACTTTTATATACTAGAAGTAATACAAAACAAATACTTTTAATAACATGTCGGAATCGGTTCATCAGTTTGATTGTTCTGTTAGTTGCATGTTTTTGTCAGCTTTCCAATTATAAATCAGATAACCTTTAGTTTGTCTACATATAACGATCAATCTACTTGGTACTTGGAATAAACGCATTTTAAATTTTTAATTAAAATGCCAAAAAGCAATTGCTCTACGGCAGTTACCCACGAAAGTCTCCCTTACCCCCCGCGCTTCAGTAACTACTTGCACTGTCCAAGAGCATTTGCATAAAAAATCAACAAAATCAAGAGAATGTCTCTCTCTCTTTCGAACACTTTTTTGCTCTCTGTCTCTCGCTATTGACTGTGCAAAAATCAAATGAAATTAAAATCACAAAAAATATGACGTACAGTGAATGAAAAATTTTCAACAACGTCATTTGGGCCGACGATGCCGACGAGCAGAGAAATCGTTAAAAACAATAAAAATGAAAGAAGAAAATTTGGAGCAAGTGCCACGCGACTGCTGTAAAAACCGCAGCAGTCATGGAGAAATGGTTGGAGAGGGGAAAGAGAGAAAGTAAGTGAGAGTAGGAGCACTTACAGATTCGTATATATGTATGGAGTGAGAGAGAGAAATAAGAATTTCAAATAAATCCGATTAAATGGAAATTTATTGTCATCCAGTGGCGAACGGCACTTACTACTTCAGTGAGGCGTGCTCATCGACTGGTCGCTCAGTTTCCCTGGATTCCCAGCGTTCCCGATTCTCAATTCCCACCTCCATTTCACCCCTCTTGACTGTGATTCGACTTCAACACTTCAATATGCTTGCTGCCTTTTTCCACAGACTCCGACTCCGACTCCGACTCTGACTCCACATCTCTGACTCAGCCTCTCTGCCATATAACATTCATTTTATTTTGTGTCGAGTCTTCCCCGGTCCGTTCCGTTCCGTCCCGTTGCATGTGTTCATGTTCTCCCTGCTGGTCGCTAAAAGCCAGTAATGTCCTTTCGCCACACTCGACTGCATTTTTCTTTAACACTTCAATATACTCGTCCTTCTGCATATAACCCAAAAAGAGTACAAAAATGAAATGAAAAAATGTTTAAAAAAGTGTCCATTCGAAGCTTTACAACGCGCTTCACATCAACGAAACTGCAGCCCACAAACTCGTATCCAAAATCCGGGCCAATACTCGTTGCCAATATCTATGCAGCATCCTTTTCCATTGACTCGTGTCTAGTTTTGTGGTTGCCAGCGACAACTGCTTTTTGGTCTCAGCTCTGCGGCCCTTGAATATGCAAGGAATTAAGTAGTCTTAACAAAAAAAGAAAACAAAAAAAAGGTACCATGCAAAAAGCAGAAAAAGCTGAGTTTAAGCCTGCCCCAAAGGCTTACTGGTTGAAGCTAAAGGTATTCCAGCAAAAAACAGCTTAAAAATATTTGTAAATTAATGCATTTTTCCAAAAGCTCGACAGTGGCAGCTAGTGTTAGTGGTCAGATAATTGTGGTGTACTCCGTTCAGTGGTTCTAATGAAGTAGGAATAAAAATTGCACTGAAAAACCCGATTAAATGATAGCTAGGAAATGTTGTTAGTACTGAAAAAAGCAAAGTTAAGAGTATTGTATTAGTTTTAATGAGAAAAGACTGTTGTGAATAGACGTACTTTAGAATATGAAAAGTATATTTATAAACACCTGACGAGAGGATGCAAATTGTAAACAATGCATATTTGTCTTGTTCTGTAGTTAATTAAAATGCCTTCACAATCGGCAGATAAGTACATATATGGAAAGGTTAGTCTTATTTTTAAACAAACATTATTAAAAAAGAACAAACATTTAGTCCTACTTAACATAATTTTAAGTATTTCTACTCGTTAATTTTTTGATAAGTGTTTTTGAATGCTCTAGATAGCTTGACTTTAAGTCAAGAAATAATAATGTCAATGATATTGAAACATTTTACTTAAAGAATTTTTCATCTATTCACCTGAAATGCATATTGATTTATTGAAAAACTTATTAGCTTATAATTTTATGATAATCTGTACTTCTTAAGTAAAGAGTTTTAAAATACAAGTATTTTTCATGTCCAACCATCTTTTTTAGACCCAGTACTTTAAAAAGTACAAATGGGTCTATTAAGTTTGTGCAAAAAAATGTGCGTAACAGGCAGAAGGAGGCGTGGCAGACCCCATAAATTATATATATTATTGATCAGCATCAACAGCCGAGTCGATATAGCCATGTCCGTCTGTCTGTCTGTCCGTCTGTCCGTCTGTCTGTCTGTCCCTTTTTTGAGTTCCTAGATCTCAGAGACTATAAGAGCTAGAGACACCAAATTTGGCATGTAGGTTTATCTATATCTTGCATTGATCAAGTTTGTTTTAGATTTTTGCCACGCCCACCTCCGCCCCCGGAAATTGAAATACAAAACTTCGAAGTCGAATTACAAGAGCCCCTTTAGTGCTAGCGCCTTTATTTTTGGTACATATAATAAACACTATAGTCCAAACCTGTCCACCAAATTTCATTCAAATCGGATGATAAACGCGAAAGTAATTCAACTAACAATGTTACGGGCAAAAGGAAGAAGAAGAGACGCCAGCGACCTCTATGTTTATGAAGTGGCGCCATCTATTGAATGGTACGCAACATTGAAAAGCAATCTAGTGAACGCTTTGCACTCAAAAAGTACTGGGTCTCCTACTGTCGAGCTTGCTCCACTGTAGCTTAGTGCATTTTTCTTTTCAGGTAAGTGTCCGGCAATTTTGTGAATGCATTTTTATTTAATTTAGTAAGTAGAAAATGCAAACAAAAAAAAACAATCGAGTAAGTCACCCCGCTGGAGTCAATTACAAAACCATTAACTGTGGCTATTAACAGCATGCAACTTGGCCAACAACAGCTAACGCCAACCTAGACCGTCTGTGATCCATCAAATTTGCAAATGAAACAAGTAAGAGCACTTTTAAAACAAACGACTACGACATACCCTACGTTTAGCACAAACATGTCAGGTCCTTTGTCCTTTACATTCTCTATCTTGCACATTTTGAATGAGCTAAGTCTGCTAGACAAACCAAATATTCTGTACAACAGTGTGAAGTTAACCTAACCAGGTTCTTATTCTATTCAAATACAATTATGTAGCGATTGGAGTCACTCTTATCACAAAAGTATAGGGTATGAGAAGCGCATCAAAAGTAAAGACTTTCGAGTACACATAATCAACTTGAGTTGCATGTCAGGCCAAAGACAAATGATGAAAGCCGCGACGGGGCGAATTGCAATGAGCTAAAAACTTGGATGAGCCACAACCAGCTAAGGACAACAAGGACAACGACAAGTATGTCAACGCGTTGTCCATGAAAGTTAGCTGTGGCTCCTATATAATCCAGTGGTTGTTGCACATTTTTGCTTTTAGATTAATTAAAATTGCTGCTGATGATGTTGCCGTTGTTGTTGCTATTGCTGTTTGCATTAATTGCCGAGTTGTCCATTCATTTGGCAAATGACGCAGCTGGCAAAGTTTTTAATTAAAATATAATGTAACATTTGATCGGACTGAACCGACACACACACACACACATATACAAATATATATATGTATGTACGTGTACATACATACATATATTCTATGCCTAACGAACAGAAGGAAGCAACTGAACACCTATCAACTTGATGGACAGACTGGACACGGCCATACACAGTAATTAAGTCTAATCAGAATTTCCAACATGCAAAAATCATGCGTGTCCAGTGCACACGGCAGCCATGAAAGCAGGCAGAAGCCTCCAGGGTCCATACAGGATATCAAATCCACTCATTCTCTCGCTCTGTCTATCTCTCTCTCACACACACGCTCTCTCTTTTATCAATGCTGTGCACTGTTCGGCTTGGTAACATGAGCTTCATTAGTGTATGCAATAATGGCAAACATTTTTTGCCTGCCAGGCCTGAGCGACGGTGACGACGACGTCGACAGAGTAGCTGACATGGCCAACACAACGTATGCGTAACAAAACTGGCCTGGCATGTAAGTACAGAACTCAACCAGGACAACGGGGCGTATATGTTATTTGATAGCAAAATAGTTGCTTGCAGCGAATACGACTGCATTGAGTTGCATGACATGCAGCTCTACTTCTACTTGTTGTAGCTGTTGTTGCACTTGCAACTGCCACATAGTCCTAACTCGTGATTCGAATTTCGTATTTCGTATGAATTTGAATTTCGATATATGAAGTTTGCCAGTCATAGTTTTTTAATTATATTGTTCGGTTTTCCTAACCATTGTTCAAATGCGTAATAGTGTGCGTGTGTATTGTGGTTTTGTAATGCGCATATAATTGATGTCCTGGCAACTATGGATTGAAGGCAACTGCACTCGTGTCCATCTGGCGCATTATCTGCACAAAGCAGGATTTTGGTTACATTTGTTTGAAATTGTTATTTCTTCGACCTAAATTTGAATATTCGTACTCGTTTATTGGAATATTGCCAAATTCATCAGAAAATGTTTGGCACAGAGAGAAAACTTACAACTTCCGTTGAAGCAATCGAACTGTTTGATGAGTATTGAAAGCAGTTCCTTATAATTTTTATGCAATTACAGAGTGCAGTTTTCCTTCCTTGGAATTAAGAAATTTGTGTTCAAATAATTGTGGAGTAGTTATTATTGCTTTATTTTAGAAAATTTAATTTATATATGAATATTAATATTACAATATTAATTATTATAGTATAATTATAATAGCTTTCAAATGCAATTAAGATATTTTCGAGCCAAATAAGGATAGCAGAAATCATCATCCTTCAATTCTTAACTATTTATTGCATTAGTAAATTATTAACGATCTGTTAATCGAATATTCAGTTTCTTTAATCAACTCTAGAATAGACCGTCTGTTTGATTTCTTACATTTTTAATATACTATTTATTTTCTTTAATAAACTTGAAAAGGACCTCTCTTTAATATTCAATATACTTCAGTTTTCATAACGAATAGGGTACACACATGGACACATAACCTCTGTCTCTCCTCTGTCTCTTACTCATATTTCAATCTCTATTCTTTCCCCTTTCCATTTTCCTTTCTGACTGCATAATCTGCCTTACGTAGTGCACCTAGAAGTGGCTTTGTGTCTATTGGCCAAGGCATCTTTTATTTGCTGCTTATGATTGCTCATCTGCCTATGCCAGGACCTGTTTTTAATTAAGTTCTTGCTCACTGACTCACACTGCCATACACACACCCACACTCACACACAATCACACACTCAGAAAGACACTAAAATTTTGAGATGCATTTGCAACTATGCAACCCAAATGCTTAACGCTTGAATAGATGCAAAGTTTTCAAGGTTTTTCGTCGTTTGGTAACAGCGATCAGTTGCTGCCAAAGTCTAATTGCATGGAACGAAACAAACGACTTGGATAAGAAGTGCTGGAGATGGAAATGGAGCCACAGAGAGAGAGAGTAAGAGAAAGAGGAGAGAAGGGAAAGCAATCGCATAAAAAGCGCAGTGCGGGCACGTAGCATATGTAAAAGGGGCACCGCTGCACTATGGGATATTTACTGATTTTTTTGGAGTAAACCAATAACTGCAGAAAGAAATAAGATTGTTGTGAAACTCTTTAATTTAACATAAAGAATATTCACATTTTGGTAACATAACATTAAAGTTAGATATGTTCTGCATTCCAATCAAATCGACATCTACCCCATAGTGCACTGCTTTGCATGTGTGTGAGTGCCAGTGTAGATGTGGATGGGCGCTGAAAAGTATGCTATGACTAAAAGTTGGCAAACGGCAACCCACTTGGCATGTCACTGGCAGATGCAGACTCCTCTCTGCCTGAGGATATCAACGCCAACTTTGGCTGTAAAAAAAAATGATTGTGGAGTAAGTAGTGCCTCAAATAGGGACTGAGAACTGCTCGTAACATATCTTGTCGTCGACGTTGACGTCGACGCTGGCTTGCTGTCGTTGTCGTTGTCGTTCGCATGCGAATTGTTGCATAAAAGTCAAAAATCTTCAACTTCAGCATCAACTATATAAACGCGACGTCGCTGCCTTTGTCGCCGAGCAGCGCAGCTCAAGTCGTCAATGGCAACGGCACTTGAGTGTATACACACACACGACACACACACCCACACACACACAAACATATATACAAACAGTCAGTCAGTCCCTCCCTATATCGACATTCTCAACCTCGTTGTCGTCTATCATGCCAAAGTGCTCATATTTGCTCAACGAACGAGTGCCATCCCATCTCAACGCATCTCATGGCATCGCATGTCCTTTTTTTGTCCTTCGACTTACGTTTGCCTGCTTGCTGACTGACTGACTGACTGGTTATGGATATGCCTTTGAGCGTTTTAAATTTCATATTGCAACTGCAATTCGCCTCACTCCACTCTCTGACTATTTGCACACACACACCCTTGACTCGAAAGCGTTGCGACCTTTTTTAAACTCAATAACTTAGCACAAAGTTTTCTACGAAATATGTACTTACTATGTATATGGTCACATGCAATTATGTTGCCAAACTCTGTGAAATCACACACTTACACTCGTCTGCAACGAGGCATCAGTTTTACACACAAATCATTCATAGCCAAGTGTGCATTCAATCGTGTCCAGAATCTGCCCATTTCTCTTGCGCTTGGCATATGCATATAGTGCCAATAAAGCATGCACCAATGCAGCTCATCAGGCAGCAGTCACTTTATACACTGAGCGAAAGTGTAACAATATAAATTAGTTACTTGAATAATATGATTATTCAAAAAAATCGAATTCTCGTTTAAGTTGTAGTAAAGATAGTAAAATATACAAACTAATTGATTTTAATCTGAAAATTCTGCATTCCTATTTCTCTATCTCTGTTTCCAGCCCATTTTCTCTCGGTGTATGTATTACCAAGTATATGTTGCTGGACATGCAACATTCAATTTTTCAATATCTGTTACTTTGAGCGAGGCTGCTGGCCTTAGGCTGAACAGAAGCCACATCAGCCACAGAAGCTTTGGCAAAAATCAACAGCCCAGTGTATGGCTCTGGGTCCGAGTCTGGGTCCATATCTCCCTGGACCTGGTCCTGTCTATGGTTTTCCTCTATTTTCTGTTTCTGGTTTTGATGCTGGGCTCTGGTTCTGCTTCTGGCTGTGACTGTTCTGGCCTGTCTGTGCATCACAGTGATTAATGTCTGTGGCAAATGCATTAAATTCTGTTAAATGTATTACAATTTTGCCATGCTGCTGCTTCAGCTACAGTTGCACTTCTTGATGTTGTTGTTGTTGTTGTTGTTATTATACTGGTTGTTGTTATTGTTGTTGTACTCCCATTCTTTGCAACAGTTTCACACCAATAGCTGCGCTTTGCCTGCGTCTGGCTGATTGATGGTTCCTTCATCTGATGCTTCTCTTGTTTGTGGGTGGTTTTTCAATGTAACTTGCTTGTCTGTCGGTTGATGATTCAAGTTGGTTATGCATTTGTACAGTTTTATGTTTCCAATATTGACCATTGACCAGTCTGTACTCGACTTTTTGAGATAGGTGAAAATGAAAAAGTTTATGCAAATAAATAGAGCAATTTGGCAAACGTCAATCAGAAATTTGTAAAGAAGGTAAATTGGAATATGAGAAGCATGTTTGTATTTCTAACACAAATATTTCATATTGAAATACAAATTTGCTTAAAGAATAATATATATCTTTTGACACTGATTTATTACACTATGTGTTAATTATATTAATTATAGTAGACATATTTAACTTGCACAATATTACAATCTATATACATACTAAATTATATTTTCTAAGTAACAACCATGTATACCAGAGCATCTTTACAGGTGATCGATTTTTCACATTAAATAGCTAAAAATGAATGAATGTAAATATTATTTATTATGTGATTCTTCAAAATAAGTATATTCACTTCCTCTTTAACACTATTGGAATATATATCAAACATTTTACTATTGAATATTTCATCATTTAAATTGATTTACCCTTAAACAGAAAAGTATTCGGATTTATCCGCTTTTATCCATTGCAATACTCAGTTAATAACTTGTACTTATATTGCTGTGACTTATTCCAAGCAATTTCTACTTGTATAAAATCTACCACTTAACCTTAAACTCTTTGAGATCCAAATCCCAAGCACACACTTCAAATGCCAAACAGCACAACAATCTCAGTTTTAAGCCACACACACACACACACACACACACATGTACATGGTAAGAGCACTTTTCTGCCTTGTCTTTTTATAGCATACTTAGCAGCGCTGCCTTATGCTTAATGCCAATTCAATTTATAAAGTGTGTGTGTCTTCCTTCCACACACACACACACTGAGAGACACTCACAGATACAACTGCAGCTACAGCTACGGATTGAGATACGCACCGCAGCGTTTTGGCAAACAAGTTTTGCACACTTGAAATTTTTGTGATTGATGTGCTTTGGCTACATTCGACTTCCCCCTCTTGCCACTGTTTGACTTTGATGTCTCTAACAATTTCTTTGTATGCGTGTGTGCCTCTCTCTCTCTCTCTCTCTGTGTTGGTTTGTGTGTGTGTGCATCTTGAGCCGGCGAAAGTTTTAATTGCTTTTTGCAATTAGAACTATTAGTGAGTGCGCCGGCTTACAACTGCGTCGCTGCAACAGTTGACTGCACAGCCTCAGCAGCAGTTAAGACTCCAACACACACACACACACTCACTCATATACATTTATTCCCACTCTAAATGCCACCCTTACCCTTTCTACACTTATCTAAGCAATTCATTTAATTGCTTAGCAATTTTCAAATATATATAACTTTGGTCCATATGTTTTGATGATTTTCACAAATATTTTGGTTGAAAATGCTTCATAAAAAATTTGGAACTGCTCTTGACACTTTTCGGTAAAGTAGGATTACTACAATAGTATTATATGTTAAAGCTCTTGAGTTGTGTTGATAGCTTACCATTTGGAAGTGGGTAAATAAGTGCATCGAAACCTTGTAAAAAGTTATGTGTTAGGGAAAAAAGCTATATGCGATTTTAAAAGAATTCTTAAGTCTAAAATAATAGAACATGTTATTTCAAATACAAAGGCAAAGGACGACAAACGAGATCAAAATGTAACCGATATCATCTAGTTATATCTCAAATATATCTAAAGTAGAGTGCAATTCAAGTGCTCAAGAAATTTTCCCAAATATATTAAGTAAAATAATGATAAACAAGTTACCGTCAAAATTATTTAACAGCAATATCTTCTTGATATTATTTCCTGATAACTTCGTAGTGACGGATTAAAACCAACTTATTTTATGCATCAACATATAGTCAGAAGTGTGGGTAAGGAAACATAGTCAAGGGCATTACATAAATATCAAAAGAACTTGGTATAGCCAAGTCGATTAATTTAACATATGCCATTTCTAGTTTATATTTTCACACACAGAAATCATATTGAGATTTGTAGCCTTTTGCAAATGGAGTCGGTTTCTTTTGCTGTTTCTGACTGGCAATTGGCGTTTGGACGAACCCCTCAATCAACCCTTCGACACTGGTCAACAAAATCGAAATCGTGTTGTGGGCACTTTGACTGTTTTCTATGTCGCCACACGAAACGATTTCCTCACATTCTTGTTGTTGTTGTTGTTGTTGTTAAAATCCTTTTGCATGTTGCAAAACAAATCAACTTTCCTCTTGCTGTGGGGCATTGGGGAGCGAGTTGTGAAATCGAACGATGAGTTGCATTCAATGGCAATCACTGTAAAATAGATTGAGCAGTGGCACTTGAACAAATTTCAAAAGGGATATTATTAATTCTATTTGAAATCTGCAATTGGTAACCAATTTTAAGATAATTATAATTTTTATTATACTGTCAATACATAATGTGTAATAGTGTATGTATAGTATAAAAAAAGACGTATACAAAATCAAAATATCCTAAACATGAACAAGAACGCTAAGTCATAAAAATAAAAAAAAGATTTAGTTTCTTTGTTTCCTTTTTTAATTTAAGTAATGTTTTTAAACAATTTGATCAATTGGGAATCGGCTAAATTATGAATTACGATTAATTCTGTCAATTAATTTATTTCTCTATGTACAATAAATTGAACCGATTTTGAATGATTATGAATATAATAAAGAGATTCTTCCGAGAGGAGATTGGATTACATTTTTACATACACTTATGTATATTCATCAATCAATTATTAAGCCAAGCGAATTATAACTAATCATTACTCATTGCTCTTAGGTATTTTAAATAAGATATGTATATATTATTATTCACATGAATCCCCTTTTGGAGTTTACATACGCCTCTGCTGTATATTTTTACTTGTGCTCTTCTTTTCAGCTAGGGGCAGCTTTCGTTTCGCTTTGCCGCTTGCCAGCCCCTTGACTATTTCACTTTTTAGCCACCCTTCAGGTGGACTCTTTGAGTGTGTTTGTATTAAAAAATTAAACTAGATTTCCCTTTAGTTTTGCATGTTGGCCATACAGCCGCCGCGAGCAAATCGCTTACTTTGTGCTTTGACTTGGGCTTTGGCTAGCGTACCTAGTCCCCTCTGCAGTTTAGTTGTCCTCTGCCCCTCTATCCCTCTGTCCACAGTCCTTTGGTCCTATTTTATCGTGTCCAGTGCCAATTTCGATTGCATTTCGAGAAGCAATTTCAATGCGCCTCAGAGGGTAGATCGAGAAACACGCGCGCAACGGTTTTTTAATTGCCATGTGCTCAGGGTCGTCATCAGAGGTCCTGTATTCGCTCCTTTTGAAAATATGAAATCATAACTCAGCCATGGGACTCGGTCGGTCGGTCGGATGGTCGGATGGTCGGAGTGCCGTCAGGACGTCGGCAATGCCAATGACTAATTATGAAATGTTTGATTTCCCTGGGGACACAAAGCGCGACGAATATTTTGCGGCATGCCATGAGTTGATACCTGACAGGACGAAGCTGTTCACGTTGATGCGCCTTTTTCTTTTTCTCCTATCTTTTCATTTCATTTTTTTCGGCGCAGACAATCAACAAGGAAGCGAAGGAGTGGGCAAAGGGAAATGACGGATATTCGTCATATACATTTTGCCGGGGAAATGAAATGAAAAATCAAAAACAAATTGTACAGAAATGTAATGAATTTTAAGCATTCCATACATGCATACATAACATATTCTGAGAAATTCAGCTTCCAGTAAGTGTACACGTGTATGTAAGTGTGTGTGTGTGCAGGTGTCCGGGTTGTGTGTGTGTTTGTATGCATTTGACAACTGTCTAGTAAGGCCATGTCAGTATTCGGCCATGTCTCTTTGCGGTTGGCCACAGGGTGTCTGTGACAACGATGCCGTCGACGACGATGACTTCTTCGTATCCTGTTGTGTCCTGTGTGTTTGGGTGTGCCTGTGTGTGTGTGTGTCCGTGCCAGGCATGACAAATATTTTGCAACTTCTCAGTGGCTACAAGTCTGTGAGTGTGTGTGGTTAAACTTTAAAATATTTGTGTTGAAATTGCACTTGATTTAATTGTTGTTGCTGCTGCTGCTGTCGCAGTGTTGTTGCTGTTGTTTATCTCATATCATTTACAGGCAACTTTTCTGCTTTGTCTGCTGACTTCAACAAAAGTCACTTGCAGGCTCAATATCAAAAGAAATTCAAAACAACATGAATATATATACTAGGCGATACTCTCCAAACTGAAAGTTAACTATTTCCGATCATTATTTATGTTATTATATTCTTTTATATTTATTTATTCATTTATTCGAATAGTTTTTTATTTTTTATTCGTGTGTATATTAATTAATTTAATAGGATTAATTTTTTAGCACTACAAGACAAATATGTATATTAAAAAATTCCATTCTGACTTTGTATTAATGATTGATTCACAGTTTAAATAAATAAACTAATATATTTATCAATTAGATTTTTAAAAAATTTGTATACCACTGTAATCCCAGTGATTGATCACTTTTTTGCTTGACTACCTCACATTTACTACTACTACAGGGTATACTGGCTTCTACTTTCTATCCATTTGTCGCTGTCTATCTCTGACCGCTTTAAGCTTAAAATCTATGTGAAATCAAAGTAACAAAGAACCGCAACAAATTTGCCTTAGGCTGCTGAATGCCGAATTGGAAGAGAAGAAAAGGGACTAACTGATGGGGCTGATGGGGGGCCTGACTGGCCAAATGGTCGACTGTTGATTTGACCAAGCTGTGATTGAATTGTCGTAACCCCAAGTTGTCTACCTAACATCCCTTCCCACTCTCACTCTTACTCTCACTCTTTCTCTTTTATCTTTAACCATCTATCTATCTGTCTATCTCGTATCGCCGTGATGACATTTTCCACTGACTGAATTTTATGTTGATTACAGATTAAGATTGCAACATTTTCCTCTGATATTGACAATAATGCCTTTGAGCATTATCTGCCATGCTGCCCTTTGGCCTCCTTCTCTCTCAGTCTCATTCTCAGTCCCTATCTCTGTCTCTCACTCAATCTGTGTATCTCCTGCTTCTATCGCTACCAAAGTGTTAATTTGGTTGAGTGGGTTTTGGCTCGATTTGAATACATATACCACTTGAATATACATCTACATGCATACATTTATATGTAGAATACTTGTACTTATACTTATATAGAAGAGACAGTCACTCTGCCAAACGGCAAACGACAATGGCCACAGAGTGTTGATAATAATGAGCTGACAGCTTGGCATTAGTTGCATGGATTGTAGATTGTGTTTGTATGTAAAATGTCTAGGGCTTAGTAACAACGTTGTCAACATTTTCAATGTTGTCTGCACACTACAGCTGGTAATTAATTTTAAAAAACGCTTCGGGCTAGTCAAACAAAGTGTAACAGGATATTAATTACATTTGACGACTGCCAAGCGGAAGTGTTAAAGTGTGTAAAGACGATAAACTGACAACCCAGCAGCAACAACAACAACAACTACAACTACAACAGGAACTGTCAACTTGAGCACTTCCATCAACTGCCCAGAGTTTTAGCATAGGCAACATCTCATTAAACACGACCATAAAACTTAACTCACATGTTGCTCGACTAAGTTTTTTGTCTAAAGTCTCGCACATTAATTAGTCGTCGTGCCAATGGCAACTTTATTTCACAATTCATTTAGCTGCAACATTTTACGGAAACTTAGTTTTTGTTTCGATAGTGTAGACAGCTACACAAGTCAAGCATAATATATATTAGAAGCATTTCCATAAGAATAGTTTGCATTGCTTCAAAGCTGATAGTTTAAAATGCCATTATGACAAGTCGTATTAAAAATATATCTTTAAAAATATTTATTATTTGATTATTATTTCAAATGTATTATAAACTTTAAACTTCTCCACAATTTAATCACAAATATAGGATTTTACTGTAAGTTAATTATATATGCCTTATTTATAACAGAATTTTTATTTAAGACAAGTGTATACACTACTCTCTCCATTTCCTATTTAATATCTCCCACTTTTAAATAAGCACACTTTCAGCTATGAAAAAAACAGACCTTTTTGCATTCTTAGCGGACATTACTTTGACAAAGTGCGACAGGTGTGCGTTTACATGTCTTAAATAGAGTGTCCGACCAACACACATTCACTCGTTTAAAATTCGATTATGTAAACAGCAACAACAGCAACAATAATTACAAAGCAAAATGGGAGCAAATGAAAGTAAAAAAAAATATATATATAAAGCAAATTGTTGCCCCGCCATGACTATAGCTTTGAAAACATTTTTTTATTATTCGATTTTGTTGTTGTTATTTGCCTCTGCGACCAACGTAATGAAAATTCAGTTTTCATGTACTCAACTGCTAATGACAGTTTTTTAATGATGTTGGACGCTAGCTGCAACAACACACAAACAAAAAAAAGCGCAAAATAAAATAAAAATTAAATGGATAAAAGTTGCGCCAACAACTCGCATAACAAAACGCCAAATGGACATTTAATAGGATAGACGTCGAAGTCAACGTCGACATCGCTGCCGGCGTCAGCGTTAGCGTCGACGCCAAACACCTCGCAGCGCACTCTCCGTAATTCCATTTTATTTAATTTCTGTATTTTTTCTATAAATTATTTCAAACATAAATCTGTGGGTGGCTGGCTGGCTGCTATAAACTATAAGGCCATAGAGCCAGGTGGCAAAAGTGTTGCCTACTTCCAGGCGACAATGTGAAGCGCAGCCGAAATGCGCATGGTACTTTTGGGAATCGAAATGTCTTATGACAGGTTGAGAGAGTAACAAAAGAAGGTTGAAGATTAAACTTAAATTAGAAAATAAAATCTTAACTGAAACAATATAAATTATATAATTACATATTACTTTAAATTTTAATCTTCTAGTCTACAAAAAAACATATAACCATCCTATATAAAATTTTTAAATATAATAATAGCAACATTTAAATATTCAGGGCACAGCAATAATTTTACTTTGAACGTTAATAAATAATGACAAAATAGAATTCGTACTTATTATGAGATTAGAATTAATTTCAATAATTTAAAAACTGTTTAGCTTATTTGCTATTATTATTTTACATTGCTCAATTTAAGTACTGATCGCCAACTTTTTAGAATCTCAATTAATATTCGTGATCTGTCCAACTTCCTGCTGCTTTCGAAATAACCCAGATATCACCTACAGAGCTTTTGTCTGCCATATCTAACCGGATTTCGCTGGGCATGGGTTATGAGTTTGTACGTTCTGCAGGTAACTCTAACTTTCTTTCGGTCTGTCTCTGTTTCTCACATTTTCTCTGTTACTCTCATTTCTGCTGCTGCTGCTGCTAAGAGACGCAGTCAACCTCAATGCAACTAAGCTGCGGTCCGCAGCAGCACTTACCAAAGCAGACCTCAAAAAGTTTGCACCCACATCGTCGACGACGTCGACGGTTGATGCCAAAGCGTCCGCTACGACTATAAAAAGGTGCAAACAGCAGCAATACGATGGTGGAAACAGGGTTGTGTTGAGTGGGGGATTTAGCGGGGAACGGGGAATGTTGGGATGTTGGGAACGTCGCCGTCGACCGACACTAAGCCTGAGTGCATTTTCTTGTTGTTGTGTACGCGCGCGTAGTTTGTTTGCCGTGCGTAAAATCCGCAACGTTACGCCATTTTGTGTGTGCTTTCTTTGTGTTGCCCTCCACTGCTGTTGTTGTTGCTGCTTTTTTTTTTGTATTTTGGTTTTTGCTTTATAACCCATCCGTACACCCTGTAAAATGCAAAAAAGGTGCGAAAAGTGTGGACATAGCGTTTGTTGTTGTTGTTGCTGCTGCTGGTAGTTTGTCGATGCTGACGTTTTGATAGTCTCTGACAGGGAGAAAGAAAGATGGAGAGAGCGAGATAAAGAGAAAAGAAAGCATAAGAGAGTAAGTAAGATGAAGTGTGGGGAATATTTTCAGCTTGGTTTTAATATACAACACAACCTTTGGTTGTTGCTCCTTTACTCATCGTTGTTGTTGTAGCTCAGCCCGTAAAAATAAAAGCCACGTTATTAAGTTGAAAGCACGTGCAACTTGTTGTTGCCCCTGAGCCGACCCAGCCAAGCCAAGCCAAGCCGGGACGGGCCAAATTCTTCTTGCCCTCCTTGCCATTTGCCAGCCTGTGGCAGTTGCTTTTATTGTTATTACTACAATACATTTGGCACTCGGCACTATTTTTGCTTGCCACTTTTTGGCTGCATATTTTCTCACCTTGTGTGTGTACTGTGGACTGGTGTTTTTGTGTTTATGTTTGTGAATGGACTCGCTTTTTAATGGCTCCCGCCTGGGTCCTCCTGCTATGTAGTTGTATATCATGATTTCCCTGGCACCATCACTGCATTCATTTGGCGATCTTAAATCAAAATGCTTGTGCCACACTGGCAACTGGCTTCTGGACTGTTTATTCCCGCAGTAGTCTTGAAGTTGAAGCAGTGCATATTAGTTCTTTCCCCAGGCAGGTAACATATTGGCGCTCAATTCCTTGATTTATTACAGTCTTACATCTTACATTACCTAGCGATAAAAGGATCTTCCTTATCTGAATATAAGTACAACAGTCACAATGTATAAATGTACTTCATCTCTTTCACATATCGCTTCTTATGCTTAATATGTGTTTCTCTAAATATTTATACTAAAGCAATATCCTTTTTAAGCTTAGTTACTCCGACGAGTTGAGTAATTACTCTCATTTAATATTTTAATTATTTCAGCACATTTCGGTTAGGGCATTTCATAGTCCATAATTGTTCATTAACGTAAATTTCACTTGTTTTACGTTGCTCTAATAATCAACATAAAAACAAGAATAGCAACAGCAAACGAATACTGAAATTGTTTTGCACTTAATGGCATTTTAAATAAACTACACGAGGTTGTAAAAAACTGAATACATATACCATTGTACAGAGGCCACTTTTAGCCTAGCCACTTTAATGGAAGTCCAAGTAGATTATTGCTGCGCCAAATGTGCAAATAAAATGCCCAAATGGTGCCTATAACGCGAGCAGGGACACGCTAAACTTAATAAAAGCAGACCTAGACTCTAGACAAAACCAACTGCTATGATGGCTAATACATATGCGTTTCAGACCTTAATAGCATACTAAAACTAGGCCATTTTCAATGCGCTAAAATCTTGTAGAATATTAAATATAAACAAGGCGGATATTTCTTAGCTTTTACAGCTTGAAGTTTAAATGAGATTGCCAGAAATTAATGAAAATTACCTTAGAAGAATTCACAAAAAAAGTAAATACTAAAGACTAAAAGCTAAATATTAATTTGGTTCCAGAAACTGTGTTTGAATTCAGTAATACAATAAAAACTACTTTAATATTCTAGAAATAACGCATTCATAGTTAAAGAATATTTTAATTTAATAATTATTGCACGTCATACAGTTGCTGGAATGACTTTTGTATTTATTGATTTATTTATAACAAAAATTATTCAATCACAACAACTATAATTAGTTTAGTCTAGTTATGTCTTATCCATGTATCTTCCTTTTTCCTTCGATTTTTATTTGGATTCAGTTATTGTTTATTATCTATTTGCTTATTATTTATTACACTTTCTAACCAACTTAAATAGATTACTCTTATATTCTTTCTATGTAACTTTCTGCTTACTTAATAAATTAAAGTTGCACCTCTAACATTTGTGGATAAATAAATTAAAATATAATTTAACGAGTATATAACTCTTCAATTTAGTAGTTAATAGCTGACAAAATATATTTGTTTTAATGCATTCACATTTGTAGTTCTATAAATAAATTATTCAAATGTTACATAATTATTAAATATTCGAATTGAAATGCTAAGCAACTTTAAGCAGCTAATTTAATTAAAATTGTGCAATACTCCGACTGTAATATGGATTGAGTGTTGCCTGAAAAGCTGCATAAACAAATGCAAGAGCTGATTGTATTGACAGCAACAAAAACGACAACAACAACAACAACAACAGAAACAGAAACAACAACAAAATACAATGATAATGAGCAATACAAGTGGCAAGAGAGCCCCAATTCGAACAGCATTCAACCATTGAGTACAGCCTGCCCCTTGCTGTGTCCTGTAGCTATTTGCCTGATAGCCATCAATGCCATGAACAAAACACGAACCAGGGACCTCAGGGAGATTGACTGAGAGGGGGTAAAATACGGGAAGGGGGTATAGAAAAGGCGACAGGCGCTTTTCATTCGTGTTGATGTTGCCGATGATGAAGTGATAATAATTAAATTTGCATAATGCTAAGTGATTAAGTTGTTGTCAACTGTTGTCCTCCTGTTGATGTCAATGTCCCGCAGCTGCCATTGTCACTGAGAGAGAGAGAGAGAGAGAGAGACTGTGTTCAATTCGATGTATTTGAATTCAAAAACGATTCCTTTCAAACACTTTGTGTCGATCTTTTGGGAAATACTCAGTCGTAGTCGTCGTCGTCGTCGTCGGGTCAAGTGCAATTCCAATTTTGCATTGCGTGTCCAGGCCAAGTGTCGTGGGATTAATTTTGTTATGTTTTTTATTTATTTTTTTTCTGCTTTCCTTGTTCAAAACATTTACATTTAATTTGGCCTGTTGCGTTGAGCTTGTTAAACTAATTGAAGTGGTGCCAACAACGCGTCATAATGTCGTGCAACAGGCAACAGGCAACAAATGGAAATTGGCAAGAGAAACAACACGGAACTGCACATAATGATCTGGGTTGGGCACCGTTGAGGTCTTCTAATTACAACGCTTATTTATAATTGATTTGTGGCAATTTAATTAATTTGAATTTAACTATTTAATGGGGATTACCAGGCCGAACAGGCTAACCAAACTCGTGCGTGTGTTTTGTTGAAAGCCGCATTTAGTAGCCAAGCACACACTAATTAGCTGTTGCATTTTAGATTAGGCCAAAGTCCAAAAAAACCAAACCTTGCTGTGTGGTTAATTGAAGCCTGACATCATTTGGACCATATGATGAATAGCGACAACCAACAAACTCTCGTGACATTGATTGAAAGTGGGCTACAATAACAGGGGATTAATTTATTAATCCAGTGGTCAGCTTGGGCATCTTAAATGTATCTTTTAAATAATAAAGCCAGACGATATTATATATACGTCTGTTCTTAATTAACGTTTGCCTACAATTAGTCTTTCACCTGCGAGTTTCACCCAGTGTCATTGCTTTTTGTTAAACTAAGAGAGATTTGTGGATAACCCACTAAAAAAGGTATTTATTGTATTCTAATTACAGTCAGCGGTCAGTGCTTTGTTGTTAATGTATTTTGGATGTTTGACTAACAATTTTAAACTAAATTAGCAACAATTTAATTGTCAATTAATGTGTGTACAGTTTTCGCAACTAATTGGATTTGAAAAGTCTATTAAACAGCTATTGCTGCATTATTTTCTTGTTTGCTCTTTTATACTGATTGATTAGAACATTATTATAATATTGTTTGTTTGTTATAAAATTTCAAATTAATTAAAAGCTGCTTTAAATATATTTAATTATTCTAATAATAAATTAAAGTAACCAAATAGAGTGCAATAATATTAAAAATGTGATGAATAGGATCACAAAACTGTAAAAACTTGAAGAAGATATTGTTTGGTGGCTAGAGCTAAAGAGCAACAATCTCTGAATACTATATAGCTTTTCTCAATAGTTTTCCCTATAAAAAATATACTCGAATTTTTAAAAGAATCTTGTTTAAAAGTATATTATATATCCATCAACAAATGGTCAACTTATTGATGAATACAATAGTTCTTAGTAAGAACTTGACAACAGATCATAAAACATTTTATTTAGAACAGAATTGTGACTAGTGAATATAAGTAACCCTTGTATCACAAGAAAGTAAGTCCATAAATAAATAAATAAAATCTGTTGGAAAAATAGCAAAATTAAATTCAGAGAATGGCATTCAAATGACTTTATGCCATTAGGAAATGCAACTCTTCTTCGCTTGCAAGCTCATCAGCATCTTTAATTACCCGAGGCAAGAACTGAACTGTAGAAACTTTAAGCTGGCGACTCTGGCAATGACAGTTTAGTCAAACAGTCAGTCAGTTAAGCAGTTTGGCTAGGACTGAGGATAATAATACTAAAGGGAAAGGGGACAGTTTGGTTGGGAGGACAGTTCGCGCACTTCATAAAGTCACATCAATTTATTTCATTTCCTTAGTTAATTTCAAAGTGTCAACATAATAAATGAACTGCACGTAGCAGCAAAGTAGCAACAACAACAACAACTTTGACAAAAACAACGTTGTTCAGTTGCTGTGTAAAAAGTTGTCGCATTTCAAATGGTTGCACGCAACAAATGAGCGCAGGACTCGCACAGGACTTGCACAGGACTTTTTGAAATACGCATAAAAATGCAAGACAAATGACAAGCGAAGGGACAAAGAGTAAAGAGCGTGCAAAAATGCACCAAAAACAATGCAGAACCAAAACGAAAGCGAACAAAGTGAGCAAAAAAAAAATAGGAAAAACAGAAATGATTAAAAAGGACATGCGAACACCTAAACGTCCGCGTTGGAAAAATGCCACAAATGCAGCGACCGTGCAAATTTTCTTCATTTCCATTTTGACAAAACGCAAACACAGACGAAGACGCAGCAGGAACTGGAGGGAGGAGCAGGAGCAAAAGCTGACGGACTGACTCCAACTCTGACATTGACAAATAATGAATGGGCAACAGCAGAAGGAAGGAACCATAACGCATCAGGAGAGAAAAATGGGAGAATGGAATGGAGAGGGCGTTGTGTCGGGCAAAATAATGACGAAGCGACGGCTGGATGAGTAGGTGGATAGTCCTTCTTTCGTGGGTGGACTCTGGTCCCGGCGACGCCGCTTGAATGTGTCAAAATTGGAGCCACATTGTCCGAAACAGAAAACGTACGGCGCAATGTTGGAGCAAGGACATGGTCGATGGAAGGGACGAGTATCTCGACTGACGGCTGGCAATGCAAACGGTAACCGCAAGGACGCAATCGAAAGGACAGACGCTGGCTGACGAAGCGCGCTCGTCTTGGACTTGGACAAACAAAATGCCAGGACAAGGAAATTAAGACAATTGAACCGTTGAGGCGTGCGAGAACGTTACGACCATGGACGTGGAAGGTTCTCTTTGTGCGAGTGTGTGTGTGCGTATGTAAGTGTGTCTGAGTGTGAAGGGGTGTGTGTGTGTGTGTTTGGGTGTAGTAATATTGACATTGCAGGTGCGCCCAGGACACGCTTGCTCGCTCAACTTGTGGTCGTACATTGTCAATGGCGCAGAAAGGATAACAACACAGGACAGTAAAGAACAACAACCCAAGCCATGCCAAGGGGTAAAAGCGACGTGTTGGCTTAAGTTATTAAAAAAGAAATAGAACAAGGACAACTGACAACTGGGAGGAGTGCAAATGGGGGGAGGTTGTGGAAATAGAAAACAAATAATTGCCATGCAAAAAGTATTAGTTGCCTTATGGAGTGCACACTGTATCTCTCTCCCCTTCTCAGTTCGCCATGCAGTTTGAGAAAATAATTTGTTTAATGGAATGTAAATTTCATACTTAAGCAAATAAATGCGTTCAAGTGTGAGATACGTGGGCGTGGCAGTTGCTTTGACTCCCACTTTTCTTGCCAATTGCCAAGTTTATTTTCGTTTTTGTTATTGTTTTCGGCTTTTTGTTTTTTGGCTTCTTTCTCGACAGTAGTTTTTTGTTTGTGTTTCCCTTTTGATGAGTGGAGAGACAGTAAAACTATTTGTTGGCTATTTGCGCAAGGGATTTTGGCTTATATAGCTGGGTTTTGGTTTGGGATTGAAGCTGACGCATTGACTTGGCCCCCAGTTAGCTTCCGACGTAGTAGCGTCCATCGTCGATTACAATTGATTAGAAGGTAGCAGAGAAGGTATAACAAACTAAGCCAGATGTAATAATGACATTAAATAACAATAGGGATTGAATATGAAAATGTTTGGCATAAAAATGGATCAATAGATAAGTTAAAAGACGCATGACAAAAGGTTAAGTATATAAGTAGAAAATGAAAGCGCATAAAAAAGTGGACCATTTATATAAAAAAACTTACTAAAGGTAGAACCAAGTTAGAGAAAAAGAAAATAACACTTTACAAAATGAGGACTCGAATATAAAATAAATACATAAAATATGTAAATAAAATGTTTAACAAGTTTTATAATAATTTGTAAATTACTATCAACTAAAAATAATTATAATAATAATTAAATTGAAAATATATCTTTTACTGACTAGTGTCATAATTAATAATTATTATTAATAATAAAAAAGGTAATATGATTATAGATTAGCTTTGTATCTAGCTACAAGATTATAAAACATACTTTTGATTGTTAATTAATAATCTTTGATTCATTAATATACTTTACGCCGAGATAGATAAATGAGATTTACTCTAAGTAATATAAAAGGTGTTTAATCCGAAGTTATGTACAGGATATTTATATTAAAGTATTTTTGTATTTATATTAAAGCATTCTCTTTTATTCCTGATAACTCCTGGCTATTCTTTTAATAAATAAGCTTCAAGTGCAGATTTTGCTACGCTCAAAAAATCGTTTCTTATATTGCTCTTTTTGTCTCATATTTCATAATTTTGACTAACTGTGAGACACAATTCTATTATATTTTGGCAGGCGAAAAAGCGAGCAAACCAAAAAGAAAGAGAAGTTATAATGAAAATGTCACATGCATTAATGACACTCAAGGTGACAACCCTGTTTGCTGTTGCATCAGTGAACAAATAGCGAGAGAGAAAGGTAGAGAGGAAAAGGAAGAGAGCGAGAGAGAGAGAGATACGTTCAGTTGGCATGTAACCATGTCTGACAATATTGCTGCCAAAAAGAGCTTTTTGTGATAGTCCTGCCACGCCCAATGCCCATTTATGTTTGCTAGCATTAAACCTAAAAGATAAAAGGATTTCATAAATGCAACATGCTGATGTTGCTGCTGACAACAATGTTGCATTGCCCCCACTCTCTCTATCTCTTTCCCCCTCTCTTGCCATCTCTCTTTCTCTTAACTCTGCCCTGTCGTACTCATATAAATAAATAAAAGCAGCAGTTCACAGAATGTCCAACCAACTCAACGCCTGTCGTCTGCTCCACACACACACACACACATGTTCTCATCCCTTCGTCTTTACACCCATTTGTATTTGTTGTTGTTGCCTGTTTTTGTCTGTCTTTCTGTCTGTTTGTCATATAGCTGCATTTGACTTTATAGTGGAGGGGATAAGTGAGCTACATGCAACAAATATAGCTTAAGGCAATCTACAGCAACCCTCAAATGTTATGGAAAAGGACGAAACAGAGATGCAGGATTATTATTAAATTCTTTTAATTAATTTTGATGTTAAGCCAATGGCTCTGATTACGCTACACAACATACGCACACTGGGGCAAATTTCCAAAATTATTGGCATAAATGCAAATACAATGTTTTTGGAATTATATAGATCAGTTAGAAATTGCAACTTAAAAATGGTATCGTGTGTTAACTTAATGAAACCTTTGAATTTCCTTTTTCCGATTTTGTTTGTGGGCAAAATTTACTATTGTTAGTTTGTTCTATTTTTCTATTTGTAGGGGAAATTAAAATTGTACACAGATTCAGTTATTATTGTATTCAGAACATATTGAAGTCTCTAACTTATGAAGTCTCTAATATAATTCAATATTATAATATGTGGTTTATATGTGCGGGTTCTGGGTGCACAGAGTTAAAATTTCTCAAATTTATAAACATATCTTATATGTACCAGCTTTTCGGTTTGTATAGTATCTAATTTTTTCTAGATCCTTTCAGAAAATATTGAAAATTTTAGCGAGTGTGAAAAACGATATATACTTTGAAATATTATCGATTACATTTAAATAAATTAAAAATGAAATATTCTTTTATATGTTAGGTTAGCTATCGTGTAGGATTATTACAAAGTAAAAATTATTATATATCAATTTAAAGAGCTTTATATTAATTGTGATAAATTTAAATAAAAATTTACAATTTAGAATTTACTATTGAAATATACAAATGAATGTATTGTATTAAACATATTATTTTGCATAATAGTTACTCGTAGATAAAGGATTTTTGTATACGTTACAATGTATATAACATACTCTATTTCATACTTCAATTAAAAATATATCGAAACTTTTAGCCTTTGTTTAATATTGGCTGCGTGAATAGATTTGTTATTTTTTATTATTTTGCTTTAGTTACATTTATCTTTTCTGTCAACTTGAAAAGCAATTTCTGTTGCCAGTTTAAAAGGCTCTAGAAGGCAATCGCACTACCACACTTATACAATGGCCAGCCATCATTTGATTCCTTTTGGCCCTTTTGCACGCAAATCAAAATGCCCAGAAGTCAAAGCAAATTATTGCAAAAATGTATCGCGTTGGCAATGCACTAGCCGGACAGCAGCCACGCCCTCAATTGCGCCCATTCAAAAGCGTTGACAATAATGTCGGCAGGCAGAAGGACATGCCTATTGCCATGTGCCTCCAATCCATTCATCGTCCTCTTCTCCCAGTGGACGCCTCGCTGCGTTCTAATGCACTGTAGTGAGTTAAAAACTGTTGGTAGCGGACTTGGACTTGGCATGGCAGTTCTGTTGGTGTGTTATCGCTGCCATGCAGCCTGGCCACGCCAGTTGGCTAACACAAATTGGCCTAGAAAGCCAAAAGCATTTCAAAATTGTATTAAATCCCGAACGCTTTACGAGTCGCTTGCCTAGTCCTTTGTCGCGTCTTTTGTGTTCCTGTGTGTGTGTGTGTGTGTGTGCTTAAAATTCAGTATTTTCTTTTTTGCTACTTCCTGCAAATTTCATTTCCGCTTTGATTGCGCTTTTTGCGCATTTCCCTTTGGCAAAGTAAAACAAATGAACGGAAATGCCACACACGCAGCGGCAACAACAATGGCAGCAAACAGAAAAGCAGAGAACAACAACATCGAATGCACCTTTGACACCTTTTGGCCAAAGTGTGACAAAAACGAAAGGCACAACAACAACAACAACAACAATAAGAGGCAAGTCCTGTTGTTGCCACCTGCATGCAAAGTATCTAGTGGCCTCCTGTTGCCACCTCCATCTACAACCTAATGCTGCTGCAGTTGTTGTTTTGGTTTTTGTTGTGCCTTTTTGCTGGCTGACAACACTTTTGTGCTGCCTTCTGCTCCTACTCCTGATCCTACTCCTACTCCTGCTTCAACTCCTGCTCCTGCTGTTGCTGCCAAGTGTGAAAAATGTCGAAAATGCAATTTCCTTCAAGTAAAATGCCTGCCATGCGCTTTTGGCCCCCACCAGCTACGTGGCCGTATTACAAACGACTTCACGCTGAATCCTGGCTGACTGCCAGCCTTGTCCTGTACTCATGCCTGCCTCTGCCTCTGCCTCAGTCCCAGGATCTGGCTTTGCCTCCTCGGTCTCTATCCCTGGCTGTGTAGCTTAAATAAAGCACTTCCGCTAATAAAGTCGCACTCCAGGAGCGTGTGTATGACTGTGTATGTGGGTGACACAGACTAGGACGACGGGGAGCCAAAGGACGTGCTGGGCAACAAGGACAACACACGCACAGCATTCGCATGCAGTTTAGACACAGACTGCAACATGCGTGTCAATGAATAACTGTGTGTGTGTGCGTTTAGTGTGTGTATATGTGTGTGTTTGCTTTCGTGGCAAAAACACATTTGGAAAATTTGTGTAGGCGACATTGTTGTAAATCACCGACACATTTTGAACTATGTCAAAGGCTTAGTAACAAAAATGCACTGATAAAAATGGGCATGCGAAACATTTGTATAACTTTTCGTTAAAGGGGCGGACTTAATCTATTTGTTAGTTAAACAATACAATTTCGATTAAAAACAGAGCTGTATTTAGTTTTGAATAATAAGATACTTGATCCTGTCAGATTTTATGTGACTTGTAGAATACTTCGTGACTATGTGACTTGTAGAAGAGTTTCGATATGGTATTATTTTATTGGAATACTTTTTCTCTTTCTTGAAACTTAATTTAGTGAATCCAATTATTTTCAGAAATTATATAATTTAAATAAATAAATTGTAATGACAATGCTTAATATTTTAAGGACTATTTCAATTTATCAACCCCATATATATTATTCCTTTCAAATAATATTAAAATACTTTCTGATTCATCAACTAGTTTTTAAAAATTTAAACACAAGTCCTTATTTAATTAAGGAAATATACATACATATGTAACTAATGAATAAAATAATTAATTAATTTTATTATCTTACATCCTAATGCTACAAGCACTTTCTTTTAAATTATATCACTCGTTTTATATTATTCACTTATTTAAAGATAAACCAGTTGTATATTCTATATTGATATTCAAAAACAAAAACTCTATATATGGGGTTTTTAAAGTCTCTTACTTTCTGAAAAGTTTCAGTTTTGTCCGACATAACGCCTTTATGTTTTTTAGACCCCTCTAAAAGTCAATCGAAAATCTTTTTCATAAAACTATTTAGCTTTACATTCGAGCAGTGCATTGTCCAGTTAAAGTGCAGTTTTGACCTCTGTCCCTTGTCCTTTTAGCCGTCTGTGACGAAGTTGCGGCTGCACGCATTGGCCTGTACCCTGTTCCTTACCTCCCTGGTTCCAAAAAGTCTCTCTTCTACCTCCCTGGTTCTTTCACGGTAGTCGCTGGTGTGCACAACTCAAAATTACTGCCAAGTTCTGCAAGTGACGATGACGACGACTCCGACGACATCTGAATGAAATGTTGCGTACGCTTCTAGGACAATGACTCACACACACAGAGGCAGAGTCACACATTCATCACACGGTATAATGATGGGGAGTCCTGTCCTGTCCTGTCCTGTCGCAGTTGCACAGATTTTTGTTGACAATGGGTGTGAAAATTGAAGGCGAGTGATTGCATTTGGCCTCGCCTCAACGTGATTTACATGGCAAGCGAGAAGCGAAGAAGGATGCTAAGGGAAACACAGAGGACATACAACAAAAGGCGAACGAGGAACAGGACTTTGTCTTGGTCTGTGTTGTGTGTGAGAGAGTCTAGGTAATTAATAGACTTGAAATGGTCGCTTGCACAAAATTTTAATTAGGTGACACATGCAAAGTGTTCTCTTCTTTTGCAGTTAAGAAAAGTTTTCCCTGAAAACATAGTTTATATGTACATATATGTAGTATGTAGGAGCCACAGCCTGACTGTCTTTAATTGATAGTCAAAAACAGTTTTGGATCCTCACGGGAAGCGACGTCATCGTCGTCAACATCATATTGTCGTCGCTTGCAGTTGAAGTGAGGAAATTACAAGTCGTGAATTAATGGCAATCCCCTTCGTCCCTCCCCTGTCCCATCTCTTAGTCAGGCATGGCCAAAAGCTGCCTGGCCGACGAGCACACGTGAGGAGACAATCACTTAGAGAGCTAGGAGCACGTTGCCAGGATATCCGACGTCGTGGTCTACGCCTCTGCGTCGCTGCCTCTGCCGACGTCTCAGTCGCTGTCGCCGTCGCTATTGCTGTTGCTGTTGCTGCAATTGCAATGCTTTGTCAGCTCAAAAACTTAACCTCAAACGGCGCGGCGACAGTGACATGGCGACAGGCGAGCACATACGCGGCATGTCCTTGCCAGGCACACACACATATGTCTGCGTACGTGTGTGCCACAGCCAGAATAGTCACCATTGTTGTTTGCACCTTGCCAACTTGCCACCTTGCCACCTCACCCCCCTCCCCCAACTTGCCTCACCGCTTTGTCTTCATCTATGAGTACGTTGCTTCGGCTTAATTTAAATTTCAAACATTTGCCAGAGCCTGAGTAGAGCGATTCATTCGAATTTAATTAGTAACGCGTGTTTCATGGGTTTCCTGTTTTTTGACTTTGCCAAGAGAACCATAAAATGCTCGCTACGGGAAATTGCGTAGGTTCTTTTTTAACTCCCCCTTACCTAGAGATTCACCCTCTACTTCCCCCTATTAATGCTTTGTCTTTGAAGCTGTTGTGCGCCTGGTCGAGAAACTAATAAAAAAGATATATTGTTAGATTTTTTCATTTATTAAGAGGAATTCATATGAAAGTTAAAATTAGATAGCATAGATGTTTAACTTCATTAATTGGGTTTTAAAAAACATTGCTGACTTGATTAATTAAAAATGAAATTTGTTTAATAAGCTGCGCAATATTTTTATTAAATTATTATTAAGTACTTTATTAATAGATACACTGTGCCTTGTAATGCGTTAATTTAAGACAGATTCACGCTTACCACCAACATGGATATGTGTAAGCTAAATCATTATATATTATGTATTAAAAATATTCAAGGCGACTTGCCAAATTCAGTTTCTTTAGCTGTTAAAATTGTTTAATTGCTTGAATTACATCATATATTTATTATTTATAAATTTACTAAATAATTAAAAATATTAATCTATTCTTGTTTTTTTCTCTTTATTTTTAGGTAAGTCAAAAAATATTTAAAATTTGAGTAATGTAACAACTTGATTCGTAAGTATGCGCAGTTAAAATTTGAATTATTATTTGTTGTACAATTTAATAGACCATTAAATGCCCAAAATGGAATAAGTACTCGATGAGCAAATATTAAGATTTAATTAGCTTTGTGCTAATTGTGGTTGACACTCGTGGGTTGGGGAAGGCAGCCATAAATTACACTGAGCTGAGCTCTCTCAATATAAATAATTCAATGCATCGAATACGAGATTCGAGTGAAACTTGCCATTGACCAATCACTCTCAGATCTAGGATAGAGCAATCTCTTGAATTGACCATGGTAGGTCCATTAATAGGTAAAAGACTTTTCAATAGCGCAAATTCAGCAGAGTATGAGTCGATGAGGGAATCACACAAAAGGCATTTAGTCGCTGTTTGGTATTGGCCCATTGAACTATGCATTGAATAGGCTTAGTGAGCAACGGATATCGTGCTCAATACAATGCCAAAGCTGCCAAATGAATGGACCACAGGCTACCTACCTAATACCCTACCTAACACTCCCTCATCTATGCATACATAACTACAAACATACTCGAATGATTCCCGACTACCGATGGGGTTCTCTCTGTTGAATGGTTGTTATCGTTACCCATTGCGCTTATACTTTATGATTAAACTATTGACGGCAGTTGCCGGTTTATAGATTGACAGACATTCATTATGCATGCCAGGCACGTGAAAAGGCTCTGGGAGAAAGAGAGAGAGGGGAGAGAGACCGGGTGGATACTCGGAGGTCAAAGGATTTAGCGATACGCTAATTAAAATGCGTTGACCGAACTGTAAATGAATTGGATAGCCTTAGTAACTCAGTACTTTCTCTCTCCTCCTCCCTTCTTTGATACTTGCCTATTTAAAGTACATGTTATCATAAAAAAAGCAGCTTTTTTAAGCACTCTGCCATTGACATTTGTAAGCGCTCACTGCTTTCTCCTTTTGTGAGTATGCGTCTCTCTGTATTTGTTAGTTTGTGTGTTGTGTGTCCGCTTGGCACATTTGTTGATTATTTCGCTTTGATGCGCACAAAAGTATGCAGCACAGCAGGGAGCAGGATAAAGCACCAACTGAAGTTGAAACAGAAAACAGAAAGCAGAAAAAAAAATATAATCGTCATTTTGAAAGGACACACAAACTGTTTTTGCTGTTAATCAGAGTTGTAGCTTAATTAGTTTCTTTGCCATGTACGAGTATGTGCATGAAATTAATTAGCGTTTTTCTCCGTTTTGTTATTCGACTTTTCCGGTCTCCACATTTCACACGAAACAAGCAATGAATCTGAGAATGTTGTGGTTGGTTTTGACTAGCGATAAGGCATAAGCACTTCATGATCTTATGTATATCTGTTGGATAAAAACTGAACTTAATTAAAAGATCTGCTTAGTACATTTAATGTACATTTGTTAAATTAATAATGGTAACTGTCACTTATAATACAATATTAGTTTTAATTGAACGCACAGGGAAATCAGTATTGAGTTGTAATTCCGAACCAGCTTGTAAGAATTTAAACTAGTCAAAAAACAAAATTTAAATACGTCAAAACTGCACTAAAATGACAACGAAGTGGATGTATACTATCCGATTATAAACATATTATATAATATACATATATTTTATATCTGAAACTCAAGTCAAACTCAAGTTGAGTACATATCTGACAAATTGAATGTAACTTCAATCATCTGTCTATTGTGCACACTTTGATAATAATAGTTTCGTTATTGGATATCTAAATTTATCTGGATTTTGTTATTTACATATTATATTGAATTATTTTTTTGTACATTGAGTTGGGAAAAAGAAATCTAAATTGTAAAATAAATTCAACTCATAAATCTGTACTATTTTGCACTTATTAAATGTCAATTCTTTAAGTTGTAAAGTATTTGTAGCTCTGGAATTTGTCAACGTTTCTCTTCATCTTTCTATAAAGCATTCCCATTCTGAGTAATATGGAGAATTTCATTGTCCAATCCCTTCAGTTCTTCTTTGTGCACTCTCTGCATGGGGCTTCTCTTTTCAATTCTCACCTTTTATATTTGAAGCTGGTGACTTTTGTGTATTTGTTGCTTGGCAACCCGTTCGAATTTTGCATTCATCCTGCAAACTTTAGCCCTTGACCATGCCCTTCTCCACTTCCCACTTCCCCGTTTTGCATTCCGCATTCTTCGTCTGCACATATTATGTATAAAACCTTTTGACTTTTTGGGCAAACAGCAAACAATAAGCGCCTTGATTTTGCAAAATGAAATTTAATTATGCCTCGCTTTGTGTCTCTGCATGCGTGTGAGTCTTGATAAATTTGTTTATTCAATGCCTCTCAAAATGCCTCTCACTGTGAGACTTTAAATGTTGTTACTGTCGTCCGTTGTTGTCAACAATGTCGAAGTCGCTTCTGCTTCAGCTTCAGCCTCTGCTGCTGTCAACCACAGAAAGGAAAAACTCGACTAAAAGAAAAGTTTGAAATGGAAATTACGAGAGAGCTGCGGAGGGAAAGAAATGCATGTCATATGCCATTTCTCGACTGAATTTTCATGCAGTTTTCATGCCATACCGCGGCTCTTTTTGTTTTTATTTCTATAAGCTGACTGAAGTAGGCGGACAGCAATAGTAGCATCTGTAAGAAGGCGTGCCCAGTACAAATCAAGACAACAAGCAAACGGAGCAGCTTTTTAATAAAAACGCTGCCGTTAAAATGCTGTGGTCACTTGGCACACATCCCCATCTCCACAAACACACACACACATTCAGATTCCCATATTTTCCCTATTTTTCCGCCATCGCGCAAATTAATATTTTTATTTTTATTGTTTTTGCCTGGACAATGCTGGACAGGCGCAGACAGCGAGCCGTTATAACGCGTAACTGTTGCTGACGCATATATGTCAGACATTTTTACTTTATTTTATTATCATATATGATATTTCTATACACTGCCAAAAGTCGCGTCGATTGAAAATGTGTCGATTACGTTCTCATAAGATGTTCAAAGGTTTGTTAGTATAGTTTTAAATAGAAAATGTTATTTTATATAAAAAAATATTCAAATACTGTTAATGTAATGTAAATGTATGAACTACTTTTTAATTTACTGAACAATTGGTACAAGGTTATCAGCAGGTTAGCAGATACTAAGATAAACATAAATAATGAAACTTCTAACAATATAAATTCAATTTAAATTAATTTAAATATGTCAAAAATATGTTTTGAATCTACTGACGTCTTCATACAAACATGTGTCATATTTGTTATTCTGAAAGTAATTTGGAATAATTGACACATAAATTAAATAAGTAGTATATACTTATTTCCTATTAATTTAAATACTATTTATTTAAAATTTATGACACTCTAATCTATCATAATAATAAACTTGTAGAAATATTAATTGATTTCCAAAACAACTCGATGAGAGTAGTTAAGAGTCGAATATGTACCACTGAAAGACTTATCTTCTTTTAGTTTTCCTTTATTTTTCGCTGTGGACACTCATACGCCATGTTGTCATCGCTGTTTTCGCCGTTTTGTTCATATCGTTGTTGTTGTTGTTGTTATTATTGTTGTTTTGTTGCTTGCGCTTGTGCTGCCTTGGGTTTTTATTGAAAAATAATTACATGTTACAGTCATGTCGTGCGTGTGTCTCTCTGTCAGTCTGGTCTCACTTGGTGCGGTCTATTTGTGCCGCCTTCTCCGTCTCCGTCACCGTGTCCACATCCATTCACACACCCCTCCTTCCATGTGTTCCCCAGTAGCCTGTCAAGCACAGTCCATGTGGATATGTGTATATGTGTCTTTGCTGACAAAGGGCTATCATAAAATAAAACACGTTTATATAACAGCAGCTTTTTACTTATATTGTTGTTGTGTTCCCATTGTCAACGCTGCAAGTTGTTCTTGTTGTTGTTGATTTTAGTGTTGAATAGTTTGACAATTTTTATATAATTTTAATTGCTTGTTGCATATTAAGTTATATGGTCAGCATAAACGATTTGCCTGTCATGTGGTCTGAAGAGTTTCTGAATGACAAAATAGTTTTATATGACATGTCCCTCGCGGGGAATAAATACAGTATATACAGATGACTATGATAAATGGAATTTAATAGCTATTAGTTAAATTAGTTTAAAAATAGTGTATTGCATTGTATAAAAAGTAATTCGATGACTTATTTTAATAAAGAAACTATTATTGACAAATATATTTCTAACTCTTTAGTTCTTGTAAAGGAACAATAAAGTTTTAGAATAATTGTAGATCTTTTAATTATTGTTATAAGACTGTATTAAGACTTTTAGAGAAGATAAAAGATTTTTCTGTTTTAAATTAAAAATTAACAGAATATTATACCACAAAGCTAGCGTATACGCAAAATATTAAATTAATTATACTTGAATCTGTTTTATTATAGTTAATTACTGTACGATCATGAACTGCATATCATAGAGCGAACGTATACGTTATAATTTATAAATATAGCGCAAGCTAACTTTGGCGCGCCAAAGTTTGGATACCCTTGCAGTGCCCTGTGTAAGCCGTCAGATTTTTTACAAAATTTGTTAAATGTTGATTTTTAACCGATCGTTCCTATGGCAGCTATATGGTATAGTAGTCCGATTTACACCAAATTTGGTCAGCGTGTTTAGAACTTAGTCAAACACACAATGTGTATATTTGGTTGAGATATTTTGAGAAACAAAAAAGTTGTTCATACTAAATGTTGTTTTCGAACCGATCGTTCCTATGGCAGCTATATGATATAGTAGTCCGATTTATACCAAATTTGGTCAGCTTGTTTAGAACTTAATCAAACACACAATGTGTATATTTGGTTGAGATATTTTGAGAAACAAAAAAGTTTTTCATACTAAATGTTGTTTTCGAACCGATCGTTCCTATGGCAGCTATATGATATAGTAGTCCGCTTTACACCAAATTTGGTCAGCCTGCTTTAAACTTAATCAAACACACAATGTGTATATTTGGTTGAGATATCTTGAGAAACAAAAAAGTTTTTCATACTAAATGTTTATTTCCAACCGATCGTTCCTATGGCAGCTATATGATATAGTTATCCGATCCGGCTGGTTTCGACATATGTACTGCGTGCAGCAAAAAGACGGACCTGTACCAAGTTTCATCAAGATAGCTTCAAAACTGAGAGACTAGTTTGCATAGAAACAGACGGACAGACGGACAGACGGACAGACAGACGGACATGGCTATATCGACTCAGCTCGTCGCCCTGATCAAGAATATATATACTTTATGGGGTCTGTGAGGGGTCCTTCAATGCGTTACACATTTCGTGACAAAATATAATACCCTCTGCAAGGGTATAAAGATGGAATATTTATAGTAAATTATTTTAATACGTGATGATTGGGTTTATATAATTACAAATTGCTGACTAAATTAAAAGATAAAGCAACCGTTTATCACAGAGAAAACGTATACGTAATATTTTATATTGACTGGGTATAAGTTATTTTAATACTAAATAAATCAATTCGTATTTTAAATAATTCGTTTTTAATTCTTTATTATATTAAAAGCATTTACTATATTTTTATCGGCAAATCTGTATTTGAAGTTAATCAATAAATAAATAAGTTTACAAACTTTACGTATCGTTTGTGATTAAAAATTAATATTTTAATTTCTGACTATAAAAGTTATTCAATAGTTTAACTTTCTAGCTTACCAAAGAGTTAATGTCAGTTCAAGTTTGAAGCACTCGTTCCTCACAATTCCTGACAATTAACACAATATTTCGGTTCAAAAAGTCAACCCAGTGTTTACATTGTGGATATGCTCATAAGCCTTTGCCATTGCCGTACATATGCAAACAGTCCGGCAAAAACAAATTGCGTACCTGATATCTCTATCCTTCTCTCTCAACCACTCTCTCTCTCTTTCTCACTCACATTTATGTTGTTGCTGTTGTCATTTAAATGTGTTGAAATGACCAAAAAAGATAAACAGACATAAAAACATAGCCGAAAATGTTGGCAGGTTTCTCAGTTTCACTTGCGTCACAAAGTGAGCAATAATGAACGATGTGTGTATGTAAGTCTATCTCTGTGTGTGTGAATGAGTGTGTGAGTCTCACATGTTTGTTTGAGTGTATCAAAAGATAAAAACGTAAAGGCAAACAAGCTGGTTGAAATGAGAGAGAGGGGAGTGAGATTGTCAGGAGAACACGTAGCAAAGAGTAATAAGCATGCAGCATACAAAACCAGAACCAGAGTTTCATCCTTTTTATGGGCATTGCTCTTCCTGTAAAGCCACACACACAAACAGAGAAAGAGAGAGGGGGAAAGAGATAGAGTGAGGTAGATAGATAGAGAGACCATCACATCACCATCACTGCCCGCCTGTGATGAATGACTCTTTTAATTAGTTGCCGCAGGAAATGCATGAATTGCAAAATGACTCTGTTTGTTTACCCAGCGACGACGACGACGACGACTCATCTCTCACTAGGGGCAGCAGTCCAGCATAGCAACACCCACTCAGCTCTGTGTGTGTGTGTTTGTGTGTGTGTGTGTGTGTATTACTCTATGCGCTCATTTATTAAATAGTAGTTTTCAAGTGTCCTTCAGTGACATGTTGTTTGTTGTTTCTTTTGCTCCGTGTTGTTGTTATTCGTAGTAGTTTTCCCTAGCTAGGGTCGGGTCTTCTGCATCATCGTCCTGCTGCGTGTGTGCCATTTCTTTCACACACACCCTGACACACACACACATACATTAGAGTGGACACAACATGCCCTACAGCTTACTTCATTATTGTGCATACACGAAGGACTTCGTTCCCCTGTTTCCAATTCTCATTGGTTAGCTTCCTTATCGCCCTCTTCTTCTCTCTCTCCCTTCTCTCTCTCTCTCTCTCTCTCTCTCTCTCTCTCTCTCTGTTTCACTGTTTTGCTGTAATACCCGCTCCTATTCCCTTCAGAACATTCTTGGCCATTTATTTGCCCAGAATAGCGGGCAAGCTTATTAATACTTTGTCAAGCTGCACAGCAGCAACAACAATCAAAACAAGTAGAAAAGGGTACAGTCGAGTCTACGCGATTATCGATACCCTGTAACAGCGTTTATTTAAATTTAAAATAATGGCAAAGCTCTTATGTAAACTTAATCTGGGCTAGATATATAGAATTTTTCATACCAAGTTTTGTTTATCTAGCTTCTATTAGTCGAATTACAAGAGCATGGTTAAAGCAAGCGCTATTCAACAAAAAGAGTTTGTTCTTTCTCATAAGTACAGGGCCTTCTACAGTTGAGCTGGCTGCACTTTAGTTTTATGGATCTTTATTGTTATTTTTATTTTATCTCATTAAACAAATTGGTCAGATTTAAAGTGTTTTATTTGAATTTTGAACGCATATTTATGCTTTTATTTTTAATGAAACTGTATAAAAGTAAATCTACAAAGCAGAAAATTCTTCAAGGTGTCAGTTGCATAAATAACCATGTGTACTGTTATATTTTCAAGTCAGCCTGCATGAAAATAAGTTTGGAGTTTCTTTAACAATTTCTACTGAACTGAAATGAATTTCTTGTTCTTAATACCAAAATGAAATCCACTTTAAATTGAACACATTTCTATGCTCTATGCTTATATTCCAAATTGATTTTGTTGTACTAAAATTCTCTAGAGCTCCCTTAGCTTTAGCAAAACTGCATTTGCCGAGCTATTCCTGCCTGCTGCTGTTAGGCGATAAATTTTTATGCACTTTTTGAGCCGAGCAAAGCAAACAGCTGAACGACAGCTGAGAGTCTTTTTAGCTATGTCACATGTGGGAGTTGATGGCCTTTCGTTTAGAGTGTGTGTGCGAGTATTAAAAGTTTCTAATCCAAATCAATTTGCATCAAGAGCCTCATTTCATTCTATTATTTCGCAGCCAATTTACGCTGCACTGGACTGCGGCTCTATCCTTGTGGACACATCATTTTCGATTACTTTCCACTGTGGCAGCAACAGCGGCAACATTTCCGACTACGACTATAAAAAGTTACCCATTTCGGTTGCTGTTGCTGCAATTGCTATAAAAGTTTATAACGCGCTTGTTGACAATCCTAATATCACAGTGGGAAATGTCTGAGGGCATGTTCCAAACTCCAGTTCAAATCTCTCATTCAATTCACGTCTCATTCTCGATATCTCTGTCTCACTCAGTCTATCACTTGCTGACTGTCAACAATTGTTTCCTGTGTTTTGTGATGCAATTTTATTGCTGTGTATTTCTCAATCTTCACATTCTCATTCTTTTGCATTCTATTTCTTTGATTCTCTAGCTGTCGCTCTGTGCAGATTTGTTTTGTGCTTTGGCCGTGTCAACTTTTCAAAACTATTTCAAAACTGTAAATGACAAAATGTTAAATGGACTTTCAATGCCAAAAGATGCAAAACGGAGAGACGTAGTCGCTGAAGACGTTTGTCTCCTTAGCATATCCGTTTACACTTCTGCAGAATGCACAATAAATCAGCGCCTAGTTGGAATTCCTAACCCTCCCAGTCCCACTTCCACTCCTCTTTTCACCCACCTTCCCCCTGGCCAGTTAGAAAGCTCTGGTTGTTTGTTTGCCTTGTTTATGCCACTTTTCTTGCATTTCTTGCTGCGGCCGGCACAAAGTTTTGTTAATTGAGTTTGTTGAAAGTTTTATTAAACAGAGCGACGACAGCCGCATTCAACTTTGCTATTTTTTTATTTTTCTCTTTTATCTCACTCTTTCAACTTTTTACTCTTTTAATTTTGTTTTTAGTATTTTTAATTTAAAGCCGCAAATTCTCACTGTCTTTGCTGCTGCAGGTGCAGCTTTGTAGAAAGCAACGTAGGCGGCAGCTGGACTGTCAGTTGGGGGCGTGCCATTGCGGTTTGATTGTCGCAAAGTGTTGTTGTTGTTTTTTTGTTTTTATGTTCTTTGTTGTTTGTATCATTTGAAAGCCTCTCTGTTGCAAAAAAGGTCAACAAGTGGGCGTGGCAAACGGCGATGCAAGTGAAGCGTTAAGCGTCAACATGGCGTATGCGCGATATTAAGTTTTTCCTTGCCCTCGCCTGCAATGTGAAATCTCGATGTGTGTATCGAAGTCTATAGCGTTTAATCCAATATGCATTATGCAAATATTTGCGTGCAGCAAAGCGATGGCAATATCGGCTCCTTGTGATATGCAAAGTTTTCCGATATATTTGTACATACATATATACTGTGACCAAAGGGTTCAATACAATGCATTGAGGGATTTTGATTGAGCCGGGAATGTCTAGACCAAATAACTGAATGTTAATTAAAATTCCTTTAACGCTCGAATATATAGTAGAGTCACCTGAGTCTTGTTGTACTTACCGGTGGAGCGACATTAGTTTAATTTATTGAATTGTAATGCTCGTAATATTCCAAAAATCCTTATAAACTTCCGTAATATTGAAAGTATATTCTTAAAAATACTAGGTCAATATGTAAAAATCGGTCTATTATATAATCCTTTTATTATTATCTTTATACTATACTAGGGGGTTTGCCCCTGCTCGCTTCGCTCGCCAACCCCGGCTCGCTACGCTCGCTGAAATCTCGGGGAAAAATGTGAAGTGAAAATAGGAAACATTTCTCACAGCTATAGCCAGACCTTATGTCATTAGATAGCGGGAATTGTAAATTCAATTTTTCCCTGTAGTTGGACTTAAGATAATAGTAATAGGTAGTACTTTATATAATATAGAGAATTTACATTTTCGCAGCTCGATTTTTAAAGTTTTCGATGCAATTGGATTATTGCAGCAAGAGCGAGTAACAGTACCATATACTGAAAATTGATTTTGAAAGTCGCAACACTAATGAATCGTAACACCACCCCCCCCCCCTCCACCAACCCATCCCCCAGTCCATCTTCTTTTGTTTGTTTATTAATAGCATTAAAAGCCACTGTTCCTATGGCAGCTATACGATATAGTGATCCGATCTTGACCAAATTTTTACAGAATGTTACAATGAGTACGAAACCCATAATCTGTAAGTTTGGTTGAGATATCTCAAAAAATAACAAAGATCTTCATACAAAGTTTTAATTTGCACCTGGTTGTTCCTATGGCAGCTATATGATATAGTGGTCCGATTTTGACCAAATTTTTTCAGGATGTAGCAGTGACTAAGATATACATAATCTGTGAGTTTGGTTGAGATATCTCAAAAAATAACAAAGATCTTCATACAAAGTTTTAATTTGCATCTGGTTGTTCCTATGGCAGCTATATGATATAGTGATCCGATCTTGACCAAATTTTTTCAGAATGTAGCAGTAAGTAAGAAATACATAATCTGTGAGTTTGGTTAAGATAGCTCAAAAAACAAAAAAAAATTTCATACTAAGCAATTTTGACCTTTGATCCCCATTTTAGCCCCTTCCAGTGGGGATATCAAAAAATCCCGTCTTATTGCACGATAATTAGTCTCAGCTATGTTGTGTAAAAATTTCATCTCAATATCTTGAACCGTTTGCTAGCGTGATGACTAAAGTCAGGACAAGAGTTTTATATATATAGATTTAGTATACAATAATATATACTACACTTAACAGGGCGTAAATATTCATAATTATTTTTAATATCTTCCTAGAGCTAAAGCTGACGAATTTATTGAAAGTTAAAGCACTTGTCACAATTTACGACATTCACATAGAGTTTTTTAATCGAATATATGTTTCTATAATGGGAAATTTATTTACTATATGTACATAACTTTTCTTACTATTGCCAATACTAAGCGGTGCTTTATTCTAAATTGTACATATCATCTATAAATTAAATATGTTTTAAAAATAATGGTTGAATTCTCAGCATTTTTGTCTTGTTTACAATAAATTTGTGTCTTTTGTATCAGCTTTTTATAATCATTGCAGTTGCATTGAATGATAAGGAGTTGCACATTAATTGAAAACGGGCTTAATTGAAGGCTTACAGTCAGAATGCATGACTCTTAATATAGCTTATAACCATGTAAGCCTTTGTAATTGCCTTCATACTTGGCAAAAATCTCTTTAAAATCTATATACATATATAAATTCTTGCCAATTAAACTAATTGCAAGCCAACATTCTGTGGCAAAGTAGATCAGATGTGAGTGAGTGAGTTTCATTGCCATCTCACACACAGACACTTAATTACACTTTATTTCAACTACAATTAATTTGCATGCTGCACTTTTTGGTTAATAATAATAATAATAATAATACACATGTTGTTTATAAATCAACAATTCCGTAAATCACTGCAACGAGAATCGGCTGGCAAAATGTAATTTTATGTGTACGCTTCAATTGCCTTGAGCATTGTAAAAGCCTTTCACCTGACGCAACCCCCCAATGTTCCTCACCTCTTTCTCTTAATGCAAACAAACAGATATTCGATGCGTATGTGTGAGTGTGTGTGTGTTTGTGTGTGCTGCACATCAATATAAATAAATAAATCTTTGCTGGCAAAACAACAAAATCAGTTGCAATGGCACGCACGTAAGTCCAGCAACAACATCGGGAAATGCGCTCTGAAAAATAATAATAACAATTTAATTAAAATATTCAGCAAAACAAATTGCACACACAAGCTGACATGATCTGCCGCAGTTGCCATTGCACTTGCAAACTTATGAAAATGCAATTCTTATTTTTTGTTTTTCAAATTGATTTCATATTTAAAAATATATTTATTTATGCACACATTGCTCGTATAATTTTTTTATTTTTATTATATTCTCTCTTGTATTTTGTTATTGACTCAAGCATTATAAATAATTGCCAAATAATGTGCAGCGTTTCAATCTTTAAATCAACAAAAATCTAATAATATTTATTTACATTTAGTTCCACAAATATTTTAAACATAATTTCTGTCAGCTGAGAGACTTTCTTTGTCGGACTATAAATATAATCTCTTAGTATTTGTGATAACCTTGCTAGCTCCGAGATCTAAATATAATGATAAGTCATTGGACTAAAATATACTAAAAGACTTAAATCAGTTAGCAGTATCATGCTTCAGAAGGAAAAAGTCTTCCATAATTATTGTTATTTTATTTAAACAGATATTTTTAGACCCAGTACTTTAAAAAAGTACAAATGGGTCTATTAAGTTTGTGCAAAAAAATGTGCGTAACAGGCAGAAGGAGGCGTGGCAGACCCCAAAGAGTATATATATTCTTGATCAGCATCAACAGCCGAGTCGATATAGCCATGTCCGTCTGTCCGTCTGTCCGTCTGTCCGTCTGTCTGTCTGTCTGTCTGTCTGTCTGTCCCTTTTTTGAGTTCCTAGATCTCAGAGACTATAAGAGCTAGAGACACCAAATTTGGCATGTAGGTTCATCTATATCTTGCATTGATCAAGTTTGTTTTAGATTTTTGCCACGCCCACCTCCGCCCCCGGAAATTGTAATACAAAACTTCGAAGTCGAATTACAAGAGCCCCTTTAGTGCTAGCGTCTATATTTTTGGTACATATAATAAACACTATAGTCCAAACCAGTCCACCAAATTTCATTCCAATCGGATGATAAACGCGGAAGAAATTCAACTAACAATGTTACGGGCAAAAGAAAGAAGAAGAGACGCCAGCGACCTCTATGTTTATGAAGTGGCGCCATCTGTTGAATGGTACGCAACATTGAAATGCAATCTAGTGAACGCTTTGCACTCAAAAAGTACTGGGTCTCCTACTGTCGAGCTTGCTCCACTGTAGCTTAGTGCATTTTTTATTTAAAATTGAACTATAATTGATAAGTTTAATTGCCCCTAATTTGCTAAGCAATGTCAACAAATCTTTTAAAAATTCTTGCTTCTAATCAGTTTATTTGATAGCAGTTTTCAATTATAATAAAGATACTTTTTTGCATATGCGTAAACATTAAATATCTTACATCATATTAATATTGTTGTTAATTTTGACAGTAAAAACTACTTCAAAAATAAAGTAAACCAGCCTCTCCTATTCTATTTTCCTGTTCCCTCCCTGAATCTCTTTACCCTATTTATTTTAACCACCTTTAGTTCATGGATGCATAAAATGTCTTTCAATGCATTGACATTATTTTGGTGTTTTATGAATTTTGTGGTTTTAGCATTGAATACAATTCATGCATGTTGCATGATAATTGCAGGGGCAAATAGGGGACAATTTTGTTACTCTTGTCTCTTTACCCCTTCGTTTGTTTCAATGTTTTGGCCTTGATGGCTGACTGTGTGTTGACCGCAATATGCAAGCGTCAGACAGACAGTCAGAGCGGAATAACAACAACAACAACAATGGTTGGGTAATGATGACAACGAAAAACCGCAGCAGCCGAAAATGGTCGACATTATAATTATATTAGTGTACCCAGAACGCCATTTGAAATGTAAGCAATCAATTCAAAATTAATGCAAATGCAGCAACATTTTCACGCACACACACGCACTCACAACTGTACATACACATACCACTACAAGTACAAACAAAACATGGCGAACGGAAGTCGTCGGTTGCGGTTTGAAGAGTTGCCAAAGCGATGAAACAGCCCGTTTTAGCCTTACCGTTTTACAGTTACCATTGGCGTTGCCAGTTGATGTTCCTGTTACCATTTGCGTTAGCGTTACTGTTACCATTACCATTGGCGTTGCCATGCCGATGCACAGCAGCTGTCAGCGCAAACGCCCACAACTGTCAAATTCATCAAAATCGCACGAATGCACACACTATCCAACACAAACACACAAACACACACACACACATACACACATACATTCGAGAACTGAGATATGTTAGATAGTTGTCGACTGTCAGCCACCTGGAAATGTTGCAACTGTCCATTGTTGCTGTTGGTGTTGGTGTGGGTCATTGTTTGTTGCTGTTAGTTGAAGCGTTTTAGTTAGTTGAAGTGATTAGCATCGTTAGTGGCTTTTTCGTTTGCATCAAAGCGGAAATACAGTTGCAATGACATTGGTCACTTGCATAGGCAGCATTTATGAGAAGTTTCCAATTCAATCTCTACATGGAAATTCCAACTGCAACTGTATGTATCTGTAATGTAATATGTATGTATGTATGTTTATGCGTTTGATCTCTGCGGCTTATACATTATATTTTGTTACGAAACGTAATTAAACATATATTTTAATTGAGTTAAATGAGCTGCTTGGTTGCGCTGTCGGTCAACTATTGAAAATCAGTCAAACAATATTTTATTACAGTTTATTATTCAATTTCAGCTCAATTGTTTTCCATATTCGTATTTTATTTGCTTTATTGCGAAAAGTAATTAATATGTCAAATATTCTCCCCAAAAGGCAACATTATCGCCCCAAGGTTTGCGCAATGCTTTTGCTGCCAATATCAGAAGTCATATTTGTAAATACATTCGTTTACATAATAACGAGCAAAAAATTTATATAACATGAAAGAAATGTTATCTAAAGCACACCGATCACTTTATACCGTAGTTTTCTATTCTATTATGTAATGAAATATTACAACATTAATTATTTTTTATAACTTTACCTCAAACACAACAAGATGAAAAGATATAATTTTTAAGTTTGCTTGGAAAAGGACGGACGGACATGGCTATATCATGACATGGCTATATATTCACCTTACAGCCTTGCCCACGCTTTATTTAGTCAACAATGTATAATATCTTCTGCAAGGGTATATTTTACGCAAGAGTATCTGCTACATTTATTACAGTTTCCATTTAAATGATTTCTCATAAAAATAGTTTGTAGGTTGTTAATATAAAACATGCATAACCAAAAAGGGAAAGGGATACTGGAGTCAATTTTATTTAAGCAAAAAATTAAATTTACATAAAGGGAAAAACAAATATTTAAGACAGTTCGATGGTTAAAAAAATACGTATTTATAAAAATAATGTCATAAAATTGCTGTAGTTATAATAATTATTGTAATTATTGAATATTGAATGTACTTTTAATTTATTGAAAATTTTAAATTTATATAATCTTATAAATTTGTAGTAGTAATTTAATAAAAATTCGTTCAACTGATTAAAATTGTGTAACATATTTAGAACGACTCTAAAATAAATATTTTGCAATACTCGGACTTACAGGCTTAACTAGCTAATATTTAAAATATGTTTAATTATTACTTTACCTAATAATAATATAATCAAGATAAAATTTCTAAAGCTTACCTAATTATTTTAGGTAGGGAAAAATCATGGCATAATTTTAAAATAGACCATCTATGCCATATTACATTTTATTTATAACTCTAAAGAACTTTGGCTCAAATACCCACAATGCTTATTATCAGCGTTTGCTTTTGCCGTTGCTGTTGTTGTTGTTGTTGTTGTTCTTGTTATTGTTGTTTCTTGGGCATTGGCAAATCACATACTCCCCAAAGAAATTTCCTTTTGATTTCACGCCGTAATTGGGTGTCAAACGTTACTTTTGTTACTGCATTTTCTTTTCTGTTCTGTCGTTCTGCTTTTTGTGCCTGGCACTTATTGACATCTGCCACCTTGCCCCATGTCGCAGCTGAATATGTGTATGTGTGTGTGTGTGTGTCTCTGTGACATAAAAGTATATAAATATGTACTTGTATGTACTTATATGTGTTTGTGTTTACAAAGATATTCTTAGCGATGCTCTGTCGTATAACTTTAGATGGAAATCAGCTGTGTAGCAAATGATTGTCAAGACGATAGCGCACAAATTGACACCAAAGCTGGTGAAAAGAACACAAGCCAAAAGTCACACTAGATCAATATTATTCGATTTGAATGACGGACAGAGAGACACACCGACAGACTGACTGACTGACTGAATGGCAGGCCCGATCAATTGACAAGCAACTCGAGACTGAAATCTAATTGGCATGAAATCAAAGCTTTAATGCTACAAGAGCTGTATGAAAACACATGCTAATTTTTGCAACTGTTGCCAGAATATAACCACAAGGAGCAACAGTTACTACTCCTAGAGAGCTGCTGGCGAAGCTGCGTAAGTTAAACCAAAAACCGGAAGTCATAAATCATATATAGTATACCATGGCTTACGAGTTGAGAGTGAGTGTGTGGGTGTGGTGTGTGAAGCGCAGTAACCACAGGTGTTGGTTGGGTCAGTCTGCTTTGGCAGCCCCAAAAAGTATGCTTGCAAAATGTGTGTAAAATCGTTTGTTGCTGTTGTTGTTGTTGTTTTGGCCCTTTTCATATGAAATGATTTCTGAGTGTGGCGCAGTTAGTTTTAAATTTTATTTTCGTTAGTATATTTTAATGCCGCCAGTGTTTGTCGTTTCGGGTTTGCCCAACTCTCTAACCAAAACTGGAATCCCGCTCTGTCGTTGCTTTTTCTCTGGGCGTTGTCACCACAAACGGAAGCACTTTAAAATTATATGAGGCCGGTCCCGTTGCCCAGTTCCTGGGACTGGGTCCAGCTCTGCATCCTCATGTGTCGTCAGCCACAAGCCGGTAACCAACGAAAACTCAACTCGAAAACTTTTTCAGCTCAAACTCGTACTCGTATTTGTCTCTACATATATATTTATATATATAGTATATGTGACGAGTTGAGGCGACAACCATAGAGAGACAAACGAGCACCCCATCAGATATTTTCTCTCTTGTATTTCTTTTTCTGTCAACTATTTTTCGGTTAGTGCCACTTTTTGATGCAACTAAGCGTATTTATTACTTATTTATATACACAAGTGCCATCTAAAAACTACGCGCGGCACAAGCTGAAAACAGATTGGACCACGCCCACATTGCAATGTGTGTGCACAACATAAATAATTGAGTGGCAATACGAGTTAACAATAGTTAGAACATTCTAGCTCTTAAGTGTATTCAAGTGTTACTGTTCTTGTAATGGTTCTAATTATTTAAAGATTCCGCAAACGTTTTCAATAAATTATCTTAAATATTTATCAAAATTAAATTAGCGGCTAATATTCATCCTTTCTGTTAGTGTTTGCTGAGAATTATTCTACTAAATTTTAGATAATCAATTGCGGATATATAAATAAATATAAATAAATTATTTTAAATCCTGAAAAATAGTCAAATTTGCTTGTTTGGAATCAAGTCAAGTCCACCTTGTCGTTTAAAATCTAATAATTGAAATTCTCGTACTCTTTTAATTTATTACCTGCTAAATACACCCACAACTACTTCCTCCAACAGTTGCCAAATTGTATACAAATTTTCCAGCTATCCTCCAATTATTTGTGGGCTCAGTCTTGTCTAAGTATTTGCTTACCATCTGTCCTGTGATGTAAGGGGAAGGTTTAATCTTACTGCACAGTAGCATTCCAAGCTCGCTACCTTGTTATAACTCATCCATTTGGCATGTCAGCTATGTACCAAAGATAATTAATTAACTAGACTTTGGCTACATTCAACTAACTAACTAACGACGACTCATGCTTTTTATTGTGTAAACTCGCAAATAACTGGATTAAATAGCATCAAATGCTTTTAGTGGAGTCTTAAACAGGTGCAGCTCGACAGTGCGCGGAGTGTGCGGAGAGTGAGGACAGTGCTGGCCATCAAACTATAAACACTTGCAAAGTTATTGTTTACTTTGGCCAGATGTTGGTATACTTATGGAAAGCATTGTATGACCGTCAGAGCATTTACAAGCCAGCGAGCAACAGTGTTAAGCTGCTTAAAATTTATTACCTTTGCTTGAAATAACTTGCCAGCAGGCACAACGAACAACCAACCAACCAACCAACCAGCCAAACAACTAGGCAACTCTACAGATACAAATACAGACACACAGATACACACAAATACACTCAAAAGGAATTGCACATAAAACAATGCGCAATGATAATACAATAAAATACCAAAGACAAAAAGCATTTCAGCAAAGGGCAGGAACAATAACAAGTGGCATTGTAATAATGCACAAAAAACAATAAATATAATAACCTGAAGGGTCTGCAATTCCAAGGAGACACACGTTCCCTTGAATTCCATGGTGTTTTCCTTAAATATTTGCACAAGGAAAAAACATTTATATTTAGTTTAGAATATGTAAGAATTTAATTAGTAAGCGATACTAATTAGTAAGCGTATATCTATTTCAAATTAACAAATTAATTAGGACAAAAGACAAATCCTTGAAACATTTTAATAAACATAAGTAGCTTAGAGAAATTATCTTTTATATTAATTAGCTGTACTCTCATTTTTTATATTATATATTATTTCAAAATATAATTTAATTATTTTCTATAATCGTTTGATAATAATTTTTATAATATTGCTATGTACAAAATTACTTTTCAATCAGATAATACTATTTTTAAATTTATCACATACTTCTCCCTAATGCTGTACATATTATATATAATATCGCAAATGATCAGAGTTAATGTACCACCTTTTTTATTTATTTTGTTACCTTATCTTTTTATTATTTTATTATTTTTTAATCACTACTCACACCTTATGTGTTTATCAGATAAAGCGAATTTCAACTAAATCAAACTCAATTTTTGCACACCTCTTCTGATCCAGCTAATGCAGATTTAATCTTATTTTAGTTTATATTTCTGAAATTTAAAAATCTTCTCCCCTTTTGTTTGTGCTTCTTATGAAATTCGCCCCAAATTCGCATTGCTTAATATCCATCATAAATTATAAATTTGCCCATCACATAACATTAACTTTAAGAAAGGCAAACAAAGAAAAAAAAACTTCCGTTGAAAGTTCTTAATATCTTATTATTATCTATACAATAATTTTTTCCATCAGGATACACGCTTCCGCCTGAAAGTAATACCCCTCCTCTTCGAAGTGTCAGACATGTTAAGCAACTTGCACTGCATTTCCTGCCTTCCCCGACATTCAAGCCCCCCAACTCCCGAGTCGAATCTTCCAAAAACCTGCTTAAATAATAAATTTCAATTTTTAAAGATTTTTACGTGTTATTGAAAAGCTTTGGCTGTGTTGTTTTTTATTTTTTATTATTTTATTTTTTGCCAGTCCCCTAACTGACTTCCCCTAAGGGACATGACTTTCGCTTTATTATGTGTTCTGTTTTCTTCTGACTTTGCTTCTTCTTGCCCCGCTCACGTGCATTATGTTAGCTTTTTGTTCATATAAACATAAA